>CAJQZJ010003646.1:3864812-3908745 GCA_907164525.1 Lophiomys imhausi | reverse complement strand
TTTTTTTGGTTTTTCGAGACAAGGTTTCTCTGTGTAGCCCTGGCTGTCCTGGACTCACTTTATAGACCAGGCTGGCCTCGAACTCACAAAGATCCGCCTGCCTCTGCCTCCCAAGTGCTGGGATTAAAGGCGTGCGCCACCACCGCCCGGCGCTGTTTGTTTTTTTGAGGCAGGGTTTCCTTTCCCTGTGTAGCCCTGGCTGTCCTGGAACTCACTCTGTAGACCAGGCTAGCCTCAGAACTGTTTGCCTCAGCCTCCTGAGTGCTGGGATTAAAGGCATGTATCACTACCACCCAGCAAAAATAAATATTTCTAAAAAAAAAGATTAGCCGGGCGGTGGTGGCGCACGCCTTTAATCCCAGCACTTGGGAGGCAGAGGCAGGCGGATCTTTGTGAGTTCGAGGCCAGCCTGGTCTACAAAGCGAGTCCAGGACAGCCAGAGATATTCAGAGAAACCCTGTCTCGAAAAACCAAAAAAAAAAAAAAAAAGATAGACAGTATTTGGTTGTTTGATTTGGTTTTTGTTTGTTTTTGCTTTTTTTAACTTTTTTTTTTTTTTTTTTGGTTTTTCGAGACAGGGTTTCTCTGTGTATCCTTGGCTATCCTGGACTCACTTTGTAGACCAGGCTGGCCTCGAACTCACAAAGATCCGCCTGCCTCTGCCTCCCACGTCCCAAGTGCTGGGATTAAAGGCGTGCGCCACCACCGCCCGGCGCTTTTTTTAACTTTTAACTTTTGAAATTACATGAATTTTTGTGTGTATGCATGTGTATACATGTTGGTGTACACATGTCACATCATGCACATGTGGAGGTCAGAGGACAAATTATGGGAGTTGGCTCCCTCCTTCCACCGTATAGGTCCTGGGGACTGAACTCACGTCGTTGACTTAGCAGCAGGCACCTTTACCTGCTGAACCACTTTTATGTAGTCCAGATTGACTTGAAACTCATGATCCTCCTGCCTCAGCCTCTCAAGTGTTAGAATTGCATGTGTGCATCATCATGACTGGCCTACCAGATAAGCTCCTGGGAATGTGTGGGGTGGGATGAGCGGTCCCCATTAGAGGAGGCACAGTGGGTAGGGCAGCGTCTGTGGGTTCTAATGAACAGGCCTTTCCTCCTCGGTTGCCCTGCAGGTGGCTGACAGCCATGTTGGCTCAGGAGCAGCGGTGCCACACCTGGGCTGAACCCAGGGGTGGGGAAGGTGGTATAAATGTCCTTGGGTCACCTGTAGTAGATAATACCAAAGAGGGAGTCTGTTTGGTCCCCATGTTGCAGCACGAGGCCACCAAGATCATGCAGGATGCCATCAACGAGTTCAGTGGCACACCAGAGGAGATGCGTATCACAGTTGCCAATGTGGACTTGGCTCTGAGCAAAGGCAACGTGGACTTGGCGCTGAGCATGCTGAGAGGCATCACACCCAAGCAGCCCTGTTACACAGAAGCCAAGGAGAAGATGGCCAGCATCTACCTGCACACCCGCAAGGATGTGCGTCTCTACATCGGCTGCTATGTGTAAGTTCTACCGCAGCAGGTGGCGCCTTTTCCTCTGGCTGTTGGGGAGGGTTTCCTCCTGCCATATGCCTTCAACTGGGTCTACAGAGTGTATCCCCAGAGTGCTCTGGACCAAGGTATGACCGTCTCATAGGCCTCCCTGCCCAGGTTGAGGACCCTGCCCTTCCCCTGCATCCCTGCATTGCACACCTTATATTCTGTGGGAGGGCACAGGCCTGGGTCCTATAGCACTGATGCTAAAAGAATCATGCGAATACATTCACACCACAGCCCCTCACTCTGTCTTTCCATGAAGAGCCTTGGTGCAGGGTCTCAGGATGACCAGTGTGGGGTGTGGGGAGAGAGGGTGGGAAGCTCCATCCCTCTGTCTCCTAGGAGTTGGTGTTGGGACCTCAGGAAACCCTTCCCAGACCCTTTCTCTGGAAAGAACTACATAGTTTGGGGGTTGGGAAACTGGCAGTGTAGAAACTGATCAACAGGGGTAGCATGTCCAGATTGGACTTTCACGGGGAGATGTGTGGGGCTGGAGTGGGGCTCAGTGGCCCTGCACTTGCCAGGAAAGTACTGGGTTCCATCCCAGTGTCTCAGGAAAAGGGTGAATGGCTGGGGATGTAGCTTAGTTATGGAGTGCTTGCTTAGCCCCGTGTTGGGTCTTCAGGGTGACATAAACCAGGTGGGGCAGCCCATGACTGTAATCCTAGTATTTGGCCCCTGTCTCAAAAACAACCAAACCCAAACAAAGAAATATGCAAAACAGTGTGACTGCTGGGGAGAAGGATTAGAGGGCTGGAGTGGCCCCCAGCCATGGCCCAGATGGCAGTGGGAACCTGGCTGAGATGGCTACCAGTGCTCCCCAGGATCTCCGTCACTCAAGAATGATGAGTGGAAGGACATTATTCAGGCCCAGCCCTGAGAGAGGCTGTTGATTTCTCCCGTAGGGAGCTTTGCGAGCATCTGCCCGGCCCCCACAGCAGCCTTCTACTGGGTGATGCTTTCATGAACATTCAGGAGGTAAATGAAGGAGCCTCCCAACCTTGCTAACTAGCTCCCAGGATCACTTCCCCAGTAGGAGGGAAGATAAGGACACCCCCTTCCACACTTTCCCCACCAGCCTGAGAAGGCACTGGAAGTATATGATGAGGCCTACAGAAAGAACCCCCATGATGCCTCATTGGTCAGCAGGATTGGACAAGCCTACGTGAAGACCCACCAATATGCCAAGGTGAGGCCTGGGGAGGGCCAGCCATACAGAGAAGGAACTAGAAAACCTGTGATTTGGGGCTCTAGATGGGAAGGGATAGAGTGTTTGTGTTTCCAATTCCTGCCGAGCGTGTGACCAATGGTGAGCTCAGCCAATCTGTACAGCCGCCCTGCCTGCTCCACCTGAGGCCTGAGCCCTGTTGGAGGAGGTGGGGGTTTTCATCTGTGTGGTGAGGGCCAATCTAACGCCGTGGTTGCTGAAGGGACATGGCATTAGCCACCCCCATACCCAGCGTAGCTGAGGCCATATTTGCTGTTTGCCCAAAGGCCATCAATTACTATGAGGCCGCCCAGAAGATCAGTGGGCAGGACTTTCTGTGCTGCGAGCTGGCTGAGCTGCTCCTGAAGCTGAGGAAATACCATAAAGCAGAGAAGGTGCTTAAACAGGCCTTGGAACGAGACTCTGGTGAGGTGGCATTCAAACTCATTCCCCCGACCTCTGTCCCCCATGGCCTTCCCGCCTTAGCAGGGAACCTGAGCCCAACCCTCTCCATCAACCCATGGACCAGACCACACTGAGAGCCCAACCCTCTCCATCAACCCATGGACCAGACCACACTGACCGGCATGTCCTTCCAGGGGTCAAGGACATCTCATCCCTGATGAATGAGGTAAAATGCTTGCTTTTGCTGGCAAAAGTTTACAAGAGCCACAAGAAAGCCGATGTGCTGGAAACGCTGAACCAGGTAATTGACCAAGGTCTTTGTATCTCCTGGTGTCTGTGGAAGGAAAGAAAGAGGCTCAGCCCAGGGACAGCAAGGGCACAGACCTCAAGACAGGCCCATCACCCTCTGCTCATCAGAGATGGCACATCTGAGAATTCTGGTCTGGGCAAGAAGTAAGACAGCGACTTTGTCCTTAAGGAGGGTGATATGTTAGGTGTGACAATAGCAGCCCTCTCTGCATTGAAAGCTCTATGCTAGCTTTGTTTGTCCCTTTCTCCTTCCCTCCCTCTGTTCCTTCCTTCCTTCCTCCTGGCCTCCCTAGCTCAATACCAAAAAGGGGTATCCCAGGCTAGCCTAGAACTCACTAACTAACTGAAGATCACCTTGAACTTCTGATATTCCTGCTTCTATCTCTCAAATGCTGGGATTTCTGTGGTTTTCCATCACACTGTGTTCTATGTAGCCTGAAACTCACCATGTAGACTACAGTTGTCTGAAACTCTGCCTCCCCAAGAGCTGAGATTAGAAGCATGAACAGCCATGCCTGGCTCTAACCTTTTTTTTTTAAATATTTATTTAATGTACACAGATGCTTTGTCTACATGTTCATCTGCACAGCAGAAGAGAGCATTAGATTCCATTATATTGTGAGCTGACATGTAGGTGCCGGGAATTGAACTCAGGACCCCTGGATGAACAGCCAGTGCCCTTAACCACTGAGCCATCTCTCCAGCCCCCTCTAGCCAGTTTTTTTTGGGGTAGGGTCTTAGTATGTTTACCAGGCTGGTGTTGAGCTTACTATATAGCACAGGTTAGTCTTAAGATTGTCCTCCTACTGAATGGTAATATTCCAGGTAAGCATTACTGTGTTTGTCCTCTCTGCTCTTTTTTAAATTTTTGCAGCAATCCTTTGGGCTAAATATTGTGACATTCTCATCTAATAGATAAAGTCCAAAGCCAAGTACAAATATCTATGACTTACAGTGATTAAACTCAAGAGTTCTAGTGTAGAGGTATTTTAACTCAGAACATGGCTGCTCTGGCAAGAGATCACATCCTAAGATTTTCTGGGTCTGTGTGATAGATACTGCTGGAATACAGACAAGCCTTTAATCCTAGGAGACAAAGACAGGCAGATATCGAAGTTCAAAGCCAGCCTGGTGCAGAGCAAGTTCTAAGTAAAGAAAGGCTTAGGTCCAGGTGTGATGGTGCGCACCCTTAATCCCAGCTCAGGAGACAGAGGCATGCAGATCTCTGAATCGGTTCTGCTTGGTCAGTTTGACTGAGTCAGTGAGAGCAGCTCAGAGAAAAGAGAGGAGACAGTTTTACAGAGACA
This sequence comes from Lophiomys imhausi, assembly GCA_907164525.1. NCBI lineage: Eukaryota > Metazoa > Chordata > Mammalia > Rodentia > Muridae > Lophiomys > Lophiomys imhausi. Next base: position 3,903,965 of record CAJQZJ010003646.1, on the reverse strand, counting down.
GGGTGAAGAGAGAACAAGCTAGACACAGGTGAAGACAGAACAAAAGCCACAAAATTAGAACAGGTTCATAGAGTTAGTTTGAGGCCAAGCAGAACAATTCAGTCAGAACCTGAGAGAAGCCAGTTTGAGTCAGCGGGTTTGGAGAGGAGTTTGAGCCAGAACAGCTGAGTTGAACCACCCAGAGTTCAGAGGCTAGAAGTTTCCAGGACTAGGCCTGGGTTAGCAGAAGGAGGCAGTAAGCCTCCAAGATACAGGCATATAAAAGTTACTTTTACACTCAAGATTAACCATTTATTTATTTGTTTGTTTGTTTGGCTTATCAAGGCAGGGTTTCTCTGTGTAACAGAGCCCTGGCTGTTCTGGACTTGCTATGTAGATCAGAGGCTGGCCTCGAACTCACAGAGATCTGGCTCCCTCTGCCTCCCGAGTGCTGGGATTAAAGGTGTGCGCCATCATCCTGCCCATCCTAGAACTTCTAATATTGTGAAAGCAGTATGCATTTAGTAGGAAGTGTACTTGGAGTTCTGAGGTTTTACTTTTCCTGGACTGGAGATACATGACTACATTGCCTTAGATGCCAGCAGCCGTGAGCAATAGCTTGGCTACTCACTCTCGGGCTCACTTGAGGCTCTACAGTGTGCCTACTGCTGAGCTATGATGCTCAGGGGGTTAGCTACATTCAGTGCACTTTATTTCACCCGAATGAGGGTTTACATACACACATGTATGTGCACCATATGCATGCCCTGTGCATGTAGAGACCAGAAAAGGGCATTAGAGCCCTTGGAACTAGAGTTAGAGGTAGTTGTGAGCTACCCTACATGGGTACTGGGAACTAAACCCAGGCCCTCTACAAGAGCAATATGTGCTCTTAACTGCTGATCCATCTCTCTAGCCTAAGAATTTTGATTTTTTTTTTTTTTGAGACAGAAATCTCACTCTGTAGACCTGATTGGCTGGCCTAGTACTTATATTATAGACCAGTGGTTCTCAACCTTTGGGTTGTAACCCCTTTGGGAGTTGAATGACCTTTCACAGGGGTCACCTAAGACCATGGGAAAACACAGATATTTACATTATAATTCATAACAGTAGAAAAATTACAGTTAAGAAGTATCAACAATGGGGCTGGAGAGATGGCTCAGCGGTTAAGAGCACTGCCTAGTGCTCTTCCAAAGGTCCTGAGTTCAATTCCCAGCAACCACGTGGTGGCTCACAACCATCCACAATGTGATCTGGTGCCCTCTTCTGGAATGCAGGTGCACATGCAGATAGAGCACTCATATGCATAAAATAAATAAAATAAATCTTAAAAAAAAAAAAAAGAAGTATCAACAAAAATAATTTTATGGCTGGGTGTGGTGACTCATACCTTTAATCCCAACACTCAGGAGACAGAGGCAGGTGGATCTCTGTGAGTTTGAGGCCACCCTGTTCTCCAAAGCGAGTCCAGGACAGCCAGGGCTATTACATAGAAAAACCCTGTCTCAAAAACCAAACCAAAACATATACATTTGGGGCGGGGGGCTCCGAGGAACTGTATTAAAGGTTCACAGCATAAGGAAGGTTGAGAGCCACTGAAATGGACTAAGCTGGCCTTGAGCTCAAAGGTTCTCCTGTCTCTGCCTCTGAAGTGCTAGGATTAAAGGATTGCACTGGCCACTTGGACCAAGGCATCTTCTACCTGTATTCACCTTATAATGGATTTGTCATAAGTTAGGGAGATGAAGCTGAGATCTGCAGTCTGCCTGTACCAGTCATCTTCTTGTGCCACCTGCTGTCCCCGATCCAAGAGCCCTTGGCCATTCTTTTATCATGCCTTCTTCTCTTTCCATCCATAAGTGTAGGCTCCTACTTGTTCCCAGGATGCATTGTGTGGTTCTAGAGAGAGAGCTCCCCCACCCCAACTGACCACTTGAGGTGACTTCTCTTACCACCTAATCCCTGCTCAGCTCTTTGTCCTTGAGGAGCCCAGTGCTAGTTTGTACCTACTTCCTGTTGCACCCCTCATCCGTTCACATCTTGGATGTGTGAGAACTACTTCAAATTCTAGAAGGGAGATAGACACAGAGCAAATATATCCATCCAAGCACAGCCCAGGGATGTAGTTTAGTTGCTAGCATACACAAAGCCCTTGCTTCTGTGTTAAGTACTACATAAACCAGGCATGCTGGCACAGGAGCACAGGTTCGAAGTCATCCTTGATTATATAATGAGATCCAGGCTGGTATCTCAAACAGCAACAAAAGCCTAGTCTGAGCTGGGTGTGGTGCCACACGCCTTTAATCCCAGTACTCGAGACAGAAGAGGGCAGATCTCTATGAGGCCAGCCTGGTCTACATAACTTCCATATCAATCAGAGCTACATAGTGAGACCCTGTCTCAAAGATAAAACACCACAGTAACAAAACCGCAGCCTGCTCTGTGCACCTATTGTGTGTTGGTCTAGACAGCAAAAGCAAATTAGACACAGAAGAACCTCAAGGTGTGACGGAGGCAGGCAAGTGAGTACAATGGTTTGCACTCCCTCAGCTCACAGGAGGCAGGCTGGCACTGCCCCTGAGGGAGGAGGGAGTGACCCAGATTTCTTCAGGGCACCCTTCCTGACATTGCCAGCCATGGGACACTGGGAATGCCTGTGGTCTGCCCTGTGGGCTCCAGGTCTCTGACCGTAGCTTCATTGGTTCCCCTAAGGCCTTGGACCTCCAGTCCCGGATACTGAAGCGGGTTCCTCTGGAGCAACCAGAAATGATCCCCTTCCAGAAGCAGCTGGCAGCCTGCATCTGCACCCAGATCGGGGAGCATTACCTAACAGAGAGAGAGTACAGCAGTGCTGTGAAGTCCTACAAAGATGCCCTCTCCTACTCGCCCACGGACAATAAGGTGTGTGACCTCCCGAGTAGCACCTGGAGGACTGAGACTTCTTAGCTCAGTTGATAAGGTGTTTACCTAGCATCTGCAAAACTCTGGCTTCAGTCCCCAGTAGCTTACAAACTGAGGACCATGGTACACATCTGTTACCCCAGCCCTTGGAAGGTGGAGGCAGGCAGGATCAGGAGTTTGGGGGCATCCTTGCCCAGCGAGGCCTTTCTTCTCTAAGGAGCTGCAGGTGTGAAGCAGGAGGGAAGCCAGGAAGGCCAGCCCGAAGAGGCCTCTGGGTGAGAAGTGGCTCAGGCTGACCCTGGGCCCTCACCTATGACAGTTCTTAGAGGAAGGCTAGGAAGACTGTCTTTGGACCATTTATGGAGGCTAGAATGGGAAAAATACCTCTGAAAGGCATGTCTGCGTGGGCTTTGCAGGTTCCCACTGCTAGGGGTGAGGGGTGATGGTAGGAGTTGTGGTTGCCAGGCTGTGGAGTCCAGGCAGAGTTTCCAAGCCAGCTAAGAGTTGTCAGAGGGGCGTGGTTCCAGATGAGGAAATGGTTCACACTAAGTTCACACTAAATAAAGAACCTAGCATCGGAAGAATGATTGGTTGACATGCGCAAAGCCCTGGTTCAGTCCCCAGCACTACATAAAACCTGCCATCTCAGCATTAGGGAGGTAGAGGCAGGAGGTCATCCCTGACTACATAATGAGTTGGAGGCCAGTCTGGGATAGATGAAACCCTGTCTCAAAAATAATATACCCAAATATATTGTATGAAAAAAATTTTAATGAAGAAAAATAGCTTGGGTTACTGTTCACCCTTTGACAGATTCCTAGTTAGTACCAGGTACTGTCCTAGCCCTTGGAGACATTGGGGTGGGGCAAGAGCCTGGCCTACAGATTGCCCTCTGGCAAGAGGGGAGTGAGAAGCGTGTAGGAGATTCTAACACCCTGTCATCTGTCCCGGAGTTCAGGGCACAGAGTAAGGAGCAGGGGCCAAAGGATGAGATCAGTGGATCAGCCAGGCCCCAAACCAACAGAATGTTAGGGAAACTGGGTGGCAGGGGAGGGCAAGAGCTCTTATCTGCCCCAGGAACCAAGGCCTGCTGTAAAAGCCAGCTGATAGACCCAGGCAGGAGGGAAGTCGGAGTCAAAGGTGATTGCAGGGTTTTTCCGGGACTTGTTTGCTCTGTCTCGTCCTGCCTTATCGTAGGTGGTGCTGGAGCTGGCGCAGCTCTATCTGCTTCAGGGGCAGCTGGACCTGTGTGAACAGCGCTGCAGCCCCCTCTTACAGATGGAACAGACCCACGAGAGAGCTGCTGTGGTAGGAGACGCCGTGGTGCACACCTCCCCGCGAAACCTGACCTGATTTGGGCTGCTTCCTAGTTGCTTATAACCTCAGATGCCTCACTAGCCCACCGCCCCGTGCCCCAGCCGCTTGCTCTGCCCTTCACTGAGAAAGGACGGTTTGTCCAGCAGGGGGCAGGAGCAGTCTCCGCGCCAGGCTGGGGGCGGGGCGTGGTTGAAACAACGTCAGGGGAAACCACACCCACTGTTGGGTGAAAGTGGAGGTCGGGTGACTTGGAAGCTGTGGAATAATCCTCCCTGGTTATTTTAGCTTGTCTGTGACCCACACCTTCTCCAGGGCTACCCCAGGCCCACACCTTGCAGAGTCAGAAAATAACCTGCGATCTTCACCTTCGGGTATGGTGTCCGGGGAGGTGGGGGGGGGGGGGCCCACAGGCTCTCTGGACCAGGGAGGCTACCCGGAGAGATTTTTCTGTCATTCTTCTCTGCCAGCCCCCATGCACGCTGCTGTCAGGAATACACAGCTCTCGTGTCTTCTGATAGATGCTGGCGGACCTGATGTTTAGAAAACAAAACTACGAAGCGGCCATCAATCTCTACCGCCAAGTGCTGGAGAAAGCTCCAGGTAACTGGGACCAGAAGACTGCTTCCCCTCCCAACCTGTGTGGCTACCCTGGAGAAGGAGGGGCCTTCTCCCCTCCTTCCTGACTGGGCAGAGGAAGGCCTTTCTTCCAAATTGTTCCCAGAGAGGCAGGAAACTGATAAAGACTCAGAACGTGGTAGCCCTTCCTGAATCCAAGGGCCAGTTCCTGGACCCAGGCACTTGGCACTGGAACCAGGACAGGCTGTCTGTCCCCATACCGCAGCCACTGGGACTTAACACAGTCTCCACTATGTACACCCACTTGAAAGATACTAGATGTTCTCTCTTGATTTGTAGCTGCACCCTACTTGCTACTGAAGGAAACAGTTGCTTCAAAGATCAAATCTGAAGCCCGAGCCAGAGGTCCAGCAAGTCCACAGTAGTCACCACAGGCCCAGCAATTGTGGTTAGGAGCATGGTCTTAGAGTCAGGCTGCCTGGGTCTGAATCCTGTTATCGCTTAGTAGCTGTGTAACCCTTGAAAACCTGCTTCACTCTCTCATGCTCACTGCCCTCGTCTTGTCAAATGAAGACAGAAAGAGTACTCACCTGTAGCTGAGTCTCAGACAGAACACACAGAGCCAGGTACAGGGTAAATGCTAAACGATTAACTTCTGTTGTCTTTCTGTGTGAGAGAGACAGAGAGGCAGAGACAGACAGACACACAGAGACAGAGTGTGCCTAGAGGTCAGGGGATGACGTTGTTCTACCACTTTCATCCTTATTCCCTTGAGACAAGATCTCTTGCTGAACTTGACCTTGGTCTTCAGCCAGCAAGCCCCAGAAATCCTCTAAAGTCTAGATTTCAGAAACACGTGACTGCACTCATGGCCATACCTTGCTTTTTAGATGGGCCCTGGGGATTTGAACTCAAGTCCTTGTGTTTGTATGGCAAGTACTTCACTGACCGAAGCATGTCCCCAGCTCTGCTGTTGCTATCTTAAGCTCTGTATAATTTACATACTCCTGCGTATAGAATGTCTACTCAGTCTAAACAAGTGGTGTCTCCTGGGGCCTCCCCAAGGTCCAGCCCTCCCTCCTCCTCCATCAGACCCTATCATTCCAGCCTGATGCAGTTATTGGCCACGGCATGCTGCAGATTTCTGCTCTCCTGTTTTAGACAATTTTTTGGTATTGAATCAATTGACCGATCTGCTGCGACGGAGTGGCAAGCTTGACGAGGCTCCTGCCTTCTTTGAACTGGCCAAGAAGGTGTCCAGCCGGGTGCCTTTGGAGCCAGGGTTCAACTACTGCCAAGGCATTTACTGCTGGTGAGTTAGGCTTGAGTAAGACAGAGGAGCAGTGGTGGGAGGAGAGGCCCTCCCTAGCAGACAGAAAGGTCTTGCTGCTCAGGAGAGGGGAGACAGAGCAGCCTCCAGGACCAGAAGCCCTCATACCAGATGGCCAGCAGCACAGCTTTGAGCAAACAGTGTTCCCTGTGTGTCCATGTGCCCTGGCCTCACACAGTTCCCTTTAGCGGCTTCTGGCATTTCTTCCACGCATTGCAGGCATATTGGACAGCCCAATGAAGCCTTGAGGTTTCTCAACAAAGCCCGAAAGGACAGCACTTGGGGCCAGATGGCCACCTGCTACATGGTGCAGATCTGTCTGAACCCTGACAACGAGATTGTTGGTGGAGAGGCCTTTGAGAACCTGGTGACTGACAGCAAGTAAGAGGCCTTGTGGGGGTTGGAGGGGGGAACACAAGGGGCACCTGCAGCTTCTGGTGGAGACCAGGTGAGTGCCACATGAGCAGGTTGGTAGCATGAGTCCATGCCCACAGTTCTGCCAGTCGCAAAGAGTCCCAGCAGCATGGGGTGCGCACTGCTGAGAAGCTACTGCGGGAATTCTACCCACACTCGGAATCCGGGCAGACCCAGCTGCGGCTGCTGCAGAGCCTCTGCCTGCTGTCCACCAGGGAGAAGGCCAATGTAGAGGTGGCTCTGAGCGCCTTCATTGAGATGGCCCAGGCTGAGGTGCGAGGGCTAGGAACGGGTTATGGTGGGCAGGGGTCAAGATGGGGGTGACTGCTGAGGTGCCCTGATGTCTGCTTCCCATGGGTGCACAGAAGGACAATACCTCTGCACTGCTGGCCATGGCGCAGGCCTACATGCTCCTGAAGCAAGTCCCCAAGGCCCGTACGCAGCTGAAGCGCCTGGCCAAAGTCCCGTGGATACTGGATGAGGCTGAAGACCTGGAAAAGGGCTGGCTCCTGCTGGCAGACATCTACTGCCAAGGTGGCAAATTCGACCTGGCCTTGGAGCTGCTGCTCCGCTGCCTGCAGTATAACAAGGCAAGGGCTGCTGGTGTGGGAAGAAGGAGGAGGGGTAAGCAGGTAGAAAGAGGAGGAGCCAGAGGGGCAAACAGTTGACAAAGAAGCAGCCAGCCTCACCGGGGTCAGGCATAGCCAGAAGAGAAAGGAACAGAATACTAAGAGAAGGACGTACAAAGATCAGTGTCTGGCAGATGGAATGTTGGTAGAGGGGCTTTATACGAAGGGTTATGCTAGCTTTTGAGTAAGGAGTGGGTACACAGTTAATCCATGAAAATATTGAGGGTGCTCTTGGGGGTCCCTGTTTATTTTGGATTAATGCTGCTCACTGCCATCCAGTTGGCCCTCTGGGCCCCACCCCGAAAACCATGGTTGGTGGCTGCTGCTGGGCCGAGGTGCTAACTGGCTTTCCGTGCAGTCTTGCTGCAGGGCCTATGAGTATATGGGTTTTATCATGGAGAAAGAGCAATCCTACAAGGATGCAGCCACCAACTATGAGCTGGCGTGGAAGTACAGTCATCAGACCAACCCTGCCATTGGTAAGGTGATAGCTAAGGTAAATGGGGGCTAGCGCCCAGATCCTAGAACCCAAGTCCTGCATCCTGGCAGTTGAGGGAGCCAGAGGGCCCCCACCATCACCATGGTGTACTCCCTACCCCTGCACAGGTTTCAAACTGGCTTTCAACTACCTGAAAGACAAGAAATTTGTGGATGCCATCGAAGTCTGTCACAGTGTAAGTCACCAGCACAGGTGGGGAGGGTGCAGTGGCTGGGTCCCCTGCCTGATTCCACACATCTGATCTATCTCTGTACCAGGTCCTGACGGAGCACCCCAACTACCCCAAGATCAGAGAGGAAATTTTGGAGAAAGCCCAAGGGTCCTTGAGGCCCTAGCTGTGGCTGAAGGGTTTTTGGGCTGGTAGAAGCTATCAGTCTCTAGACGTTTCATGGGGAGAGTAGGAAGTGGATCAGTGGAGAAAGAATTTGGAAAATGACATATTCTCCCCATTTCTGTATTGTCTGTGGTTTATTTGGATTCATGCCTCATCTGGCCTGAGGGTGTCTGGAACCTTTATGTTTTTAAGGCCTAAGGAGTAATTTTGCCTGGGAAAGGAAGACAGCTGGCTTAGCTTGTGCTGGGGCTTCCTAGGCCCTTTCTCATGGACCCCACATCTGTTCCAGACTCTTGAAGTAACAGAACAAAGAGATTTCCCAATATAGTGATGGGTAGGAAAGCATCCTATGGCTATTTCAAAATGTCCCCTACCCTAATCATGTCCCCAGCATCTTGGAACTAGAGAAGCAACTGCTCCTCTCTGCCATGATGCCACAGAGTCTGCCCTGGCAGCGAGCTCAGATAGGACAACCTGCTGTAGAAGGGCCTCCAGTTAAAGCCCTGTGCAAGAGGGCAGCAGGTTCTTAATTGTCCTTTTCTGTCCACACATTCTCTCCCTACCCATCTCCCCCAAGATGGACCTCACCCCTCTGGGATAAGCCAGATTACCACTGAGCCTCATGCTGCCCTACAAGCACCGCCCGGCTCACCTCCCAGGATCCCATCTAATTCCTAAGGGGGGCAGACACAGTGTCCCTATTCAGGTGGCTAGTAATCATTTTAGCTGGTAAGAGAACTCACCTTTGCTGGGTTCCAAATACAACTTTTCCTGTTTCTCAGGATAGAATTATGGGTTAGTCCAGCCTCAGGGGAAGGAACCCTGAACTGGGTACCTGGAGGCCTGAGTTCTCACCATGTGCCCCTTCCCAAGTGCTTGTCCTTTCTGGGTCTCAGTGCCCCCACTCACAGCAAGAAGTTAGACTGACTAGACTTGGGCAGGGGATGTTGACTCGGTGGAGCACCTGGCCAGCATGCATGAAGAAGCCCTGGGTAGAAAGGCCTCCAGTTAAAGCCCCAACCATCACATAAACCAGCTTTGGTGGTGCACACTTAGAACCGCAGCACTTTGGGGGTCATCAGCTCAAGGCCATTCTAACTTAATGTCCAAGGTCATCTCAGGCTACATGAGACCATGTCTCAGAAAAGAAAAGGACTCCATTTCCCAAATCATTGTGCCACGCTTTGCCAGTGACATCTAGAAAGTACTTTTTTTTATGGTACTGGGATTGAAATGGGGGGTACATATTGTACCCCTGAACTATACCTTAAATTGAATAACCCTGTGCTTATCCATGTTTATATAATAGCATAACACACTAGGATTCCTTGGGTGCTGTTGAAAAGCATGGGTCTCGGGCTGGAGAGGTGGCTCAGAGGTTAAGAGCACTGGCTGTTCTTCCCAAGGTCCTGAGTTCAATTCCCAGCAACCACATGGTGGCTCACAGCCATCTACATTGAGATCTGCCCCGGCATATATGTAGAGCAAATACTGTATACATAATAAATAAATTAATTAATTAAAAAAAAAAGAAAAAGAAAAGCATGGGTCTCACTTTTAAGCATATGGATATGTTTTATTTAAAGACAACTACAGGTAGGCATGGTATAACACTACACACCTAAAATCCCAGCGCTGCAAGCCTGAAGCCAGGCAGCCTGTTTTACATAGTGAGTTCCAGGCTAGCCAGGGCTCTATAGCCAGATGTGGTCTCAAAATAAAAGACGGGGGGGGGGGGGGGGGCTGGTGAGATATAGCTCAGCAGGTAAAGGTTCTTGCCCCAAGTCTTAATGACCTGAGTTGAATCCCTGAATCCCACATGGTGGAAGGAGAGAATCAGCTCCTACAGGTTGTCCTTTGATCCCCACACATGAATCATGGCATGTGTAAACTAATGTGTATACACAAAATAAAAATGTAATAATGACTAAATGAATAAAGAAAGCCGTCTCAAAATAATCAACTTAGTATGGGTAGAACATACATGTTTTCAAGAAGCCATTGTGGTGACAATTCCTTACTGTCCCAGCATTGGGAAGTGGAGGCAGGAGGCTTGGGAACTTAAGGTCACCCTCCACAACAAAAACAAAAAAGTACATCTTGGGTTACATGAGACCTTATCTCCAAAAGTGTGTGTGTGTGTGTGTGATGGGATAACTTCCTATAATCCCGGCTCCCAGCACTTGGAAGATACAGGAGGATCAGGAGTTCAAGGTCACCCTCAGCTACCCAACAAGAGAGTTTTAGAAAGAACTTAAGTTGCCTGGATGGCTGCTAAGTCTTGGTTTCAATGTTTCTTCGGGGTGTGAGGCTACAACCCAGGCCCTGGAGGACGCCCAGCTGGCACTGCACTATGGAGCCCAGCCCCAGTCTTGATCTTTCCTGTAACACAGCGCCCATCTCACATGCTCTAATCATGAATTCTCCCCCAGGTTCCCACTCTTTCCTATAGGGACCCCAAGTTCCCTTTCCTGTGACCTGTTTTACAACTGTTTTGTTGGGACAGGTTTAGGAGGAAGGCCTATTTTGGGAGAGATTTGCTGGAAAGAGACTGTGTTTGGGTCAGTTTAGTCCACCCCCACTTACCTCAACAAAACAAAACTCCCCAGGACTGACCCTATAGCCCCAGATGGGAGTTAGGAAGGCCTGTCTGACCAGGGATGGAGTCTATGGGGAGCACGGAGATGTGCTGAGGCTGCCTTAGATTCCCAAAGACACTCAGAACCCTCGGAAGAGACGCAGGTGCTGTGTGCTATGTCAATCTCTGCGAAAGGTTCCAGTGAAATGGGGAAGGAGACAGGACACACAGCACTCTACCCTGAGAAGCCACAATAAATACGCTAAGCCAGTCCCAGGGACATGTGGCCCCGCTACAAGGCAGTGCTCCGAGCCCTCAGTCCTCTGGTGGTCACTGATGTTGCCATGAGGTCATGTCCACAACTGTCAAAAGCAAAAGTCAGAGACAAACACGAAAAGAGAATGGGTGTCTAAATGTGTACGCAAGCTTATACACACGTGACCCAGACATTCAAGGTGCTGCATACACATGAACCAAGCAGGTTTGAGAAGAGCACTAATCACTTGCACAGGGTTGGAGAAACCCAGGCCCTAGGTGAGAAATCTTCACATTGCCTCACTAGGGTGTGAGCTCTGGGATTGAATTTATCCCTGAGTAGAGCACAGCAGAAGGGCTGACAGTAGGAAGAGTCTCTCCTGTGATGGTTCCCTGGAGGACCTGCGCAAACCACTTATCATTCAGGCTCCGGACTGGGGCTCCCCAGAGCGGGGTGCAGCCTGCTCTGCACCTCTGGCCTATTCTGGCTGCCTCATGACAGGGCTGACAGGTCTGACTGGTAGAGACACTTCCGGAGCACAAGTCCCCTGGGACTACAGCTGCTGAGCAGCCTGTCACCAGGCCAGGCCTCCAGCAGCCACATCTCACTGCCCTGCCCTTTTCTGGACCCAGACCAGTGTGTATGTATGCAAAGGAGGGTGACTCTGGCCCAGCCCGGGCATACAGCTCTGCCTTCTTACAACTCCCAGCTGCCATCCCAGATGACATCGTGGAGGAATGGGTTAATCCAGAGGGAAACCTGTTCCATTTGCCCAGCCAACCTCTCAGCTGGCTCTCTGCCTACAGGCTGACTGGCCTGAAAGCAGCCCAATGTGCTGTCCCTTCTGTCTCTCAGCGTAGCCGCTGCCTGTGCTACACTGCAGTGCCCCACCCCACTGCTTCCTGGGGGGTCCACCATGCTCCCCACACAGCCAAGGAGACCACACTTAAAAATAGAGTCTTTATTGGTACCTGTCAGCTCATATGCAATGTGTTCCCACAAGCACACCGGCTGGCAAGGCCTCCTGGGCAAGGAGGCAGGCCCAGAGCCTGCGTTTCTTGGCACACACACACAAAGAAATGAATAAATTATAGTTCTGACACTTAGAGACAATATAAAAATGCATACAAAATCCAACATCAGCTAATGAAGGGCATAAAAGCCCTCAAGAGCCACCCCTTGCCAACTGGCCTGAGGGCATGTGGTGGGCCAGGATGGATTCAGTGCCCAGAAAGCACTGAGACAGTGATCTGGGGTGTGTTTCATGTCCTAAGGCAAGCCCATTGCCTCTCTCGGGGCCTCTGGCTCCCCATCCTACAGGAGGGGTTGTACAAGCCATGGCCTCGGGGAAAGGGGACTGAACAGAGGACAAGCAGAGTGGCTGGGCAGAGGGGGTTTTGGTCACGGCTGCTCACCCTCTGCCTGCTCAGCTCAGGAACCAGGCTGATGACATAAGAGATCACAGGCTCAAACCCACACTCCACACCAAAGCCCAGACCGGCAGGGTACACTAAAGGGACTCAGCCCCAACACTGCCCACCTACCAGAAGGCTCAGCTTCTGCTGTCTCGGTCCCCAAATAAATTACATCTTCACAGCCCATAACATCTAGCTCCCACGGTTCGCAGGGAGCCATAAGATAAGGCCCTGCTCAGCTCTGTTGCTGTCTTTGGACCAAGGAACATCTTACAGTACAGAAGGGTAAGTGGGGGGCCCAGAAGAGCCCCGCCCCTTCCTCCTTTGGACACAGTGGGAGGTGGAAGACCTCTGGATATAAAGAGACTAGGCATTGAAAGAGGGATAACCTTCCCCCACCCTTTCTTCAGTACAGTATAGCAAATTTAAAAATTAAAATAAATAAATTCAGAGTGTTAATGAAAAAATAGAGGGTGCCCACATAGCACCCGTGGCCAAGACCAGCCCATGGGAAACCATTACATACATAGACCTTGGGGAACACCCCCCCCCCAAATCAACAGGTTCGTGGAGACAGGAAAAAGGCACCGTAGTCCCTACACTGGTACAGGCTCCATCAAAGGTGCCAAGGTGGTGTCCTCAAATTGGTTCTCCAGAAGGGGTGCAAGGGCATCGGCAACCGGCTCTGACAGGCCCATGAGAGACTCCAGGAAGCAAGTACTGGAATCCGTTGGTGGACAGAAGCTCGTGGAAGGGTGGAGAGCCTCAAGGCTGTCCAGGCTGCCAGATACTCTTCGGGAAGTATAATGAGGTCCGAGACTATAATCTGGCAGAGCCTGGAACAGCTCAAAGGAGTCACAGGAGGATAAACTGAGGTCCAAGGAGCCAGTCTGGGCGGCCTCCACCCCAGGGGACCCGGAACTGTCAGGGAGACTCCCTTCTCTCAATCCTTCAAGTCCGCTGTTTAGGAAGCAGCTGGCGTCCAGGTTGGCATTCTCATCCAGGATACCAGATGCAAGGCTAGAGCCAGACTGGCTGTGAGTCCAGCTGGCCAGGCTGCTGGGGTCGCTGGCACCAAAGATGTCAGCCAGATGAAAGCAGCTGAGGTTGTCCAAGTTGCCCACACCCCTTCCCCCCTCCTCCTCCTCCTCCTCAACACCGAGGTCAGAGTCACTGAAATTCAGGATCTGTACCAGGCCATCTTCATCCACGCCAGACCTGAAGCTGGGATCCGGCAGGCTGGGGTGGACAAGGTGGTCTGGGGACTCGAGACTGCCGGAGGATGAGGATGTGGAAGAGTCGGTCATGTCACTGCCACAGCTGTTGTCTCCTAGTTCACCACTCACGGGGGGCTTGGCCAGCGGGAAAGGGGAAACCGGGGTTTGTTCAACAGGACTGTCCTGGACGGGAGCCTCCAGGACCCCCAAGCTCTCAGCACCCTGCTCCATCTGCAGGCGGGTGAGCGTATGGATGAAGTGTGTCTGAACTCTTGCCTGATTGAATTCCACTCGACCATTGGGGTTCTCACAGCCCTCACTACAGCAGCCACAGGGGAATGATGTGTGATCCATCTGGAGAAACAATGCGCACGTGAGGACTCTGAGTGCTAGAAGCCGGCAGGCTCAGATCCCTCCCCCACCAAATTCAGCAGGTTTTGCTTGGTTTGTGGGGTATTTTTTTTTTGCGGGGGAGTGAGGTGTGGGGAGGACAGGGTTTCCCTGTGTAGCCACTGGCTGATCTGGAACTCACTCTATAGACCATGCTGGCCTTGAACTCAGAGATCCACCAGCTTCTGCCTCCGAGTGCTGGGAATAAAAGCATGTACCACCATACCTGGTGGATTTTGCTTTTTTGTTTTTAATGGTTTTGTTTTGGTAGCAGGGCTTGGGACTTAACCTAGGGACTTTGAGCAAAATAGGCACACCCCGTTATCCTGCCCAACCCAGCCACCCACCTGGCACTTGATGCCGGCCAGGCTGCAACTGCACGTCTCGGGGTCACAGACTCCATCACAGCGACAGCCACAGTCCTCCCGGGATTGACGCAGGGCCTGCAGCTCCCGCTTTTCCTCTCGGTCGATCCTTCGAATGCCTGAAGCCCGGAGTAGGGCCCGTCGCTGCCGAGGCGGATGGGGCTGTAGGAAATTCACTTCCTCCAGGCGGCCACCTGCCACAGCTGCTGCCAAGTCGTCCTCTACCGAGGTATCATCGATGGCGTCCACTGTGAGGGGCAGGCCTGCCCCCGTGTCCGGAACTCCAGTCACTGAAAGCTACATGTACAGGAAAGGGCGGTGAGAGGCACAGTGGGACACTGCGTATGGAGGGAGGGAGGCACCTACAAAGAGCGCTCATTCATGTCCTCCTAGCTCACACACAAAAGCTCTTCTCTAGCTAGGTGTGTATACGGGTAGTGTGAGCGTCAGATCAGTCTCCAACCCCTGTAAGGCTAAAAAGACTCAAGCATTATGCCCCAGGCCCTGCCCTTGTCTGAGGGTGCCTGCTTTTCTTTTGAGAAAGGGCCTTGGCCTCGAACTTGCTGTGCAGCTGAGGATGACTTCAAACTTCTGGTTCTTGGACTTTCACCTCCCAAGTTCCTGGAGGACACCTGGCTTACGCAGTGACCGTCGGCAGTGCCTCCTACTCAGTACTAGGCGAGCACCCTACCTGCCCGACTAGCGCCCACCAAGCCCTCTCTGATGCCTCCCAACACCAACATGGGCCCAGTTCCCTGAGAAGTGGGCAAACTGGCACCATGGGTCTCCATACCTTCCACCTCAGCAGCTCCAGTTTCTCCTCCTTTAAGCGCTGACGGAGCTTCTCACAGCGAGCCCGAAACTGCTCCTGTGTATACTCAGCTAAGGAGAAATGGCGGCAGGTGCTGTGGCGAGAAGCCATGCCCAGGGTACAGCCACCACGGCTGGGCACACTGGTGAATCCCTGGCACCGTGGGAAATAGTAGACAGTGATGCTGTCAAAGGCAACGCGACCTGGATGCTCCCGAGGGGCCCGCTGCTTCAGGGTGGGCGGGGCTAAAGAGGAGAGACAAGAAAGGGGCAGAGTGAGCTCTCTGTGATGCGGTGTCCCCATTCACTCTTATCCACCCACCTTGGATTTGAGTTTAAAAGACAGGCCTGGCTAGATCTGTAGAAACTGAATACCACACCCAAGCAAGCCACTGGCTTATTGTCATTTATCAGTCCAAAGGACGACATTCAAAGATTAAGCATCATTACCACCATGTATTTACAGGCCCTTTGTGCAGCTTTCTGTACTATAGATACGTGTAATAAGACAATGTGATCCTGTTTAAAGATATGTCAAAAAAACTGGACAGATGGCTCAGTAATTAAGAGCACTGGCACCCACAGGAAACTCACAACCAATGTTAACGAAAATTCCAGGGGATCCATCGCCCTCTTCTGGACTCCTCAGGCACAACATGCATATGGTACACACACACACACACACACACACACACACACACACACACAAATCAAAAGCCACCTCACTGGCACTGCTACCTTTGTTGTTTTCTCACAACTCATCTTTAATAGCTGCGCGTGTGAGTGTGTGCCACCTGGGTGTGGGTGCCCTTAAAGTTCAGGAGGTGTCAGATCCCTAGTGTTTTTTTGTTTTTTTTTTTTAAGGTTTATTTATTTGTTTGTTTGTTTGTTTATTTATTATTTATCTGTCATGCATACAGTATTCTGCCTGCATGTTTGCCTATACTCCAGAAAAGGGCACCAGATCTCAGTATAGATGGTTGTGAGCCACCATGTGGTTGCTGGGAATTGAACTCAGGACCTTTGGAAGCAGCCAGTGCTCTTAACCTCTGAGCCATCTCTCCAGCCCCAGATCTTAGTGTTACAGGTGGTTGTGAGCCATCTTTTGTGAGTGCTAAGGCCCAAACTCGGGTCCTCTGCAAAAGCAAGATCCTCTTAACTACTAGTCCATCTTTCCAGCTCTTACATATGTTTTCTTGAGACAGGGTGCCACTGTGCAGCAATGACTAGCCTAGAACTTGATATGCAGACCAGGTTGGCCTTGATCCACCAGGTTTTGTCTCTCAAGAACTGAAATTAAAGGCACACACAATCTTGTATCCCAAGCTGGCCTATGACTGATTCTATAGCAGAAGACTTGAGTCCCTAGCCTTCCCGTCTCGTACCTCCCCAATCCTAGGGTTATAGGTGTTTCCCACTATGCCTAGTGACTTCAAGTTAATATATTAATTCTGCACTAGGAAAATTCCTCTAAAAGGTTTTGCTTGTAATATTAGATTCTAGGCGCTAAAAAGATTGTACTTTGAAAAAAAAAATGTGTAACACACAGGCATGCACATGAGACATGGAAGGGTGAACAGAATAGCTATGGTGTCAAAACTTCATAGGGAGACACAACCCCGTGTTTAAAAACATTTCTTTTGTAGAAGAAAATCGTCTAAAAGGGTTCCTGGAGTACAAAGAATATGATGAAATCAAAGGCTGTCTTCTATTAGATATAAATATATATTTAGGGATATATGTATGTATATATGTAACAATTAATACCACGCTGGGCATATCTGTAATCCCTGTATGACTGAGGCAGATGCCACATAACTGGAAGACAACCTGCATTATATGAGATTCTGTTCTCAAAATAAAAAAAAAAAAGGAAGAAAAGAAAACTAAACAGGAAAAACCCTTTTGGGGACATTCAGAAAAAAGCTAAAAAGCAATGAACCAAGAGGAAAGTGGCTTAGCAGGTATGTGCAGGCAGAAGAGGAGCAGTGGGCCAAACTCCAGCTGGGTTCCTGTGAGGGGCAGGGTGTGCCAACAGAAGAGCAGCCCTGAACTACTCAGGGGAGCAACATCCCCAACAGCATGACCCCCTAAGGTTAACCGGAAGTCAAGGTTTCACTGGATAGTAGAGCACTCATAAGGGTTCATAAAAGGGGCTACCAAGGCTGAAAAGGCCAATTTCACCTTTAGGGAAAGAAGAAGGGGTCGTCCAGTGGTCGTGGGGCTCCAGGACAGAAGACTCACTTGTGAAACTCTGGAGGCCACAGGAGTCCTGATCAAGCTGGGGTGCCTGAGCACATGGCCCTTCCTCATCTGAGTTGCAGGCAGGGAAGACAGAAGAACCAGAAGAGGAGGAGAAAGACAGACTGCCAGAGGACAAGGAGGAGGGGCTGAAGTCCCCCTCTTCCAGCTGGTCGAACTTCCTTTTCAGTAACCCAGCCATGGTCTGTAGAAGGTGAGGACAGGTGACCTGGAATAACAGAAAAGAAAAGAACTCTTAAATGGAAGGCTCCCAGCCCAGCCATGGCATCCCCATCTCCATTTACCTTCCATGCCAGAAGCTGCAGGTCATGGGAGGGTCTCCAGCCCCAGAGAGCACAGCACCCTCTTCCCTCAAATAAGTCTAACATACACATCCAAATCCCGGAGCCTCGGACCTCACAAGACCTGGCCCCTAGTAACAAGTCTTCTCAGGAAAAGTCAGGTGTTTTCCCACTGCCATCTACACACACACACAGACACACACACACACACACACACACACACACACACACACACACACCTACATAACAGCAGGCCAGAAGGCAGACAGATCAACAGATGGACTGACAGAACTCGGTCTGGCCTGGCTCATCCTCACAGGAATCCTGGAGGCTGAGTCACAGGCACTTTGGGTCTTGCCTGCACAGGGCCTTCTACAGCCCACAGCCTCCTTCTAAGAGCAACACTCCTCCATGACCACACCACACCGGTCCACCACCTGGCCACTGACAGCTTCGTGTCCTCGCTCCTGGGCCAGGCTGACCAGGCACTCTGGGAACAGACACTGGTTGCTGGTTTTGACATTGGCTCGATTCCCGGTAGAAGGACTTTCCCTGAACCCCTCCCCTCCCTGGGATGGGCCTTAGCCTTTCCCTCAGAAACCCCCATGCCACAGAAGGAAAGTCCCCTGCTCTAGGCAGGGAGACTACTTTGGTCTTAAAATTCACCTATGTTTTGTGTTCTACTCTGATATCTAACACCCATGGTTAATTCTCCTTAAAACAAAACAAAACCTCTATTAGTGAAACTGGCTGGGAAAGCTGCTATCCTGTGTCTCCCTTGCTTGTCTGTAGCGTCCCCAGATCCCTGGTAGGATAAAATCACTCACCAGTCAGGCTGGAGGGGTGAAAGCTCCTTCCCTAATCCCCAGGGCCTGGGCAAGTTAACAATCCTTCCAGGATTTGGGGGAAGCTCAGAGGATTCAAGGATGGCGGCTGACTTGCAGCTACCTGGTGCTGGCTCCTGGAGTCCTACTGTTCTCACTCATTCAGGGTTGAATCCCCACAGCTGAGTGAGGGCCCCTCCCTGACCACCATCACAGGAAGTAAAAGGGGCAGGAAAACCAACCAGAAAGCTAGAGGATACCTCCTCCACTGAGGTATCCTACCTGTGGTTCCTTCTTCTATCCCAACTCTTCAGTTAAGACCCTGAAGCGGCCAACACCAGCTGTTAGCTCACACACTGCCCTAAAGTACTCATGGCAGCCACCTCCTCCAGGCAAGCATGGGCCCAAGAAAATCTTGCTACCAGGCCAAGGCCTCACCCCAGGCCTAGGGGTAGGAGGATGCACAGGTGTTTCCGGGGGCAGTTTCTCAGGCTTGGTTACCCCCCTTCCCAGAGTCAAACCACAAACACAAACGGCCCAGTTGACCTGTAGGCTCTCCCAGGAGATGAGGGTGTTTGGTCGTGAGCCAGGCACCACACACATGCACCCTGACCACAGACACACTCACACACACAAGTTGACAGGCAGCCCCTAAACATCCTGTCACTGCCACAGCCCTATTGCATGGGGGGAGAAGGGAGGAAGAAAACCACCACTCTTTTCTCTAATTCCAGTTGCTGCCCATAAGACAAAAGGCACAACTCTGAGACCCCAAGACCAAGGGCTCAACTCCCCTGGAAATACACAATTCCACAGGCCCCAAACTGAACCTCTGTCTCTGTCACCCCCATCCCAACCCCCCACTATGCCATCTGTTCCTCTTCCTGTGTTCCCTGTCTTAGTAACAGGACTGCCACCCACCCAGTAGCTCAAGCCAGAAACCTGCAGCCACCCTCAACTCCTCTCCTCCCACCCACATCCAGGCAGTGTTCAGTCCTGGAAGTTCACCTACAGGCTAGGCACAGACCTGGGAGGTATCTTTAGAGCCAGAATCAGCTGCCAGCATTTGGCCCTTGGCTTGGCTATTGGCTGGGTGATCCTGGGCAAGTTCCTTAACATCACAATCTCCGCCGGGCAGTGGTGGGCGGTGGTGGCGTGGCGCACGCCTTTAATCCCAGCACTCGGGAGGCAGAGGCAGGCGGATCTTTGTGAGTTCAAGGCCAGCCTGGTCTACAAAGTGAGTCCAGGACAGCCAGGGCTACACAGAGAAACCCTGTCTCGAAAAAAAACCAAAAAACAAAACATCACAATCTCCAATTGTCTAAAGCTCCCAGAAGGCCAGGAAGGGTGGTGCATGAGATTGATATCCTAGCACTTGGGATGCGGAGGCTGGAAAATCAAGAGTTCAGGATCAGCCTCAGCTAGGGGAGACTACGTCTCAAAATAAAGGAAATAGATACAAATTAGAACCCCACAGGGCTGGGAGGTTTACAAGGATCAATACATGCCGAGCTCTCTGCCAGTGATTCGTGCTCAGGGAGTGTGCAAAAATAAGCTCTGGGACTCACGAGATGAGACACAGGTGAGCGAAAGGGTCCGGAATACAGACCAAGATTAACAAAAGGTAGGACCAACCAGCGGGACTCAGCTGTCTCCACCCTCTCCACAGCCAGCCTAGAGAGGCCAGAACAGTCTTCCAGGAGGAAGGGGTGTGTGTACTGGGGGTAGTTGTGAGGGGATTTCCTGGGGGAGGTGTAGGATGATGGTTTGAGGCGTGTTAAGTGCTTAAAAAATCCTCTAGCTGCATGTGTGACATTCCTGTACTGTGTTGTAGTCTATGTAGGTCACCTGATGGTGTAGCTCCCTGGGGAAGTGCTGGTGCAAAGCCCTGAGGTGACTTCTCCGAGAGCACACACCTGTCATGTCTCTGTCCCCACCTGCTATCACCCATGGCTCTTCTGAGCCACCCTACAGTCAGGACGACAGAATGAAAACACCACCTTGCAGTCCCCGGGCTGAACGCCACTCTGTAGTTCTTCCACATGGCCTTGTCCCTGCTATCCTCCCTGGCTTCTGCACCCACTGGAACAGCCCAGCCTTACATCCTCCTTCCAGAAGTCATTTCTGAGCAGAATATCACAGCTGGCATTTATACAATCCCAGATGAGGCAGGAGGATGGCCTGGAGTTTCAGGCCAACCTGATTTACAGTGAAAAACTTCCTCCCCCGAAAAGGCATTTCCAAAAGGACCTCAGAAGTTCCCACTTCTGCCTTTTTGGGGTACTGCTATGGACAGAACACGTCCCAACAAAAAATACTCCCGAATCAAAGATTAAATCTCCAATGCAATGACCTTAGAAGCAAGAGCTTTGGGAAAGAACAGCATCTTCATTGCGAAAGGGTCTCATGTAGCCCCAGACGGCCTCAATTCCCGATCCTCCTATGACTAGCCCCCAAGTGCTGGGATGACAGACACCTCTGGCCATATATGTCTGTGCCTCTAGGGCCAAGGACATAGCTCAGTTGTCGGGCACGCATACAACCCTGGGTTCAATTCCGTAAGGAAGAGATGTGAGTGGCTAGAGAGCGGTAGGAGGGCTGGACACTCTTCCAGAAGTCCTGAACTCAATTCCCAGCACCCACATGGTGGTGACTCATAACCATCTATAACTCCAGTTTCAGGGGATCTGACGCCCTCTTCTGGCTTTCAAAGGTGCTAAGTATATACATGGCACACAGACCTGCATGCAGGCAAAACATACATACACATAAATTAAAAATATGAGAGGACCTATCCCTCTATCATAAAGAAACAGCAAGGCAGGGCCCATCTACAAACCAGGAAGGGGACCATCACCAGGTTGGGGTCTTGGATTTCAGATGCCCTGACTCCTGAAACAAGAAAAAAAGCCCTTTGTCTAAGCTACCTAGTCTACAGTATTTTGCTATAGCAGCCCAGACTGGCTACATTGGCTCTCACAGACCCTGGATTTTCCTCAGTACACTCCTTATCCAACCACAGGGTAACAGCCTCTCCCTTACATGAGGCAAGCCTACCTCTGCATGGCCATAATAAGGCTGGCAGAGAGAAGCCCCAGACAAGTGGGCAGGACGGCCACACAGAGACAGTCCTTTTGCCCAGGGGTCTTAAGTGTGGCTTTTTCTTGCCCCTGAAAGCTAATTTAAGGAGACACATGCCCATCCCCCCCGCCAGGGACAGAGCTGGCTGAGCAAGAACAGTGTTCAAAGGTGGCTCTGAGGACAGGGAAGCTCACTGGGGCTGCAGACCAGTCCAACATGGCATCTCATAGGCTCTGGGTTCCCCAGACAGATGTCAGGGAGGTAGGGTGCAGACTGGATAGAGATCCACAGTCAAGTGTACCCGAGATAAGAGTGTTAACATCCAGAGCTGCAAGCAAAGCCAGAGTTCCAGAAAGACTACACTGCTTCAGGCACGACTACTGACTACCCCGGGCTGGCTCTGAGGAGAGGGAGGGAGGGAAGGTACCCTGCCTGGGCTCCAGAGGCTGAAAGAAGGTTGCGGTGCAGAGCAGAGGAGGCCAAATAATAAAAAAAAAGGAATGAAAGATAGCTGAAGAGTCCAAGAAAAGTGCCAGACAGTGAGTCAGGGGTGGGGGAGGGGCTGCAGCAGCTCCTCGGGAATCAAGATCCTGTTCCCAGGCTGAGCACAGTCCTGTCCTGGAGTCCTGAAGGAAGGAAAGGCCATTCCCAGGAGCTGGCTCAGACAGAAACACCACACCCCCCGAGGAGCCCCAGAGGCAGGCCCCGGAATCAAAGAGAACTGGGCTCCTTCCGGGATGGTGGCAGCTTGAGAATCTGGGGCCACCCCTTCCTGCCATCAGGCACAGGCGCTGACAGCCCAGAGAACGGAATGTCACCCAAGTCTAGTGACCACAGCTATCTAGTACTCTGAATCCAGGGAAGGCTATTCCACCCAGACAACAAGGGGCAGCTATGGGAAGTCTCAGAGTGCCAGTGTGCCCCAGCCCCTTAGCTGCCTCAATCCTCCCTTCCAGGAATCTGAAGAATGTGTCCTTTGACCTCAGAACCCCAGGTCTTGATCAGTCATGCCCCCACCCCCAACACCTAGGGTCACAGGACCCCAGACTCTCCTGAAGGGCTTCCTGGGATAAGGGAAAGTCACCTCCAAGCAGTTCTGGACCTCACGGAAACAACGTGCTGGGCAACTCAAGAGACAGCAGACAGGAAGCACTGAAATACCCCTCCCCCACTGTGCCTCTGAAAGTGATGGGGGGGAGGGGACAGTTCCTTCGATTCAGCCTCCAGAGCCCAGCACCGGGCAAGTGTCAAATGTTTGCTGGCTATATGAAATACTTGCTCCTAACAGTTACTCCTTCCTCTGCTTTAAGGCAGTTCTTCACTTTCATTCATTCATTCATTCATCAATCAAATTCTTGCTAAGCTTCCAAAAGATTCCAAGCACTATGGCAGACACCGGGCACACAGGAAAAAGACCTACAACCAATGTATCTCAAGGTGGAGTTACAGGAGGTGGGCAGGAAGGGGTCAACTGGGGACCAACGCAGGTTCTTCTGAAGGGACGTTGGCAGAGTTCCAGAAAGGGAATACAGCATAGTCCCGGGGCCAGAGCAAGGACAAGCCAGTGCGCCTTCTGGTGGGGATGCAGTTAAGAGGGCCTGTGTTAGCCCGAGGGCGCAGGAAGTCACCAGAGGATGTAAGTAGAGACTGACAATTCTAGATTTGCATGGTTAAAAGATGGCCCGGCGCCTCGGCTGGAGAGGGTGTGACCCGAGGACACTCAGGGCAGGGCCAGGTGAACCTACAGGACATGTAGGAGAAAAGGGAGTGGATTCGGTGACAACCGGAGAGGTGTGGGCGGGGCTGTCAAAGATTTGGGGGCAGGGTGTGCTGACTTACTCTCGGCAAAAGGATGAGACTTAGGGCCGGAGGTGTTGGGTGGGCAGCTAGAGCGACGGGAGGGATTCTCTGGTGTCGGGAGTGTTGACTGTACCGGCAACCCGAGTGACTAAGTGTGTGGCTGTTGCTGTAGTGTGGGCATTTGTACAGTACGTGAAGGAGAAAGGGCCCCCGGGAAGGGGAAACTGAGGAAGGAGAGGAAATGAGTGCAGAAGAGGGAGTAGAAGTGCGTGGGAGAAAGCCTACGTGTGCCTGCGGCTGGCCGGTGTAGATGCGCCCCGTGACTCACGGCAGTGGCCTCTGCGTGTGACGGTGACAGGTGAACATACGATACAATCCTCCGCCCGCCCGCCCTCCCGGGGTCCGTGACTCACCCAGCCAGCCTCACTCATCCCTCCACACCCTCCCTGACCCCAGCCTGCCGGGGGAGCCCGGCACACGCCGCAGCTCCAGCATCCTCCCCCGGGAGAGCCTGAGGAGGAAGACGACCGATGTCACCTGCCCGGGCCACGCGAGGAACTTCTGAAAAGTTCTCAGGCAACTTAGGTCAGAAGGAAGCTCACCCGCGGGCGCGCGCACTCCGTCGCCCTGTGCGCCGCCTGTGCGCCCTGCTTCGGGGCGCCTGGGCATCTCGGGGCGACCGCAGCGAGGCGGGGGAGGGGAAGCCTGGCCACCCTCACCTCGCAGCCGCGGGATCCCGCCCCGGGCGCGCGGTCCCCAGCCAGGCGGGGCGGCGGGATCCCGGCGCTCCCTCCGGAGGACCCCAGCGAGGTGGCTAAGCCGAGGGACCCGAGTGACAGCGCCACTCGCGCGAGACGCCCCCCGCCCCCGCTCCCCCCACCCACCCCCGGCACTCACCTAAGCCCGCAACGCTCGCCAAGGGCCGCCGCGGCCACTCGTGTCCCCGCCCCGGGGTCGCAGCGCGCGCAGCAACACGCAGAGCGCTCGGCCGGGCGGCTGTCGGTGCAGCCGGCCCAGGTCTGCGCGTCCGGCGGCGGAGGCGGCTGCGGCGGCGGCGGGAGAGACTGGCTGAGCTCCGGCCCCGCCCGCGGCTCCGCCCTCCTCGTCAGTGGAAAACTCCGGGGCTCACGGCGCTGACGCACGCCGGGCCTCCCGCCAGGCAGCCCCGCGGCCCCGCCCCGGAGGCGCCGCCCCCTCCCCCGCCGCGAGCCTCCCCGCGGACTCCGACCCGGCCGCGGCGCCGATCGCCGCCGCTGCGCGCCCCGCTCCTCCGCTCGCCCAGCTCTGTGCACAGCCGGGTCCTAGAGATAGCTGCCCGGTTCTCCACGCCGAGCGGTCCCGAGCTGCAGACTGGGTAGACTGAGGCTGCGAGCGGCGGCAGGAGCTCCTCCACCCGCCCTAGGCAGCTTCTTATCCATCCAATCTGAAGACCCTTCCCGAGCTCCTACCTACCTCTCGTTCCCTGAACTCGCAGAAAGTTAACCGAGGAGGGAGACCAGCCAGGGATAAGGACAGAAGGCGGGAAAAGGTCATCCCAGGGCCTGGCCTTCACCTCTGCCCTCGGGCCAGAGCCCCTGCTCCTGAACAATACCTAAAGTAGAGATTGCTGGAACCAGCTTCCCCACCCCCAGCCCTCCTTTAAAACAAAAAAAAAAAAAAATCTGGTTTCTCCTAGGCCGGACCCTGGCCCCTTAAAGCGGCCTGCTGCCTTCTCTGCTCCCGCCAAGACCTTCCCTAGGCTCGCAGCCAACTCCCTGTACGACTAGGCAGAAGAAAGAATGTTCTGGCAATCAACTTCTCTCCCAGAAGCCCACCCCAGTCCTTGTGGGCCCACGGCAGGTCCGGTGGAACCCAGTATCTAGAGCGCTTCACTCTCCCATTCTGGGTGCACTGCCTGGAATGTTTCACCCTCTACTCACCTGAGGGAATCCCAACGACGCCTAGGAGGGCTCACTGCGGACTGCCTCCTCCTGGAAGCCTTCGTGGAAGCTCGACCCTCCCCCTCCCGGCCCTGCTCCCGCTGCATTCTGGGTTCTTCTGACTGTCCTAGATGAATGCTGTCAGTAGCTAGTCCAACCCTCAGGATTCCATTCTCCCCTCCTCCCAGTGCAGTATAAAGGTGACCTTCTGTCGTACCTAAATGGCATCTAGAGTGGAGGCCATGGCAGGGTCCCTTTCATCTGTGGTGGGGGGATGGTCGGCCTACCTTTCATCTGTGGTAATCAGGGGGTCAGATCAGAGTTGGTACACTGAAGCAGGCTGCTCAGAAAATAGTCTACAGACACCCGACATGGTAGCACACGCCTTTAATCCCAGCACTCGGGAGGCAGAGGCAGGCAGATCTCTGTGAGCTCAAGGCCAGCCTGGTCTACAGACTGAGTTCCAGGATGGCCAGGACTGTACAGAGAAACCCTGTCTCAAAAACAAAACAAAAACCCACTACAGAACTACATGCCAGTCTCTAGAGGTTATTTAGGTTTCAGGGCTTGTCCCTCTAGGCCCTGCACATCTCCACCATCAGATACTAGCCGGTATCTCCCTGTGCCCACAGGTTTACAGCCCTTGATGGCCTAAGCAATCCTTTGCACTATCAGTCAGGGTTTTTTTTGTCAGTGATTGTTCATTTTGGAAACCAGGTCTCGTGGACCCCAACTGGCCTTAAACTCACTGTGCAGTTGAGGTTGGCTTTGAACTCCCTAACTCTCTGCTCTCCATCTGCTGAGTGCTGGAACTGTGGGTTGGTGCCACCACTCAGGATGTTTATGTAGTGCTGGAGATAGAACCCAGGCCCTAGTGCATGCTAGGCAAGCACTCTACCAGCTGAGCTACCTCTGCAGCCCAGGACGAAGGTTTTGATGTGCCATTCTACTCTCTCAGCTCCTGTTTCCAAGGCATAAAATGGGAACATTGGAGCAGAGAGCCCAGCCAGTTGCTGCATTCCTTACCTCAGATCTGCAAGATGCTGATGAGGGAGCTGGGCAGGGCTGGACTCTAGAGTTAATGAAATTCTCTGGAGCTACCTAGGTTTGCATCCTGCTAGGCTCTGTATCCAGGAAACCAGACAAGGCTGAAACCAGGGCAGGGAGTTGGTGAGGACTGCAGTGGGGGCTTAGAGCAGGGAACCTGGTGGGTGAGGGAGTCTGGCCAGCAGGAGAAGGAGATTAAAGGGAAAATATAAGCAAATAAGTGATGTATTTCTGCAGAAAAGCATCTCCCTGTCCTGGGATGGCTCACCAGATGTTGCCCAGATGTTGCTGGTGATGGGAAGTATCTCCCTCAGGGATCTCATCTGAACTCTTTCTGTTCATGGGGAATGAAGGGTTTGTTTCAAGGCAGGCAGGGTGGAGTGTGGAGCAGTCATCTGTAAACATGGCACACACACATACATCATACAATGTGTGTGTATTTGTGTGAGCGCATGCACAAGAACACCCACACATCCTCAGTGAATTTCTGAATACGTGGAGACCTGCAAGTACTAAGTCTTGAATATCTAAGGACCAACCCATCCACTCATTTAGATAAATTAAAATTATTGCAATTCTTTTTTCCTCTTTTGTTTTTTTCTTTTTTGAGATAGAGTTTTTCAGTGTAGCCCTAGCTATCCTGACCTCACTCTGTAGACCAGGCTGGCTTCAAACTCAGAAATCTGCCTGCTTCTGCCTCTAAGTGCTGGAATTAAAGGTGTGTGCCACCACTGCATGACTTTAATATCATTTGGGGTTTTGTTGTAGTTGTTTGTTTTTTAATGCACTGAGAGGCATTTAGGGTGAAATAACCCTATGGAACAGCAGTCTCTGAAAACTGGGGGAGCTGGATTAGAAGACCCAACCATTCTTGCTGTTAGAAGTCTGAGTTCTGTATGGGGAGGGGTTAGTGAAGGTCTGGATACAATGTAAGGTGTGGCTGATAGTCTCTGCAGAAGCCATGATCTATCAAAGGCCAAGGCTTTGTCCATGGCAAAGATGCCCTCTTGCATACCCATGGATTTACCGAGAGTAAGTAGCTGGGGGACCCTGGCACCTCTGAGCCATAGTTGGTTGTTGAAAAGGGGGGAACCACAAGTCCTTTCTCCTTAGGAGCCTCAAACATTCTCTTCTGCAGAACATCAGCTCCGACATTATCCCTGGAATGAGTTCTGTTCCTCTCCTTGCTGCCTCTCGGTCTTACTAAAAGGAGCCCTTTAGGACCCCACCCCCATCCCTCCACCCTTCTAGGAAGCTCAGCAGCTTGAGGCACAGCAGGTGGAGATTGGGCCCTGAACATCAGCTCCCCCAAAACTCGGTTAAGGCGAATTCTTAGACTCTTTTATGCTGGCTGAGTCTGTAACCCTGGACAGCTTGCAGCAATTTATATCAAGTACTCTACTCGAACCTGTTGCCCGCCAACAACTTTAAGATCTACTGAGCTAAGAAAGAAAAATAATTAAGAAGGCTGCCTTTGCCTAGGGGTGGCACATACCTTTAATCCCCCACACTGCAGAGGCAGAGTTCCCAATGAGTTCAAGGCCAATCTGGTCTACAGAGTGAGTTCCATGATAGCTAGGGCTACACAGAGAAACCCTGTCTCTGAAAGAAGCAAAATGAAACCAAAACAACAAAAATGAAGAAAAGATGCTAACTTCTTTAGCTGTGTTTTGTTTTGAGAGGGTTTCACTCTAGCCCTAACTGGTCTAGAACTCACTATGTAATCAGGCTGGCCTGGAACTCATAGAGTTCCATGTGCCTCTGAGTGCTGAGATTAATGGGAGGAGCCACCACAGAAAAATGGCCTTTCTAGTGGGGCTTGGTGGCGCCCCCGCCTTTAATCCCAGCACTCGGGAGGTAGAGCCAGTCAGATCTCTGTGAGTTCAAGGCCAGCCTGGTCTACAAAGTGAGTCCAGGAGAGTCAAGGATGCACAGAGAAACCCTGTCTCAAAAAACCTAAAAAAAAAAAAGGCCTTTATCTTGAGTTTAGTGATTTAGGTACATACATATATATTTGAAATTTTGATGCATGTATACAATTTATTTTTATTGTGTTTATTTACTACTTTCCCTTCCAACTCTCTCTAGTCCCACTCCTGGACAAATAATAAGTTCACCTTCCCAACTTCAAAATATTCTTAAAAAAAAAAAAAACCCAATCTCTCTGAGTTCAAGGCCAGCCTGGTCTACAGAGTGAGCTCCAGGACAGCCAGGGATACACAAAGAAACCGTGTCTCAAAAAAAAAAAAAAAAAAAAAAACAACAAAAAACCAAACCACTGATTCCAATCAGTGGTTGCCAGCATGCAAATAGGTGTGCGGCCTCCCTGGAGCGCCAGCAATCTACCAGTGACCACACCTCGAAGAAACTCTCTCTCTCTCTCTCTCTCTCTCTCTCTCTCTCTCTCTCTCTCCAGCCATCAGTTGCCAATAGCTAGCTGCTCAGATAAGAGATGGAGCTTTTTAAGCTCCTCCCTGGGCTTTTAACTGGCTTAATCTTGTGCAAGTAACTACAGCGCCTTTAGTTCATGAGGGCAGTAGTTCTGTCATGTCCAAAAGAGCATTTCACAACTCTCTTCTGCAGCTTCTGGCTTCTGTATCCTTTCTACCTCCTCTTCTGCAATGTTCCATGAGATCTGGGGGCAAGTGAAGGAGGAGAATTAATAACAGATACTCCATTTAGGGTATTTGTTTTCACTACTAATTTAAGATGTACTTTAAACAAGCTGAATTCTTACGTGTAGTGGAGAGACTGTTTCTGTATTTATGTGCATGTATGTGTCTGAGTACATAAAAACATTTGTATGAAAGAATGCACCTGTGCACACCAAAATAAGGTGCTGGGTGCCTTCCTCTAAACAGGCTCCAACGATTTCTTTGAGGCCAGGGCTCTCCTTGAACAAATAGGTGTGCGGCCTCCCTGGAGTACCAGCAATCTCCTTGAACCTGGGGCTCACACTTTCTAGGTTAGGCTGGAAGCTAGCAAGTGGCCATCAGCACACCTGTCTGTGTCCCCCTTGGGGCTTGGGTTACAGGGGTGTGTGAGAGACCTCTCTTGTTACATGTGCTGGGATCCAAAGTCATGATTGAGCAGTAAGAGCCGGTGACTGCCGAGCTCTTTCCCACCCTCAGATTCAGTGTCTGGATCACTCTGTATCTTTAGTGTTGGGGAAAGATTTTTGCCATTTTTCCTATTGAGGAAAAAACACCAAGATTTTTATTTTTTTCGGGGCGGGGGGGCTTTTTTTTCAAGACAGAATTTCTTCTGTGTACCAAGCCTTGGCTGTCCTGGACTCCCTTTGTAAACCAGGCTGGCCCTGAACTCACAGAGATCCACCTGCCTCTGCCTCCTGCGTGTTGGGATTAAAGGCATGGGCCACCATGTCCATCTGACATCAAGATTTTGAAGACAAAACTATGATGCCAAACTTTAGCCCCGGAGAATAGAGCTCTTTTGTTCATTTTCTGTCCTTGGTAGAGACATCTATATAAAAGCAACTACAGGGTCAGGGAAGAGGCAGAATCTAAGCCCCCAAATCATCTTAACAAAAATACAGACATACGCTGAACAGGTGGCTCATGACTTTAATCCCAGCACTCAGGAGGCAGAGGCAGGCGGATCTCTGTGATAGAAGTTAGGCCTCCTTACTGAAACTAGTATGCAGTTTAGCTTAGCATCTAATAGCACACGGGATTGGCCTGGCCTCCTTTGAAGTCCTGAGATGGAAATACGAACTGCCCTGTTGAAGGGGCGTTGCTAAGAAACTGCACAAGCCACACATGATGTCAGTTGCCCTGAGAAGCAACGGAACTGCTGGACATTACGAGAGACTTTGTGAATCCTCGTGACCTCCAAGGATTGAGAGATAATGCTATATATAAGCCAGAAAGCTCTCTTCCTCCTGCCCTCATCAACTGAGAAGTGCACAGCAAGGTATGGCATATTCAAGCCATTATGCTATAATGGTCCTAAACTGAAAGGCAGAGTCCAAGAGAGAAAGACTTTTCATTACAAGTTAGCCCGAGAAAGACCCTTTCTGTAATTCAACCTATTAAGGCTGGCAGCAAAGCGGGTGGAGTTTGGAAGCCACTCAGAGTAGCTTTAGGCCGTGAAGCCTGTGGAAAAAGCCGGCCTCAGTTTGGCAGTTGGAACAGACTGACTTTATAAGTGGGTCATGATCTAGTGGTTGAAATAAATTGCCCTGTGAACTGGCAAAATAAGGCCCAATGGACTTTAATCTTGAAAAGAACTATTTGTTGGGCCTGCCGTAAACCAAGTCATCCTGCACAGACCTACGCTAAGAATATTAATATCCTTTTAAAAAATTAAAATAGTGTTAGTTAGGTGCTTAGATAGGTATTAGGGTGTTTTTAGATTATAGATTTTAGGTTATAAAATATAGGTGTTTTATAGATATTTGTTAAGTATTCATAAATAAAGTGTTTTTTTTTTTTTTGGTTTTTCGAGACAGGGTTTCTCTGTATAACAGATCTGGTTGTCCTAGACTCACTTTGTAAACCAGGCTGGCCTCGAACTCACAGAGATCCGCCTACCTCTGCCTCCCAAGTGCTGGGATTAAAGGCGTGCGCCACCAACGCCCGGCTATAACTGACATTTTAACCTTCAGTGCTGTATAACTGACATATTAACCTTCAGTGCTGTCTTATCTTTGGCTCTGCTGTTTTAATGCTTCTACTTTTCTGTTTTTCCAGGTCCAATTTTTGTTTACTATGATAGGCATGTTTGTTTGTTTGTTTGAGACAGGGTCTCTCTGTGTAGCCCTGGCTCTCCTGGAACTCACTCTCTAGACCAGGCTGGCCTTGAATTCACAGAGATCTGTAACAGAAAAAAATTTTTAAAAACACTTTATTAGCCGGGCGTTGGTGGCGCACGCCTTTAATCCCAGCACTTGGGAGGCAGAGGTAGGCGGATCTCTGTGAGTTCGAGGCCAGCCTGGTCTACAAAGTGAGTCTAGGACAGCCAGAGCTGTTATACAGAGAAACCCTGTCTCGAAAAACCAAAAAAAAAAAAAAAGTCAGTTATACAGCACTGAAGGTTAATATGTCAGTTATACAGCACTGAAGGTTAATATGTCAGTTATACAGCACTGAAGGTTAATATGTCAGTTATACAGCACTGAAGGTTAATATGTCAGTTATACAGCACTGCAAATGGGACACACTCCCCCACAACGAAAAGCTTACATTGGCTGAGGAGGGAAGCAATCCTCTTCTCCATTCGGGACAGGAGGCTACATCATCACCTAAATTACTCAGGTGAAAGATACAAACCGAAGGACATCAGGAAGTACTGAGCTGGGGCTACAACATAGCCACTAGTCAACTTAAATAAACAAAAACGTGGACTGGAGAGATGGCTCAGCAGTTAAGAGCACTGGCCGTTCTTCCAAAGGACCTGGGTTCAAATCTCAGCACCCACATGGCAGTTCAAAGCTGTCTGTAATGGCCGAGTATGGTGGCGCACGCCTTTAATCCCAGCACTAAGGAGGCAGAGGCAGGCAGATCTTTGAGTCCAAGGCCAACCTGGTCTACAGAGTGAGTTCTAGGATAGCCAAGGCTACCCAGAAAAATCCTGTCTCGAAAAAAAAAAAAAACTAAAAATGTGGGCAGGCAAGATGGTTCCAAAGTCACTCCAACTGTCATGTAACTACCAAGTTCCAGGGGATCTGAGGATGTCTTCTGACCTCTGAGGGGACCAAGCACACACACGTTATACTTACATTCATATACATAAAACAAAATTTTTTTTTTTTTTTTTGGTTTTTCGAGACAGGGTTTCTCTGTTTAACAGCTCTGGCTGTCCTGGACTCACTTTGTAGACCAGGCTGGCCTTGAACTCACAGAGATCCGCCTGCCTCTTCCTCCCAAGTGCTGGGATTAAAGGCGTGCGCCACCACCGCCTGGCAAAACAAAAAATTTTTTGAGACAGGGTTTCTCTGTGTAATAGCCCTGGCTGTCCTGGACTCAGGTTGGCCTTGAACTCACAGAGATCCACCTGCCTCTGCCTCCCCACTGCTGGGATTAAAGGGTTGTGCCACTCTATGCCTGGCTAAAATAAGTAAAAAAAATTTTTTCCCGAGACAGGGTTTCTCTGTGTAGCCCTGGCTGCCCTGGACTCACTTTGTAGACCAGGCTGGCCTTGAACTCTCAAAGATCGCCTGCCTCTGCCTCCCCAGTGCTGGGATTAAAGGCGTGTGCCACCACACCTGGCTCTAACAAATCTTAAAAATAAAAAAAAAAGACCGGAAAAACCAGTACAATAAAATGTAAACGATCTTGAATGTAGACTGGGGATGTGACTTGGTTGTAGAACACTTGTCTAGCATGGCCTAGGTTCAACACCATCACCAAAAAACAAAACAAAACAAAACCAAATCCATCAAAAAGAGATGTCCTAGCCGGGCGGTGGTGGCGCACCCTTTAATCCCAGCACTCAGGAGGCAGAGGCAGGCGGATCTCTGTGAGTTTGAGGCCAGCCTGGTCTACAAAGCGAGTCCAGGACAGCCAGAGCTACACAGAGAAACCCTGTCTCGAAAAAAAAAAAAAAAAGAGAGATGTCCTTAGCTGCTGAGGCAGGAGGATCAAAAAGTTCAATGACAGTTTGGGGAATTTATTTAGACCTTATCTCAAAAACTAAAAGTACAGTCCAGGCATGATGACTCAAGCCTTTAATCCCACTACTGGGGAGGCACAAGCAGGTGGACTCTGAGTTTCAGGCCAGTGACACACACCCACACAAAATATATAATAAAAAATTGTATAAAGTACAAAAAAGATGGGGTATATGACCAAAAGCAAGAGACAACATACACTCCCAGGAATTTCTTTCCCTCAGCAGACTCCTCCCACTTCTCCACACAAAGCTCTGAAAATACCCAGAGGCCATGAACGGAGATTATAGGCCTTTCCTGGTGTACATTCCAAAAGGAGGAGCCAGATAGTGAAGACAATAGAGTGTGCATTGACAGTTATCAGATTTCTTTTGTTCTAAATCTGTAAATTAATGTTGGGCCAGTCAGTTTACCAAAAAAAAAATAACAAAACACTTAGGATAGTTATAAAGAAGGCTTATTTACAAAAGTACAGGTTCAGGAGCTCCCTAGGGGATGAGGTCCTGAGGACCAGAGCCACTGACACCAATAGGTCTGGGAGAAGAGGAAGGACCCAGGGGCCACCATAAGGAGAAAGAAGAGCATCCATAGAGTTCTCTTGGCAGTAGTGCTGTGTAATCTGTAGTGAATGACAGGAAGAGATGCTCTTCTCTGTCTCCCTCCCATACCTGTTCTCTGCGAGGAGTACTCATGGCAGAAGCCAGCTGGAAACCAGAGTGTGACTCTAATGTTTTCCTGGTTTTTCAGTTTGGTTTGGTTTTTGAACAGGATTTTATAAAGTAGCCTTGGCTGCCCTGGAACTCACCACGTAGACAACACCTCACCAGGCTGGACTTGAATTCAGTGATCAGCCTGCCTGTGCCTCCTAGGTGCTGGGACTAAAAGCGTGTGTGTGCCAAGACCCCCAGTGGGACTCTAATCCTCGTGTGTGTGCGCGTGTGCTCACTTTTGTGTGCATGTCTATGTCGGATCCGTCCCTTCCTCTAGTCAACAAAGCCAATAATATACTCCTCTGTTGCTATCTCCCTTCCTTTTGAAACAGGGTCTCTCTGTCTGAACCAGTTTTGGCTAGACCCGGGCAAGCTCCATCCCCAGCTCTCCCAGGGCTGAAATTACGGATACACACCCCCAAGCCCAATTTTTCCTCAGGCGTTGAGTTCTGAACTCAGATCCTCATTGCTTGTGTGGGAAACGCTTTACCCACTGAGCCAGCAACCCAGCACTACCTCCTTGTAAAGGAATCCAATGATAAGCCGGGCGGTGGTGGCGCACGCCTTTAATCCCAGCACTTGGGAGGCAGAGGCAGGCGGATCTCTGTGAGTTCGAGGCCAGCCTGGTCTACAAAGTGAGTCCAGGACAGCCAGAGCTGTTATACAAAGAAACCCCGTCACAAAAAAACAAAAAAAAAAAAAAAAAAGAATCCAATGATAAATAGAACAAAATGTCATCAAGAGCATTCCCCTCGTGTGTGTGTGTGTGTGTGTGTGTGTGTGTGTGTGTGTGTGTGTATGTGTGTTAGGCTAGCATGTCCAAAGCCCTGGGTTTGATATTTAGCACAAGACTGTAATCCCAACACCCCCACTTTCAAGGTGAAGGTATGTAGTTCAAAGTCTCCCTTACTTACATATTAAAGTCAAGCCCAGCCTGGATTACATTGTCCAGTGTCTTCTTCTTTCGTTCCCTCCCTCCCTCCCTCCCTCCCTCTCTTCCTTCCTTCCTTTTTCTTTCTTCTCCCCTTACCTCCCAAGAGTTTCTCTGTGTGGCCCTGGCTGTCCTGGAACTCACTTTGTAGAGCAGGCTGGACTCCACCCCGGAGGTCCGACTGCCTCTGCCTCCTGAGTGATGGGATTAAAGGCAAGTGCCTCCACTGCGTATTTTACATGACACATTCTCTTGAAAAAATGTAAATAAAAAATAAAAATTGCTGCAAGAGAACCCTCAGCAGATGTCTCATCCTGTTTCATTGGTCAGGAATTTATCTCCTACAGCAGCAAGGGAAATTAGCAAAGTGGGAAATGGGATGGTTGAGATTAATGTAGATCACTTTTTTTTTTTTTTGCCTGAGTCTGGAGAATGTGTGCATGGAACGAATGGAAGGGTTTGTTATCAAGAAAGAAGTGAAGGAATGAATTCACCATTGACGCTGTGAGGCTTGCTTCCAGCACTTTTGTTGGACAGTGCAGCCTCTTGTCGTGGACACTCACTGTGTGTGCTGTTGATTTTATGTGTCATCCAAATGCATTGTTTGGTCAACTAATTTTACCAAGAGCTCGCTGTGTTTTTTCTCTGGTCATAATATCTCTCAACAGAGTATGGCTCAGTTTATAAATCACCAGAGGAACTGATGTTTTCAGAGCAAGGTGGATGGTCTCAGAGGCGCTTTGGGGGGCTTTTTTGTTCTTCTTTGAAAAAAAAAATCATGAACATCACACTACACGTAATTTTATCTTATAACTAAAATAGAGACTGAAGACAAAATGGGTGAAGTTATGCTAAAGAAGCAGGCCTCCACAGTCTCTAGGATATGGATAAAATTACTCATATTTTGCTGTCTTGTTACCTTGATGCACTGAAGAGTCCCAAACTACAGCTCCACTTGGGACCAATCAAATTAAAGGTGGGTTAGAAATGTTTTGTCTAGCTAGTCAAAAAGATGTAATGCTGTCATCCCCTTGCTTCCTACAACTGGTTACCTGGTTGTTACCTGGTTACAATTTTTCTTATAAAAACCCTGCCTTGCTGGGCATGGTGGCACACACCTTTAGTTTCAGCACTTGGGAGGCAGAGGCAGGTAGATCTCTGTGAGTTCGAGGCCAGCCTGGTCTACAAAGTGAGTTCCAGGATAGCCAGGACTACCCAGAGAAACCCTGTCTCCATAAAACAAACAAACAAAAAACCCAAAACAAAACCCTGCCTTGGAAGAAGATGCACATCACAGTTAAGCTCCCCAGACCTATCTGTGGCCCTGGTCATGCATCACGATCAGTCTTGGGGTGTGCATTCAATAAACCATCAATCTCTGACTGGGATCAGTGTCTGAGTGGTTTGCGTGGCTATTCTTGGACTATAACAGAAACAAACAAACTTGGTTTTCTACCTGCTATAACAGGGCCGCGTGGGATTCATTTCACAAGATTTGGTAACCCAGGGGTGGGGATGTAGCTCAGTTGGTGCAGTGCTGGCTCACTCCACAAGCACAGATCCCTGTGTCCCACCCTCAAGCACCAGGTGAAACTATGCTGGGGATACGTACCTATAATTCCAGCACTCGGGAGGTAAAGGCAGGAGAATGGGGAATTCAAGGTCATCCTTAGCTTTATAGTGAGTTTGAGGCCAACCTGGGCTACACGAGACCCTGTCTCAAACAACAAACACCATTTGCATATACTCACGTCTATGCCTGTCATTCCCCCTCCTCTTCTTGCCACAGGCCTGATCTTCTATATAGTGAGTCTGACTACATAGATCAGACCAGCTTCAAACTCACGGAGGTTCGCCTGCCTGTATCTCCTGGGTGCTGAGATTAAAGATGTACACCACCATTCCTGCAAGGATTTTCCTTATTCCATGATACATCTCTAAGGTTTGAAGCCTGCTGCCACATTACTACAACAAGGCAAATAGATAAACAGAACAATCTTAAACAAGACATTAGCATATTGTAGTTAGCTGGGTTGTAGTTGACGGCCTTGTGTTTAAGACTATGAGCTAGATTGAACTGGCCAACTCCAGACTGGTGGCCCAGAAGAACAGGACAGTTACTACAGAAATAGGGATTTCTAAGGACATTATCATTGATCTCACACTTCTGAGAAATCTGAACAAAACACCTGTCTGCAGAGAATGCAGAGATCACGGGTCGGGTCTCACAAGTGCCTAGCTTATCATTGCAAACAGCTGACTCTTGGCCTGGGGCAATCTTTCTGTTCATCCCAACCCACTTCAGGGTGGGCTGGAAGTGACCTTGAATGCAGCTATTCACTTGCACTGGGCTAGGCCTTGAATTTTTAACCCTCCTGTCTCAGTTTCTGGAGTAACTAGGATTATAATGCTGTGCTACCAAATCCAGCTTCAAACTATATTTCTTTCTTTTCTTTTTCAAAGATTTATTTTATATATGTGTGTGTTGTGTGTATATGTGTATACGTGACGTGTGTATGTTCAGGTGCCCATGAATATAAGAAGAGAGAATGGGGAACAAAACAAACAAAGGGTGTATTGAGTTGACTACCAGAGAGGGCTATCGCAACTCACTTCAGCTGGGCGTGGTGGCACAAGCTCCCTTAGTCCCAGCACTCGGGAGGCAGAGGCAGGCAGATCTCTGTGAGTTTGAGGCCAGCCTGGTCTACAAAGTCCGGTACAGCCGGGGCTGCCTTGAAAAACCAAAAACCAAACCAAAAAACCAAACCCCAAAAACAAACAGTTCAAGTCCTAATCCAGGCATAGTGGCGAGAGGGAGAGAGAGAGAGAGACAGAGAGAGACAGAGAGAGGTTCAAACCCTGCCTAGTCAATTTAGTAAGACCTTGGCTCAAAATAAAAAGTAATCTTGATCTGTGGATCGCTGTAATCCTAGAGTTTGGGAAGTGCGGACAAGAGGAGTTCAAGGTCATGGTCACTAAATAGTGAATTCAAAGACATGCTGGGCTACATGAGATCTTGACTGAGCAAAATTAATTAACTGACTGATTAATTAATTTTTAAAATGGTTGAGGGTATAGCACAGAGGGTGAGAGCTTGCCTGGCACACATGATTTCCTACACAGGGCATCATCCATCCATCCTTCCTGAATTATGTTGGGCTAACACTCATTTGATGTATCAGATCAGTAGTGGTCCATAACTATTAGGCTGGCCGCTCTTGTAAAGCAGTTTTGTTCTGCCAGGTTCTCAAGACCCCAAAGACCACCTGGGAGCCAACTCCAATGTAAAAACATGAGGGTTGTTTATTTAAGCTTGAGCTTGGACTCCCAAGGCTCACCAATTAGATTTGAGAGCCCTGAACTCCAGAAATATAGGGTTTATACAGGGACTTGAACAGAGAAAGGAGATTCTAGCATAGGATTGGATGACATTGGGACAGACAAACCTGTCTATCCCTAATTGGCTTGTTGTTGTTGCCATACCATTATCAGTCAGCTTGACCAGCAGAAAGTTTGTTTAGACTTTTTGGGTGCTTTCTCAGAGTGAGCTGTCCGGTTATGACTAAGGAGCACCCCTGGAATGCAGTGTCTGTATATTTTGTTGTTTTTCCTGGAAGTGGAGGTGAGCTCTGAGTCAAACCTAGTACAAAATGGAATCTTTTTTTTTTTTCCAAGTTGGAATCAGTCAGGTTCCACAGTTTTTGTTTTTGTTTTGTTTTGTTTTGTTTTTGCCTAACCCTGAGTCACAGTTTCTTAGTGTAGCCTTCACTGTCCTGGAACTCCCTATGTAATAACCTTGAACTCAAAGATCTGCCTGTCTCTGCCGCTGGAATGTTCCACCTCCCAGCATGAAGTATTCTTTTAGTAGAAGGCTCTAGGCATAGGGTGTATGGAGACATTTGAATTATTCTCAGGGTGAATGATAGGGAGGGAAGTAGGGCCCATACTGACCTTAGCAAGCCAAGTCCAAGAAGAAAGATAGGCCAATGGCTCCCTTTCCTCTTTTGGCCCTGCTGTCTTCGGAAGCCCCTTTGTAGGCAAAGCATCTGGTCTGTTAGGTAGGAAACCTTCCTTCCAACCTAAGCAGGCAGCATAGGGATATGGCTACTTTCTCAAAGCCACCCCACCCCATGTATCCTCCTCTGAACTCCCCATTCTGCCCAGGGGTAAAAGGAGCCTCCTGAGTTTGGCTCCTGAGATGTTGGTTGCAGTGGGGACGTCACTAGAGTCTTCATTCCAAGGACCCTCAATAGAAACAAAAATCAGGGTACACTCCCCAACACTGAGGTCTATCTTAGGGCCTGTGTGACAGGCAAATACTCTATCACTAATAAATAATCTGTTCCCTTTCTATTGGGGGGGGGGTTGAGACAGGGTTTCTCTGTGTAGGCCTGGCTATCCTGGAACTAACCCTGTAAACCAGGCTGGCCTTGAACTCACAGAGATCCACCTGCCTCTGCCTCCCAAGTCCTGGGATTAAAGGAATGCACCACCACACCCGGCTGTCTATTTTTTTTTTTTTTTTGGTTTTTCGAGACAGGGTTTCTCTGTGTAGCCCTAGCTGTCCTGGACTCACTTTGTAGACCAGGCTGGCCTCGAACTCGCAAAGATCCACCTGCCTCTGCCTCCCAAGTGCTGGGATTAAAGGCGTGCG
>CAJQZJ010003646.1:3849007-3863839 GCA_907164525.1 Lophiomys imhausi | reverse complement strand
TTTTTTTTTTTTTGGTTTTTCGAGACAGGGTTTCTCTGTGTAACAGCCCTGGCTGTCCTGGACTTGCTTTGTAGACCAGGCTGGCCTCGAACTCACAGAGATCCGCCTGCCTCTGCCTCCCAAGTGCTGGGATTAAAGGTGTGCGCCACCACGCCCGGCTTAACTTAAGTTTCTTAAAAGGATATTCTTTCAGGTTAATTCTCTTGGTGTGGATATGCATGGGTGGCTGGTTTCCAACAGGTCTTTCAATCTTAAAGTCTGTGAGTCTTATTCATTAGATCTTAAGGCTAGTTTATAAATTTAATCTGTCTCGATCATTGACGTGGGGCAGCCTTTTAATCAGCCAAGAATTGCCTCTGTGGTCCTAGGGCCCAATTATTTACAAGATTAAAAGTTCCAAATTGCCTACTCACTGTTCCGATGTTCTGGGGCTCCAAGGGTTCTGTTCTGGCATTCTAGCTGTTCTGATGCTCTGGGGAGGGTCTGCTTTTACTTTCTCCACTACCATGGACTCCTGGCAGGTCAGTGCAAAAAGGTGATGTATTGTGGTGAGGTGAGGTCTCTCAGCATGTGTTGGCAGAGGAAGGCCCGGGCAAGGCAGCGTGGGCTTCCAATTTAAATCCCTTATGTCATAATGATGTCAGCCGTGAAATCTGGCCTTTCAATGCCATAGCTCCTGGTGGGCTTTCCAAGGCACACCTCCACAATAGTATCTAATGGGCTGGTATTAAGCATTCTAAATGTTAATTGGTCCTGTTTGCTGTGTGTTACTTGCTTTGTCTCTGATTGGTTAAATAAATGCTGAGGCCTGGAGATTGGGCAAAGACATAGATAGGTGGGACACAGGCTTTTTGACAGAGAGCATCTTGGGAAAGAGAAGAAGAGAGAAGCCAGGAGCAGACAAGGAAGACATGCCATGGGGTAGATTAGAGAAGATCCTTCCACGTGGCTTGGAACATCGGCTTAGTGTGGAGAATAATAGTCTAAAGGACGTATGTATATATGGGGTTATATTTGGGTAATAGAATTATGAGCTAGCTTAGATGGGCTAGGATTGCACAACCCAGGCCTAGGCTTGTTAAGATCCACCAGGTGTCTGTGTGTATTCATTTATAATGGTGGGTTAAGGATTAACACC
This sequence comes from Lophiomys imhausi, assembly GCA_907164525.1. Classification (NCBI taxonomy): domain Eukaryota; kingdom Metazoa; phylum Chordata; class Mammalia; order Rodentia; family Muridae; genus Lophiomys; species Lophiomys imhausi. The sequence goes on along the minus strand of CAJQZJ010003646.1, from coordinate 3,862,701 downwards.
ACCAAATCAATTAAATATAATATAAATACTGGTTAAACAATTTTTTTAAATATTTTTTTAAGATTTATTTATTATGTATACAGTGTTCTGTCTGCAGGTATATCTGCAGGCCAGAAGAGGGCACCAGATTTCATTATGGATGGTTGTGAGCCACCATGTGGTTGCTGGGAATTGAACTCATGACCTCTAGAAGAGCAGCCAGTGCTCTTAACCGCTGAGCCATCTCTCCAGCCCCTGGTTAAACAATTTAATTAGCTTTTTTTTCAACAAGTATCTCCTATGGTCCCATGATCAATGACATCATCTGCTCTTGGTGGGCTTTCAAGGCATTCCCTTCAATGGTAAACATGTCCAGACGTAATTGGATCCGCCCATATCTTTTACCTGAGATGCCAAACTTCCAAAATTCCTATGCTGCTAGATGCTACACTAACTTCACTAACCCTACCACAAGGAGGATTAAAAATTCAAGGTCACTGGGCATGGCAGCACATGCCTTTAATCCCAGCACTGGGGAGGCAGAGGTAGGTGGATCTCTGTGAATTCAAGGCCAGCCTGGTCTATAAAGTGAGTGTAGGACAGCCAAGGATACACAGAGAAACCATGTCTCACAAAACAAAACAAAACCCCCAAACAAAAACAGAAACTCAAGGCCACCCTTGGCTACATAGAGAGTTCAAGGCCAGCCTGGGGTACCATGCATAAGGCCCTGATCCAGAAAACAAAACAGAAACCCTTCAAGGTTTCTCTGCTGACATATGAAATCCAAAAGGTCCCACAAGGACTGGGTCCTACCCAGCACCCTTCACATCTCTCCAACCTTGGCAGACACAATACGTTCATGCCTCACTCCAGTCTCTACTCAAATGTCCACTTGTGCAAAGACCTTTCCCTCTTTTCACACCTTGTTAATGCATTGTGATAACCCTTCTCACATAGGCTTTGGGAATCAGATCTTTGCTCTGGTCACAGCTCTCCCAGTGTGTGCTGTGTCCTGCATGTTGTAAGCACTCCTCACTGTGTTTGTTTTGTTTGAGACAGGGTCTCACTATACAGCCAAGGCTAGCCTGAACTTTGATATGTAGTCCAGGCTGGTGACTGTCACCTGGATGCTGGTATTAAAGGCAGAAGCAGGAAGATGTCTCCTGGATGCTGGTATTAAAGGCAGAAGCAGGAAGATAGTAAGCTCATAGCCAGAGCTACACTTGGAAGCCCTGTCTCCAAAAAAAAAAAAAAAAACAAACCATGGTGGGGATGTAAGTTGATAGGTCGGAGCTTTTCAACATGCACAAGGTCCTCCACTCAATCCTTTACACTGCTAAATAAATGGAGAAAAAAAACTAGACCAGCACAGAATGCAAAAATGTTGGCAGGACATTCCTGGGCTTTATTATAAGGTATCCTGGATATTTAGCCTGTAATCCACTCAGGAAGCAGAGGCAGGAGGATGGAGGGTTCAAAGCCAGCTTGGGATATATATATATATATATATAGTGTTCCAGGTCGGCATGGCTATGAGACCCTCTCTTAAAAACAAACATGCAGCCGGGCGGTGGTGGCGCACGCCTTTAATCCCAGCACTTGGGAGGCAGAGGCAGGCGGATCTTTGTGAGTTCGAGGCCAGCCTGGTCTACAAAGTGAGTCCAGGACAGCCAAGGATACACAGAGAAACCCTGTCTCGAAAAACCAAAAAAAAAAAAACAAACATGCACAGAAACAAATCAGCAAGCCAGTTGTCTTCCTAGCACAGCATATGGTGTGCTAATTTCCCATGCCGTATTTTAAAATTAGCTCCTACAGAGAGATTATCTAGGTCTTCGATATTTTAAACAATCGCTGGCCCAGAACCACCTCAGCTTTATCCTTCTGTCGTGTCCTGAGGACAAATTCTTGCGTGTGAAGTTGTTAGGTCAAAGGACATGTGCATTTAAAATATGGTCATATTCTCAAGTTATTCTTCAAACCCACGGGCAGACCCTCTCTTTTTGGCTCATCATTTTTGCCCAACACAGTAGTCTTTTTTTTTTTTTTTTTTTGACTTTTGGCTCATAGGGATGAGTATCGCTTTCTTCATTCAACTGGCCTTTCCCAAAATACAGCAGAATGAAGTGTCATCTTCTCTGGGGTCAGAGGAGCCAAGATCCGGCAGGGACAAACCAGGGCTCAGACAGCTGGCTACCACCCCCTCACACCCCCCCCCCCCATACGCCCTCTTTCCTTCTGAGTTTTCCTTTCTCCCCCACAAGTTTCAGATTCCTGGAACCGCTCTCGGTGACCTCACGCCCGTGACTTCACATCCGGAAACTTCTGGGAATTCTCAGCCTCACTTTTTCGTAAGAAATCTAGCAGGGGAGGAGGTTGGGCGGGGCGAGGGGGAAGCTTTGACAACTTCGCTACGTGCCCTGGGCCCGCCCCTTGGCCCGCCCCCTGGACCCGCCCCTCCCGCGGCAGGCACCCAGGGTCCGCCCATGCAGCCACTCCAAGTAGCCTAGAACCCCAGGTTGAGCCTAAGCCGTTTGAATTTAGCTAGGTTTCTTCCTTTTCTTTCTTCTTTCTTTCTGTTTTTGGTTTTTCCAAACAGGGTTTCTCTGTGTAATAGATCCCTGGCTATCCTGGACTTACTTTGTAGACTAGACTGGCCTGGAACTCACAGAGATCCGCCTGCCATTGCCTCCTGAGTGCTGGGATTAAAGGCCTTTGCCACCACACCCAAGCCATTACAGACACCTATGAACTGCCAAGTGGGTTCTGGGATTTGAACACGGGTCCTTTGGAAAAGCAGCCAGTGCTCTTAACCGCTGAGACATCTCTCTAGCCCCGTGCTAGGTTTCTAAGCCAGTTCTTTGATCCTGGGTGGGAGAGGGTACCAAGAGGGAAAATAGAACAAGGTAGATTTGGAGGGATCCACAGCACAGTGGGACAGGGCTTCAGAAGTTAAGGCTGGGGCCAAAGATGGACATTCCTGATGTCTTTTAAGTCCTCAGAGGGGGGGCCTCAGACCTAAGTCATAGAAAACAGGGGATGTGAAGTCCAACCCAAGCAACACCAGGACCCTAGCACTCCTGTCTCCATGAGGGTCTCTCTCTTTCTCTATGTACGTTATGACTTGGAGATTAAACATGGGTATGTTAATTCTAAGTATTAAAACAAATTTTTTTTTTGTTTTAGAGACTAGGCCTAGTCCTCTGTTGGTAGCTCTGCCTGGTGTCCTCAAAGCCCTAGGTTTGACCTCCAGCACCTTATAAGTCAGTGTGGTGGCCCATTCCTGTTATCCCAACACTCAGGAGTTGGAGGTGGGAGAAAGTTCAAAGTTATCCTCAGCTACACAGCAAGTTTGAAGCCGGCCTGGTCTACATGAGACTACATGAGAATATTTTCTTTACTAGGCATGGTGGCTCATGCCTTAAATCCCAGCCCTTGAGAGGCTGAGGCAGGACTACGCAAGTTCAAAGCCAGTTTGGTGTATAAAATGAGCTACACAGCAAGATCCAGATAAACAAAAGACAATTTTAAAAAGGAGGAGGGCTGCTAGAAAGATGGATCAGTGGTTAAAAGCACTGACTACTTTTCCAGAGGACCTGGGTTCGATTCTCAGCACCCTCATGGCAGCTGACAACTGTCTGTAACTCCTGTAATGTATATAAAAAACAATAAATTAAAAAAAAGAAACATTTTTCTTTTATCTAAAAGTTTACATGCACTCCATGTTCTCCTTCAGATTTTTGTTTTGATTTGGTTTTTTTGAGACAAGGTTTGTCTGTGTAGCAGAGCCCTGGCTGTCCTAGACTAAACCAGGCTGGCCTCAAACTCAAGGAGATCCGCTGCCTCTGCCTCCCAAGTGCTGGGATTAAAGGTGTGCGCCACCATGCCCATCTCAGATTTTTTTTTTTTTTTTTTTTTTTTACTTTTCAAGACTGGGTTTCTCTGTGTAGCCCTGGCTGTCCTTGGACATGCTGTGTAGACCAGGCTGGCTTCAACTCAGAAATCCACCTGCCTTTGCCTCCAGAGTGCTGGCATTAAAGTCAGTGCCAACTGACTCTCCATCAGATTTTTTTTTTTTTTCATTTTTTTTGGTGTTTTTTGATGGGGGTGGTTTGCATTTCTCTGGCTGTCCTGGACTCGCTTTGTAGACCAGGCTGGCCTCGAACTCACAAAGATCCGCCTGCCTCTGCCTCCCAAGTGTTGGGATTAAAGGCGTGCACCACCACCGCCCGGCTCTCCATCAGATTTTTAAAAAAAATGTTTATTACTTCAAGTTACATCTTCATCATTGTCACCTCCCTCTACCCCTCCCGGTTCCACCCTCCCACCCTCTTCCCCTTCTCCCACCTATCCTACTCCTCCAATGTGGGGTGCCCCTACATATCACCCCCCTCACTTCAGCAGTCATATGAGGGCTAAGAGCTTTCTCTTGCACTGGGGGCCAACATGGCAGCTCCACTAGAGCAAAGTGTCCCACTAACAGGTAACAAAGTCCATGTTCCTGTTCCTTTCGGTCTGTTGGTTGTAGGATAGTTATCCTGTACTACATGGCTAAAATCCAATTATAAGTGAATAGATGTCATGTGCATCCTTCTGAGTCTGGGTTAGCTCACTCAGGATGAGCTTTTCTAGTTCCATCCATTCGGCTGCAAATTGCATGATTTCTGACAGCTGAGTAGTATTCCATTGTATAAATATATCAGTTTTTTATTTTATTTTATCCATTTGTCAGTTGAGGGACGTCTGAGTTGTTTCCAGTTTCTAGCTATTACAAATAAAGCTTCTAGCCGGGCGGTGGTGGCGCACGCCTTTAATCCCAGCACTTGGGAGGCAGAGGCAGGCGGATCTTTGCTAGTTCGAGGCCAGCCTGGTCTACAAAGCGAGTCCAGGACAGCCAGAGCTGTTAAACAGAGAAACCCTGTCTCGAAAAACCAAAAAAAAAAAAAAAAACAAATAAAGCTTCTATGAACATAGAAGAGGAGATGTCCTTGTGGATCGGTGAGGAACCATTTGGCTGTATACCCAGGAGTGGTATGGTTGGGTATCTAAAAGTATTTCAGGCCTTAAACAGGATGAGGACTTAAAGGGTAAGTTGGCCCTGGCCCAAGCCAGAAGAGTGACACAGCCTGGACAGAACATCAAAGGCCCTGGAGGAGGAGGACCAGTGACTTGGGTGACAAACAGCAGCTGCCAGGAAAAGTCTGAACCTCCCACAGATGGGGGAATTTGAAGGTGAGGTTGCAGAGAAGCCCAGCTGGGTCGGGTAGGAGGGATGATGGTCTGGGGACCTCACTGGAAGTGGGAGGCTCTCACTGAAACCCAAGGCCATGCTCCAACAGTGGAGATGGGGAGTGAGGGGGACAAAGATTTGGGGAGTCTACTGGGACTTGGGGACAGGCAGCTGGGAGCCTGGGCATGGGTGGGTGGCGCCTGATGTCTCCTTCACAGGAAAGAGGAAGAACAGAAACATAATGTAGAGGCTCTGGGGTGTGGGAAGGCTCGAGTGGATATCCTTTATGAATAAAGGACATGCAGGACAGATATCCACTTGGCCCTTAAGTTCACGCTACGTTTGAGAAACTTCCCAGGTTTATATTCCACAGGGCCGTTAACGGAGCCAGTCAGCCTGGGTCCTGGCAGCCTCGACTAGTTTGACTCTGCCATCCTCAGTAGAGCAATTAAACAGACAAAGCAACACTGAAAAGCAAGAAAAGCGTTATTCAGTGTCGCCACATGGAGACTTAACAAAGAAATCCATTGAGCCTATTAAGTCTGTCTTCCAGGGTCCTTAATTTAAATTTAAACAAGAGGGCAAGAGGTATGCATAACCAAGCAGTCCAGGGCCAGGCGTGGTCCTTCCGACCCAGCCTTGCCTCTGCTCCAGATCCTCCTACAAGGGTGCTCCGACAAACGCTGGTGTGTGAAACCACTTCCAGGAAGATGGGTTTCCCTCTTTGGTGGGAAAGGGCTTCAACCTTTTCTTTCTCCATAGTGGGATTTCTGGGGAAATTTCAATTTTTTGGGGGGTCCATTTTTGTTTTTGTTTTTTTTTTTTTGTTTTGTTTTGGTTTTTTGAGACAGGGTTTCTCTGTGTAACCCTGGCTGTCCTGGACTCAAACTTGTAGACCAGGCTGGCCTCGAACTCACAGAGATCCGCCTGCCTCTGCCTCCCAAGTGCTGGGATTAAAGGCGTGCGCCACCACGTCCGGCTCTTTGTTTTTGTTTTTTAGGACAATGTTTCTCTGTTTAGTCCTGGCTGTCCTGGAACTTGGTCTATAGATCAGGTGGGCCACCACCTCCACTAATGCTAATGGACAAATACTCCTGTAAAGGTTTATTATTTCAACAGTCTGATAGCCAAAGGGGGAGGGCGCAGAAGCTCTCTTTAGAATATCTTAAGGTACTACCACTACCACTAGTAATAATAATAGTTTCATTCTTGCCAGTAAGTTATAAGACCACCTGTGACCCAGGTCCCTTTGTCTCTATGAGTTCCCATTTCTCCCTGTTGTCTGCTACCCCTCCCTAAGGGTCCATTCCCTAGCATCCACTTTCCTGTTTCTGAGGCCTGCCTGTGAAAACCACCTCACTTGGACATTTCCAGAGTTTGGAACGAGAAAAGGCAGATTGGATTTTCAACACCCTTTATAGTAGAAAACTATCAGAGCTCTCTGTGGCCATGCATTTCTTAGTCTCCAGTAGCTGTATCTGTTCCCCAAGAGAAAACAAAATGATAGAACTATCGACATTGACCTCTGACCTCCATGGGTGCCATGGCAGGAATGTGCCCCCTCACATGCAAATAAATGAATAAATACATGTAATTAAAAACAAACAAACAGACTATAGTTGACTGTCACCTTAGATGTAAATACAAGGAGGGGTAATTCATCATCAGTTTGATGGGATCACCATGGGAACAAACTTCCCAGGTGTCAGTGAGTGAAGGGTGAGGTGAGAAGGTGCCCTATTAGAACTGAGTAGCAACGTTTGCGGCTCTTTGTTTCCTGAGTGGGATCAGCTGTCTCAGGCTCTGCACCGAGACTTCCCTAATGCGACTGTGATGGATTGCACTCCCAAACAACCAGGAAAACGAGAGCTTCTTCCCTCAAGCTGTTTTTGTGGAAAGCGCAGTGGCACACCCCTTTTATTTCAGCACTCGGGAGCCAGAGGCAGGTGGATTGCTGTGAGTTCGAGGCCAGCCTGGTCTACAAAGTGAGTCCAGGACAGCCAGGGCTGTTATACAGAGAAACCCTGTCTTGGAAAAAAAAAAAAAAACTGAACTGCTCCTGAGAGACCCCTAATTGAGACCCCAAAGGACCCTGAGGTCCCCAAATTGGCTTAACCTATGGGCCAGGCCTGAGGTTCCCATTCCCAGAAATGGGCTCAGTAGTTACTAGCAGAACTACAGAGCAACCAGACAATTCATCCATCTGGCTTGAGAAAGATAAGGTTGTTTAGAGTTACTAACTGATAAATGCCGGTTTGAAAACCCTGTTCTGCATCTGTAGAGATGGCTCAGCGGTTAAGAGCATTGGCTGCTCTTCCAAAGGACCCTGGTTCAAATCTCAGCACCCATGTGGCAGTTCACAGCTGTCTATGGGTTGCCGGGCGTGGTAGTGCACGCCTTAAATCCCAGCATTTGGGAGGCAGAGGCAGGTGCATCTCTGTGTTCAAGGCCAGCCTGGTCTACAAAGTGAGTTCTAGGATAGCACAGGGTACCACAGAGAAACCCTGTCTGGGGAAAAAAAAAAAAAAAAAAAAAGAAACCCTCCCTGTCCTATGATCAATTAGGGTCAGCCCCCTGTCTTATGATCAGCTCGTGGTTGTTGACTAACTAGCCTGAAGGTGCCCACGTGTTTCCGTTTGAATGCTCCAATCATGTTGAAGATTACCTAACCCACCCTCAAATTCCCCTGAATGCCTTTTAAAGGAGTCTTCGAGCTCATCTCGGCGTCACCATTTTGGTGACCCCTGCATGTTGGAGTCTGCAGAAAATAAACGTTCATTGCTTTTGCGTGCTCTCTGAGTTTAGGTGTCTTCTTCAGCGTGGTCTGGACCCTAACACCACAACCAACAACAACAAAAATGTTTCTCACAGCCACAAGAAGTGAGTAGCTGTGATGCTCTGACAGACAAACCTTTATTCACTGTAAAGTACAAATTGTGTACCTACTGTGTACTCTGGAATCATCCCTGGCAGAGAGATGTGTCCCTCACGAAGGTAGGATTCCAGTGAGGCTGGGCTGGTGGTGGAGACCGTACTTGCCAAAGACCAAGGCACATTCTAAGATTTTGCCCCTTCTCCATCAAAGGGTGCCACATAACACCCCTTTCTTTTGATATGGGCAGATTCGTGACAATAGTCCACAGGAGGACTTCAGTGTTGTTTTGGGAGTCTGAACCTGAATGCCGCTTTTGCTTTGTCAGGCAGCCCACACGCCAAGGGCCCCACTACAGTGAATGGTGTCCATGAGGCAGCCATGTCCTAAGGAAGGTCACACAGAGAGTTGATGACCTCCATGTTACAGGACAGGGAAAAACCATCTTGTTGGGTTCTGTCTCAACTCCTGACCCACAGCAAAAGCTATTTAAGGTAGAGTTTAGGAGGTTTCCAGTGAGGGCAAAAATTGTGCCCGAGACAAAAACAATGGGCGAAATCAGTTAATATTTTATTTTTTCTGTTTTTTCGAGATAAGGTTTCTCTGTATATTCCTGGCTATACTGGACTCACATTGTAGACCAGGGTACCCTCAAACTGACAGAGATCCACCTGCCTCTGTCTCTCAAGTGCTGAGATTAAAGGCGTTCACCACCACACCTGGCTGTGTTTTTTTTTTTTTTTTTTTTTTTAAGATTGATTTATTTATTTATTATGTATACAGTGTTCTGTCTGCATGTCTGCCTGAAGGCCAGAAGAGGGCACCAGATTTCATTATGGATGGTTGTGAGCCACCATGTGGTTGCTGGGAATTGAAATCAGGACCTCTGGAAGAGCAGTCAGTACTCTTAACCTCTGAGCCATCTCTCCAGCCCAGTTTGTTTTGTTTTTGAGACAGGATTTTTCTGTGTAATAACCCTGGCTGTCCTGGATTCGATTTGTAGACCAGACTGTCCTAGAACTCACTGAGGTCTGCCTGCCTCTGCCTCTCAAGTGCTGGTATTAAAAGCATGTGCCACCACGCCTGACTCAGTTAATATTTTTTAAGGATTTATTCATTTTAAGTGCATGTATATGTGCAGTGCTCACAGGGGCCAGAAGGGCCAGGACTCCCTGAAATTGAAGTTACAAGCAGCTGTGAGTGGGCCAGTGCAAATGCTGCAATTCAGTCCTTTGCAAAAGCAGTTAGTACTTTTATTGATTTATTTTGCCACAGGGTCTCTCTATATAGTCCTGGTTGTTCTAGAACTTGCTATGTAGCCCAGACTGGCCTTGAATTTACAGAGATCAGCCTGCTTCTGCCTCCTGAATGCTGGGATTAAAGGCCTGTGCACCCACGGCCAATGCAGCAAGTGCTTTTTTTTGAGACAGTATTTCTCTGTGTAGCTCTGGCTGTCTCCTGGACCCACTTTGTAGACCAGGCTGGCCTTGAAATTGCAAAGATCTGCCTGCCTCTGCCTCCTAAATGCTGGGATTGAAGGCGTGCACCACCACACCCACCATGCCCAGCACAGCAACTGCTTTTATTAGCTGAACTGTTGAGCTATCATTTCTGCACCCTCTCAGGTAGTGTGTATGTTAATTTGTTTTTTTTTTTTTAAGGCTCAGAGTTTAAAAGAAAAACCCCACCAGACATGGTGGCGCACACCTTTAATCCCAGTACTTGGGAGGCAGAGGCAGGTGGATCTCTGTGAGTTTGAGGTCAGCCTGGTCTACAAAGTGAGTCCAGGACAGCCAGGGATACACAGAGAAATCCTGCCTCAAAAAAAAAATTAAAAAAATCAAAAAAGGGGCTGGAGAGATGGCTCAGCGGTTAAGAGCACTGGCTGTTCTTCCAAAGGACACAGGTTCAAATCCCAGCATCATATAGCAGGTCACAGCTGTCTGTAATGGCCAGGCGTAGTGGCACACACCTTTAATCCCAGCACTCTGGAGGCAGAGGCAGGTGGATCTCTGTGAGTTCGAGGCCAACCTGGTCTACCAAGCAAGTCCAGGACACCCAGGGCTGTTACACAGAGAAACCCTATCTCGAAAAACAAAAACAAATGAACAAACAAACAAAAAGATTGAGTCTATGAGGGTCATAAAATAAAAAATAAAAAAAGATTTTCAGCTGGGCATCGTGGTGCACGACTTTAATCCCAGCACTCAGGAGGCAGAGGCAGGCGGATCTCTGTGAGTTCAAGGCCAGCCTGGTCTACAAAGCGAGTCCAGGACAGCCAGAGCTACACAGAGAAACCCTGTCTCGAAAAAACAAAACAAAAAAAAAAAAGGAAAAGACCACACTACAACATCACTGATGTGGGCGGTCTTTCAAAGAGGGAAGTCAGGCTGAGGTCAGAGAGGAGGATTTCAGCCCCTGAAGATCTGGGAGAAGAGATTTCCAGAAGGGAAGATGGGCAGTACAAAGGTCCTGGGGCAGGAACCGACTTGGTGTGTTTTATGTTTATGACGAAACTAGTATGGGGGGGGAAGGGAGGTTAAGGAGCAGTCGGGGGATGGGGGTTGGAGAGGAATGTAGCGAGGCAAGCCATTCTGGTCTTACAGGCTACTGAGCGGTTAGATTCCAGACCTAGTAACCTGGGTAGCCAGGGGAGAGTATTAGGGAGGAGAGGCATGCACACGATCGTGCATGCGTGTGTGTGTGTGTGTGTGTGTGTGTGTGTGTGTTGAACTTCCAAGTCTTTGCACATGCATGCCTTTTTTTTTTTTTTTTTTTTGAGACAAGGTCTCATGTCAAGCTGTCCTGGAGCTCATTATGTAGACCAGACCAGGCTAGCCTCTAATTCACAAAGATCTGCCTGCCTCTGTTGGATTAAAGGACTGAGCCACCACCCTCACACCTTTTTTTTTGTTTTCGAGACAGGGTTTCTCTGTGTAGCCCTGGCTCTCCTGGACTCACTCTCTAGACCAGGCTGGCCTTGAACTCACTGAGATCCGCCTGCCTCTGTCTCCTGAGTGCTGGATTTAAAGGTGTGCCACCACGCCAGGCCACACCCTTCTCTTTTTAAACTTAAAAAAAAAAGTATATTTGGCTTTTTGAGAAAAGGTTCGGGACTGGAGAGATGGCTCAGAGGTTAAGAGCACTGACTGCTCTTCCAGAGGTCCTGAGTTCAATCCCCAGCAACCACATGGTGGCTCACAACCATCCACATTGAGATATGGTGCCCTCTTCTGGCCTTCAGGCATACCTGCAGACAGAACAATGTATAAAAAAAAAATAAATCTTTAGCCGGGCGGTGGTGGCGCACGCCTTTAATCCCAGCACTTGGGAGGCAGAGGCAGGTGGATCTTTGCGAGTTCGAGGCCAGCCTGGTCTACAAAGCGAGTCCAGGACAGCCAGAGCTGTTAAACAGAGAAACCCTGTCCCGAAAAAACAAAAAAAAAAAAAAAAAAAAAAAAAAAAGAGAAAAGGTTCTACTATGTAGCCCAGGCTGGTCTCAAATTGACAGAATATTTCGCCTCAGTTTCACAAGGGCTGGGATTACAGTGTGAACCGCACTCTTGACATTTAAAATTAAATTTAAAATGTATTGTTGTTGGGGCTGGAGAGATGGCTCAGAGGTTGAGAGTGTGTATTGCTTTTCTCTTTTATTATTGTGTGTGCATGATGTGTGTGTGATGGGTGAGAATGCCAATTCCTGTGTGTGAGATCAGAGGACAACTTTGTAGGTTCTCTTCCTTCCATCTTTACCTGGATTCTGGGTTGTGACTCAGGTTGTCAAGCTTGCACCATAGGCGCCTTTATCTGCAGAGCTATCTAGCCTGCTCGGGTTCTTAACATTTTACTTTGATAGAGACTATCAAAATGGGGAGGCGGAGACGGATGATAGCCCGAGGCAGAGGACGAATTCCAGACACAGGCAAGGACATAGAGCATCAAGGAGGGACGAGGCGCCCTCCCAGGTGAGCCCGGGAACCCGCATCCGTTTGGAATCCGGGAGGGAGGCTCCGCGCAAGGGCTGACCGGGACGGCGCGTCCTGGCGCCCGACGTCTGCTGGCGGAGCCAGCCCTGGCAGCACGCCTGCAAGGCGTTTCCTGGCAACCAGCCACCGCCTGAACGTTCCGAACACTGCAGCCCACGACGTCATCGTCACCTTGGCGACGGCCGTAAGAGCACCGCCCCGTCGGCTCCGGGGGCAGGGTCTGGGCTCAGTGCGCTCAGCGCGTGTGGAGAGGGGCGGAGCTTGCGCAGGTGCGGAGGCAGGTGCGGCTGCAGGTGTGAGCGGGGCGGGGCCTCCGGGGCGGGGCGGGGCCTCCTCCTGCATCCCCAGCTCTGCAGCAGCGCTGGCCGGCCTTCTGTTACCGTTGCTCTGCAGCAACGCCTTATGGCGCACCTAAACTCAGCTTACCCTTGTCGACTGACTTTATTTTCCACACACAGTTTTTCTGTGTAAAAATGACCTAATCTGCTTATATATTTGTCTTTGTCAGCCCTGTGAGGTCAAGAATAAATTCTGCCTTGTTCATCTCTATTTTTAGCTCTCTGAACAGATCCTGGCACGAGGCACTGTTGAATGCCAGTAGCGTGAATCCTCAGATTGACTCAATCGTTTCGTTCATTTGTGTGCTCTTTTGACTTGGAACCAAGATGAACAACACCGGGCACGCGCCCCCTGCAGGTGACAAAGGAGATTTTAAAAAATTATTCCGGAAGATTTTGGTGAAGACACGTGACCACAATTCCAGGACTTGAGAGGTAGAGGCAAGATCAGTGGCTCAAGGTGGTCTTCAGTCGCGGAGCAAATCTGAGAGCAGTTTTATACGAGACTCTTAAACCAAATAAAACAAAAAACAAGGCTGCAGGGCCGCGTGGTACACACTTGTCATCCTCAGCAGTGATGGAGAGGCAGGGGAGTAACGCAAATTCCAGGCTAGCTTGATCTGTATACTGTTTCAAGCCCTCCAGGGCTACATAGAACTTGTCTCAAACTTTAGAAAACAAAATAAACATAACTGTCCTCTAAATTGCAGTACTAAGAATGAATACCAAGCCGGGTGTCAGTGGCACAGGTCTTTTATCCCAGCACTCAGGGATAGCAGAGGCAGGTGGATCTATGAGTTCAAGGCCAGCCTGGTCTACAAAGTGAGTCTGGGACAGCCAGGGCTACTATTATACAGAGAAACCCTGTCTCGAAAAACAAAACAAAGAAAGAATGAATGTCAGGCAGAGACTTAGCTTCAAGTACTTAACACCTATTCATTCACAGTCTTCACAGGGTAGGTCCCACAGTCATGCCCATTTGACAAATGAGGACATCGAAGAGAACACTCATGTGTTAAGCTGCTGGGCCCAGTGGCCACCTGAGAGCCCGTGAAAGGTAGAGGAGAGAGACAAGGTGGGGGAAACATGGGAATACCTGACACAGGTATTTTACTTTTTGTGGACTGAGGATTGATTTACTGGGACCTTGTGCATGTTAGATGAACAAAGTACCACTGACATATCCCACTCCCATACTTTCTTTTCTCTTCCTTCCTTCCTTCCTTCCATCCTTCCTTTCTTCCTTCCTTCCTTCCTTCCTTCCTTCCTTCCTTCCTTCCTTCCTT
>CAJQZJ010003646.1:3825228-3848997 GCA_907164525.1 Lophiomys imhausi | reverse complement strand
CTTCCTTCCTTCCTTCCTTCCTTCCTTCCTTCCTTCCTTCCTTCCTTTCTTATTATGTAGCCCTGGCTATCCTAGAATTTGCTGTGTAGACATGGCTGCCCTTGAACTCACAGAGATCTGCTGCCTCTGCCTCCTGAGTGCTGGAATTAAAGGGATACACCACCACACCTGGCTCCCACAACCTTTCTTTTGAAACAGGCTAATACAGCCCAGACTGGCCTCAGACTTACTGGTTGCTAAAGATGACCTTGAACTCCTGCCTCCTCCCAAAAGCTGGGATCACAGGAGTACACCACTCACTCTGTGGGTCTTGTTCTCTTGACATTTACATATCAGATGTTTCCTCATCACAGAGGCCCCCCCTTGACCCCTCTCTGAGGCTGTTCTTTGTCGTGGTCACACTGCCATGACTTATGACTCATGTCTCTTTAGTGGAAAGGCAGCCCAGTTAGGCACATCACCCTCTTTCTGATGTCATCTTTCTTGTCCCTCCCTCACCTCTTGCTAAGAAGTCAGTTTCCTGAGATAGCACCCCATTGGATCTTCCTGTCATCCCTGTGACCCACAGTGGAGCTGGCATAGAATGTTCAGTGGTTTTTGAAAGAGGGGAAAAGGTTTTAATTAAATCATTGAATTTTCCAGCCAGGATCTGGAAAGGTTGCTCCCTTCCCAAGAGCACCTCCCTGCTTGGCACACACCACCGTGTGTGAACCAGAAATGACTGAGCCGTTCTGGGCACGGGAATTCTACTGGGAATGTTCTCACCTCCTCTTCCCTGGTTGTATGGTGTTGCTTTCCCATTCTGGGCCAGGATTTTAAGAACTTTCCTAGGTTGACATCCAAGAACATCAGGAGGGAGGCAGAGATAAAGGGGGTAGCAACATGTATGTCTGTGGTGTGTGTACATGTGTGACAGTGGTACATGTTGGTGGTCCCTCTGTGAGTGTGCCTGTGATGTGCATGTGTGTGTGCAGTGTATGTATATGAGTGTGTGTATGGAGTGTGGTGGATGTGTGTGCACGCAGGGAACAGAGAGCAGGGGAGTAGGCAGGCCCTTTCTGCTTCCTGACCTAGGCTGTGAGGGAACACAGGCTGTTCAGAGCCAGTACCACCACTGTTAGAACGGGCCCTAAAAATCGTGACCATTTTCTTCATGTGAACACAAACTCTGGAGCAGGCACATATACGGTCTGATACATACAGAGTGGAGAATCACTTTTGGGTTTATTCCTGGGTAACATTTTTTTCCCATGTGGGGTTCAGAGTAGGGGTGGCGGGAGCAGGAAGGGCAGTGTGTTCAGGTCCTTAGGAACACTGGTGACTGCTAGCTCCTCCTCTGTGAGCTTTGGAGGCACTTGTCATATTGAGGCAGACACCCAGGAGCCTCAGTCCATCTCTAAGGGAGACCATGGGACTATGGACATGTCCAGTTCAGTCAGCCCTGGCCCTCCTGGGGATTAAGACAGCCAGATTCCATAATAAAAGAAAGAGAGGCTGGTGATGGAGGGATGTAGTGGAGGGGCATCCCTTCAGCTGTAGGCAACGAGGTGCAGACTCACATGCAAGTGTGAGCTGGGCTAGCGGGGCAGGGCGTGTGAATATGATGCAAGCAGCTGGCAGGTCCCATCCCACCCATCCAGCTTTACTCTGTGGATGACTGCTTTAGTTTTCTTGTCCCCTTTTAAGGGCTGGAACAGACAAGGCAAACAGTCCCCATCAGCTCTCTGAAGACCCCCATTCTTCTTGGTCCTTGTCTCACACACGTTGGAGGTAGGCCCCTGACTCAGTCCTAGAGTTCTAGGAGAGGTACCCAAGATCAGTGGGAGACAGAGGGGCTCACTGGGCAGTCGGCTGGAAGTGGCTGCAGGAAACTATGCTATTTCGGCTTCTGCCAGGTCATTGTTGAACCTGGAGGGGCTGTGTAGGAAGGGCCTTAGCAAGGGGGAAGTGTGGAGCCGGAGCTGTGGGCTGGGGTCTGTCAGTGGTTGTGCCTGCTGGGTGATGGTGGTGGAGGAGGTGAGGACTGTATTCCCAAACTGGTCCATCTCCTCGTACTGTTCAGTCACTGTTCTTGTGGCTCCATAGGCCTTGGGGCTAGCTGATCCAGTCTGTAATTCCAGAACATTCTTTTGCTGCCCTGTGGGCACAGAGCCCTTGATGACCATCTCCTCCTTTGTCCTGGCCTGGTCCTGGCTATCTTTCTGATAGAGCAGAGGTTGGCCTATGTCCTGAGCTAGGTGTGTGCTTTTCCCTGAGATATAATGGCTTCCTTGAGTGCTAGAAGCTTCCAGAGGCTTCTTGGTAGCTGATTGGATAGAGATAAAAGTTGGGGAGGAGGAAGAGCCTCTGCAGGAAGGTGAGACTTGTTGGGGGCCAGACTCTTCTCTTGGTGTCTCCAGCCTCCTGGAGGGAAGGACATTCAACGGTGCCTGGGCTCTGGCCTCTGTGTGATTTCTGATTTTGGCTTGAACTTGCTCCTCGGGGTGGCTCTCAACCCCGCCTTGGTTTCTGACTGCAGTTGGATACTTGACCTGACTTGAGCCTGTAGGCCTGGCCCTGCTGCTGGTGGAGACAGCGACCTTGTGTGCACCGAGATCTTTTGGAGTTCTCTGTGGGTGACTGCTGCTTGTGTGAGCCTCAGACTGGAGGCTAGACATGGAGCTAAGAGCCTTGCGTACTGCGTCTTCGATGTCCAGCAGCCTGGCCAGGGTCTGTTCCTTCAGCTGGGCAACCTCTGTACTCACCCGAGTCAGTTCCCCAAAGGCCTGCTCTACTGAGGTCTCAGTCTTTTGGGGGGCACTGAGAGCCTGAGGGATGTTCCCTCCCAGCTGGGGTACACCCTCAAAGAGCTTCCGCAGGGCCCGCACATCCACACTGCGGCTTGCTTCATCCTCCATGGCTTGCACTTGGTTCAGGGGGCTCTGGAGCTCTTGATGGCTGCCCTGCACAATCTCTGGGCTCTCAGGGCCTCCCTGCTTGGAACAGCCTATTGGCTGCTCTTTCGGGGAGCTATGGTCTTTTTGTGGTGTGGTGAAGTCATCATTGAGTATGTTCAATCTAGGGGACTCAGGTTTCTGGCTGTTGCTGCCGGTTTTCTGACCCCCAGTGGGCCTGGAAGCCATGGTGCTGAGCGGATGCTGATGTGTCAGCGGTTTCTGTCCCTTGGAGCATCCAGCCAGAGGCAGGCAGTCTGGGCCTGCTGTTGTGGGAGCTTTGGCTGTATCTGGCTTACCTGGGTTGTGGTCTGGTCCTGCTTGTGAGATGCTGGCAGAGCCTGCTGAGGGTGTGGGTAGCCCCTGAGGTGGGTGGACTTGGTTTAGATGTGCAGGTTTGGGAGGTACTGGAGGTTTCTTTCTTGGAGGCATGGTGGGTTCCACTTTGGAGATTTTTGTATCTGAACCCTCAGGGACTTTCTGGCCAGCAGGTCTTTCATGAGTGTGAAGAAGGGGTTCCTGCAGGGGCTTGGAGGCTTGCTGGATGGAGTCCTCCTGGTGATGGCCTTGATCAGCTTCTGTCACAGTAGCTGGGAGAGTAGGAGGGGGAGGAACAGAGGCATTATGGGAGTGCAGGTTGGCACCTGCAGCCTTGAGTTTAGATGTCAGAGTGTGGTGTGTTAGAGGGACAGTCTTTAGGGAGGTGTCTGCTGCTTGGAGGCCCTTGGGCCAGATTTGGGGTATCACTTGTCCCAGAGGTCCCCAGGCCCTTTGTGTATGACCCCCAGGCTCATGATACCCTGGCCTGGGACTCTGAACTGGGTCTTCCTGGAGTGGGATGGGATTGTAGGTGGAGAGGGCACTCTCCCTGTCCCTTGGCTGGGGGTCTTTTTCAGAAGGCTGGACAGCCCCAGGTGGGGCAGAAGTCCTCACAGGATGAGCAGCATAGATACTGTCCTGTATCATCACCCGCCCCCTAGGCAGCCCTCTGCAGACTGCTTTGTTGTCCCCACTGACCTTTCTGGGGGCTGCTGGGGTCCCAGTGTCACTTCTGGCCTCAGGCTTGGTGCTGCCTTGGGTAGTCACAGTGGCAGGAGGGGACGCCTGCAGGACATCTCGGATAGGCATAGACATGGCTGGAGGGTCAGAGCCCTTTGGGTGTCTGTTCAGAACCTGCTGGTGCAGACTTTGGGCCTTAGTGGTTGCCATCCGCAGATTTTGCATGGTTTCCTGGAGATCTGGGGTCCCAGACCCTAGAGCGGAAGCGGTGGTTCCTTCTGGCCTTCCTAAATCTGCCTTCCCTTTCTGCCCAGCATGGGTGATATCTGTTTGCTTTCTTGCTCCCTGCAGTGGAGTTTGGGATACAGCTCTCCCATTTGGAAGGACCACTTTTCCAACTGCCCGAGGTGGAGTTGGGCAGGGTGTGGCCCCTGAGACTCTCAGATGCTCCATCCTTGAGGTGGGGTCTAATGGTGTAACATGTATAATGCTCTCAGCTGGGGGAAGCCTCTGAGACTTCTCGTTGGCTGGCACAGAACTTGGGTCTGTTGGTGGCTCCCACCGCAAACTGTGAAGGCCATGCAGGTCTCCTTTGTCTATGCAGCTGGCCAGCAGCTGCACACTGCTCCTTTCAGGGGCCCTGCGGGTTAGCTGGGGCTGGAGGGAGTAGGCAGTCAGTGCTACTAGGCCCTCCCCTGTCTCTTGCATCACCAGCCCTGTCTTAGCCACAGAGACCCCGAGGCCACAAGCCAGCAGCTGCTGGAGCTCAGGGTCCATGTCTTCAATATTCCCAGGGTCACCTGGTCCTGGCAGCTTGAGTGGGTGGAGCTGGAGCTGGCCAGCTGTGTCCTCCTGAACCAACAGTCCCTGCTGGTCCACATCTGCCTGGCGCAACACTTGGCGGACGATCCTGGGGAGCTCACCACATACCAGTTCCTCCTTCTGTATGTAGGGGCGCCCCTGCCCTGGGTTTGGGAGCACATACTTGGCAAGGCAGAGCTCCCCTGGCCCTTGGGCTTCCATGAGGATTCCTCCATGATGCAAGATGCCAGGAGTGGCATTCAAAATCTGAAGGGTTCTCTCAGCTGGTGTCTCCTGCCTCTCTTGTGTCCCATGGTCTGCAGAGCCTTTTGGCTGTTCCTCCTGGAGGTTTTCCCCTCTGATGCTCTCAGCTGCTAGGGAGCCCATGGGGTAGTTCTCAAAGAGCCAGGTGAATTTGTGCACAGAGCCTGTGGGGATGGACTCCAGGCTTATCCTGGCTGCCTGTGCCTCCTTCTTGCCTGCCTCCAGGGCCTCTTTCTGCCTAGATACCTTCCCTGAAGGAATCTCTACCTGGCTGCAATACCGTACAGGCTTTCTCCCACAGGACTGGTCTGAGGCTGGCAGAGATTCAGTCTCAAAGACATGTCTATTTGTCTGTCTGTCTCCAGCCTGGACCTGGCTGGTTTGCAGGTGCTGCTCTCCAGAGCCTTCAGCATGGTTCAGAGACTGGGGCCCAAACATCCAGGTGCACGACTGTGCCTCAGCCTTACCCATGAGGTCTGTGACCTCGGATCCTTGCTTCTCTGCCAACTCGCTCATGGGATAGGTCTCAAACAGCCAGCGAATGGTCTGCACGTCACCCTTTCGGGGGAACTCAGCAGAGGGGCCTTCTGGACTCTCCCCCTCCTCCTCCTGTTGTTTTCGTTGCTCTTGTTGGTGGATCACCTCCAGTGGCTGCGTCTCAAAGAGCCACCTAGTGGTGCCAACGTCCCCAGCCACCACTTCCTGCCGAGTGATGCCTCGTACCACATCAATGGTACTGGGGCTTCGACCCAGCTGGTCCAGGGGCTGCGTCTCAAACATCCACTTGTAGCCTTGCACATCACCCCCGACCACCTGCTCCCTGCTGACAGAAGTCAGGGCATGGAGCTGCCCCCTGCTGTCCTGCATAGCATAC
The DNA here is from genome assembly GCA_907164525.1 of Lophiomys imhausi. NCBI lineage: Eukaryota > Metazoa > Chordata > Mammalia > Rodentia > Muridae > Lophiomys > Lophiomys imhausi. Next base: position 3,843,126 of record CAJQZJ010003646.1, on the reverse strand, counting down.
ACGGGGGAGTCTGTGCCCGGGGACTGCTCAGCCGAATCAGTTGTTTGTGTTCTGTTTATATGTCCACAGACCGAAGGCTCACCCTGCCCAATGCTGTCTAAGGGAAGGGTCTCGAAAAGACTCTTGAAGCTTTTCACAGCTCCCTTTAGCCCATCATTCTGAAGTACACTCTGAGACAGAGGCAACGATCGAGTGCCATCACTGGACAGACACTCAGTAACAAGCCCCTCACCCTTCTGGTGACCCACCCGCTGCAAGTGACCCACTTGGACCTGGTCTCTGGGGGCATCCAGGGGTTTTGTCTCAAATAGCCAGAGTGTAGATTGAACATCACCAGGGATCACCTCCTCCTTGGGTAGAGCCTCTGCCCCCATATTTTCTCCCCCCTTCAACGTGTCCAGGGCACAGGTCTCAAACAGATGTCGCTGATGTTGAACATCTGGACCAGGAGGGATGAGATCCGGAGACGGCTGGAAGTCCTTCTCGTCCACTACAATCTCATGAATAGCGTCAAGAGGCTGCGTCTCAAAGATCCACCGAGTGGCACTGACATCGGGCAGGGTGCCCTCTTCAAGGGAAATCCCCCGAATCACCCGCACCTGGCTAGGGTCCTGGTTGAAGGCATCCAGAGGGCGGGTCTCAAAGAGCCAGCGAGCTGACCTTACTGCATTGCTTTGAATCTCCTCCCGACAGGCTGCCTTGACTTCGTGGATGACGCCCTCTGAGTCCTGGATGGCACACAGAGGTTCCGTCTGAAACAGCTTCACTGTCTTCTTCACGTCACCTTTCAGCTCCTGTATCTCTGAGCGCAGCTCCAAGGGGCTCTGCTCCTGGATAGACAGGCGGGAGCCCAGCCGGTCCAGGGGCCGCGTCTCAAAGAGCTTTCTGGTACCCTGCACATCTCCACTGGCTGCAGGTTCCTTCACGGTTCTCTGCGTTGCCTCCTCCCGGCCTGTCAGTGCATCCAGTGGCTTGGTCTCAAACAGCTGTCGGGCAGCTCGAACATCACCTCCTGATGGCGGGGGTCCGGCTGACTCCTGATCTGAGCTGTTGGTAAAGGAGCCTTCCTGGAACTTTTGAGAGGTGGCCTGAACGTTGCCACCTGACACAGGTTCCCTGGCAGCTGGCCTCTCGTGGTCGCCAATGGCGTCCAGTCGCCAGTTCTCAAAGATCCAGCGCATACATTGAACGTCGCCCTCGGTGGGCTCCTCCGAACCCAGGACCTCGGCCAAGTCCTCAGCCACAGCCTCCTCGAGGTTCTTTCGAAGCTCAGGGTGGATGTGTTTGTAGAGACGTCGAAGCTCACTGGCTTGCCGCTGCTGCTGGAACTTGGAGAAGGATTCCTTGGGGGGCGGTGGCGGCAGACCCTCCAGGGTTGAGGGAGGAGGCAGGGACAGTCCCTCTCCAGTCCTCATTTGGATGGTTGGTGTAGGAGCTACCTGCGTCTGGGCATCAGCCATCCTTCTGGAAAGAAGAGCACCAGGTGAGGGCCACTTCCTGGGATAACCAGCAGGAGAAAGGCCTAGGCACCGTGTGACTACTAAGGGGCTTCTGACGCTCACTCTGTCACTTGCATGGCTGGTGTACAACAATCAACATCAGTGTGAGTCCCTGCTTCTCTGTCTCATCTGAGTTGCTGGGCTTATCCAGCAGTGCGCAGCTGGCCTAGAGACTCTTTCCAGCCCCTGGAGGGATCCGAATCCCCAGTGGGAAAACTGGATGAATCACCTCATCTCCCTCTGTCAAAGTCATTTATCCCCTGTAGACTCCCAAGTGAGTGCTTTGAACAACCCTGTCCTGGGAGAAGGCTAAATTAAGGTGTCCTTAAATGAAGACTGGGGCTGGAGAGGCGGCTCAGCGGTTAAGAGCACTGACTGCTCTTCCAAAGGACCTGAGTTCAAATCCCAGCACCCACATGGCAGTTCACAGCTGTCTGTAATTGCCATGAGTGGTGGTGCACGCCTTTAATCCCAGCACTTGGAAGGCAGAGGCAGGTGAATCTCTGTGAGTTCAAGGCCAGCCTGGTCTACAAAGTGAGTCCAGGACAGTCAAGGATACACAGAGAAACCCTGTCTCGAAAAACCTAAAAAAAAAAAAAAAAAAAAGACTCATTTCCTACGGTGGTGAGATTCCCCCTCTGGCCACCAGAGGGCGGATTTAGCATGTTCACTAGTAACCTGTCTCACTTTATCTACTCTCACTCCAATCTTTCCCAGGCTCCAGATTCCACAAGCCTTGCTACTGAAATAGAGGCCCAAGAAGGAGTAATTGCTCATATTTAGGCAGAGCCAACATTTGAATTCCAGGTCAGGGTTTTTCTTTTTACAGACAGGCCCAGACTGGCCTCAAACTTGTTGCATAGCTGAGGGTGGCCTTGAACTTCCGAGCCTCCTGCCTCCCCCTTTCAAGTGCTGAGAGTACCAGAATGTGCCTCCTGTCCAGGTGCTGGGGATTGAACTCAGGACTCCGTGCATGCTGGGCAAGTGTTCTCCCAACTGAGCCACATTCCCCAGTCCTGAACTAATGGTCTCTTAAGTTTTTCTTTCTCCTCACAACTCTTTGCAATTAAGGGATAAGAAACTTAGCCAGGCATGGTGGCACACGCCTTTACACCCAGCACTCAGGAGGCAGAGGCAGGAGCATCTCTGAGTTCGAGCCCAGCCTGGTCTACAAAGCAAGACCAGGAAACCCAGGGGTGCTAAGAGAAACCCTGTCTTGAAAAAACATAACTAACTAAATAACTATATAAAAATTTGAGTCCCGGTGTCAGATCTTGAAGAATGTGTTGTAGGCTGGGCTGACGTGGAGTCCTTAGACTTTACTGAGGACTTGACTCCAAGGAAATAACAGGGTTGGATATGCAGGGCTTTTTTAAATTGGCCAGTAGGCACCGCTAGGAGAATCGAAACAGGTGACATATCCAGGGTGTGTGTGTGTGTGTGTGGTGGAAGATTGTGGGATTAAGGTCTCTTCTGCCAAAACAACTCCAGACAGGGAAGCCCTGCCCCCATCTCACAGAGCCCTCCCAGTTGTGTACAAGCAGGCATAGCAGGAGAGTCTCTAGGGCAGGGCTTCCAGCCAGGTCCTGGATCCTGATCCTTCTCCCCACCCCAACCAGCTTCCACCAAGGCAAGCTTTTCTCTAATGCTGCACCTCAGTGGCCTCACACTCTTCCAGCCAACTTCTGGTCTGTTTCATGTATGTCCTATCTGTCTTGTGACAGGTGTTATGACAGTCCCCAGAGACCATTAGGGAAAGAATGTAAAATATGTGCCCCCTCTTGCTGCCCTGACCCACTGCTCCGCCCTGCACTTGGCACTAAATATAGCTGAGGTCCAGGCCTCAGTCAAACATCTTGGCATTCAGAGGGACGTTCCAGCTCAGCCAGGGAGACCTGGTGTGCCCATGTTCCTTTTTATCTCCTTCCATACTTTGGGATCCTAGAAAACTCTGCCTTCTGCTTCCTGTGAGGTTGGAAGATGTGTGACCTGTGGGCCAACCTGGAGGATACCAATCGTCAGAGGGATCTGAGGGTGTGGGATGAAGCATGTGGGTGACAAGTAAGAGACAGGATGTCCTCCTTACCTCCTACCTCAGAAGGAGGAAAAGGGTGCTGCTTACTCTGCTCTCTCCTTGGCCTGTCCACCAAGGCTATAAGAGTCCTGAGGAAGTGAGATCTAACATCTGCCTGGGCCCCAAGCAAAACCTCTGGGTGGTCCCTCTTGTCTCTGAGCCCTGATGGAGACCACACACAAACTCATGCCTGTGCCCACTTGTGCTCTATCTGGTCACCATGAGGGTGGCGTGAGCAGATATCCTATACAGATTACCAGTTGCCCCCCCACCTCAACTCCCGGGGATCCCCAGAATCCTTGCTGGGGTCACAAAGGTCAAAGAGGCCAGACAAGGATCCTCAGAGGCCAGTGAATCTAATTGCCTGTTAGGGGAAACATAGGCCCAGTGAGCGGACAGGAGCTGCCCATGGAAGCTCAGCAAGTGGGTAGAGAAGCAGGTTTTCTGGCTCCAGGCCTTCCCAGCTTTACTCTTGCCTGGCCTGAGACTCCTACGGGCAGGTTTGGGGCCAGGTTTAGGATATAGTAACTTTCAAAAAGTGTCTCCCATGGGGAGACAGTCATTCCTCAGGACCACCCATTCCCACCCCAGACCCTCTCCAGCACCAACCTGCTCTGGATGCCTCTGGCTGGGTACATTCAGATCTGATCTGTCCATTCTGAGCGGTCCCAGGCTTAGTTTGAGGATTTTCCCCACAGGGCAAGACAATGTCTGGGACAAAGTCATCCTACCCAAGCTACCTCACGAGGAAAGTTGCACATAGGCTAGCCTGGGTACAAAGTTGTTGGGCCATACATGCCAAGACTGTAACCAACAATAGCTGAGAACTGTGCCTGCCCTGGGCCATGTTCATCCTTCTTGGTATCCCTGGTCCCTTGCTTTCCTGGCTTTCTTCTGTCCCTCTTTCCTGCAGTCTCAGACTTCCTGGGAAGGAAGCCCTTAAGCAAGAGGAATTCCATATCAGTATTTTTATTTGTTTTTGAGAGAGAATCTCATCTAGTTCAGGCTGTCCTCAAACTCAGTATGTAGCTGGAAATGACCTTGAACTTCAGCTCCTCCTGCCTCTACCTCCTGAGCCTGAGATTATAAGCATGCAACATTGTATCTGGTTTTATGTGGTGAACTCAGGGCTTTGTGCATGCTATGCAAGTACTTTACCCACTGAGCTATATCCCAGGCCCATAACCGCATTTTAAAAATCAAAACTCCAGCTGGCCTATGGTGGCTCATGTCTTTAATCCTAGCACTCAGGAGGCAGAGGCAGGTGAGTTCGAGGCCAGCCTGGTCTACAAAGTGAGTCCAGGACAGCCAGAGCTGTTACACAGAGAAACCCTATTTCGAAAAACCCAAAAAACAAAACAAAAAAAAAAAAAAACCCCAAAACAAAACAAAATTTAAAACTCCAGCCAGGGCCAGAAAGATGGGGCAAAGATGGGGTATAGGTACCGTTTCCTACTTCAGAAACCAAAGTTCTATTCCTGGGATCCACATACTTACATGGTAAAAGAGAGAAACAACCTGCTGTAATCACTACACTGTTACCATGGCACATGGACACACACACACACACAAAATAAACAAAAATATAATTAAAAAAAATAACTCCAGGTGACCACCTGCAATTGTCTCTAGGTTGTACTAAATCAGAGAGAACCTGCTTCTTGGGCCAGCCTGTGGTAGCCATGACAGCTGCCGAGCAATACAGAAGCTTGCTACCTTCTAGATAAAAATCTTGGTGGACTTTCTCTCTAGGGGCCACCCCTGTACACCTGCGCCCACATTCCTCTCAACATTCTCCCCACTAGACTTACTCCTGACACCCCAAGGTCCAGAGGGCTACAGCCTAGAGAGCTAGCCTGGCCTTTAAACACCAGAGGGTTTAACGGTGCAGGGTACTCACCAAGGGTCTGGCCTGGTATCTGGGTGCTTCTGGGTGCCTAGCAGTTACAGCCTTGGAGTCTGTAATTCTTGGATTCTTGGTTTGAGCGTTAGTTCTGTTCTGTTCCTCCGTCCCACGCCTTCTCTCTACCTTGGCTCTGGATCTCTGTTCTCTGCCAGCCAGGCAGCTGCCTTTATCTGGCTGGTGGGGGGTGGATAAGGGTGGGGCCAGGGGAGAGGCTATGTTCGGAGTATTAAGTGGTCCAGTTATTTTTAGGGCTTGTGGAAGTCACTTTTCCATCCTGGGGAATCAGTTACAAGTCCTTTGGGCTGGGGAGGGAGAGGGTGGAGGAGGAGTCCCATTCATCCCAAGTCTGCCCCCAGGATTGGGGTGGGTGACTCAGCCACGGATGGAGACATCCAGGCTATTTTGAGGGAATGAATACGGGGGACACTTGACTGTATGGGTGGCCCTGTTCTCTCATCCTGCATGCCCCTTCTCTCTATGCTAGACTATTGTTGCCACATGTGTGCCACCTGATGCCCAGGGCCCCGTGACTTCCTGCAGGCAGGACCAGGCTTCTCATTACCAGAGACATCTTTGAGTAAAAGACCCAGGTCCCCCATTCTTGGATTCTCTCTGCAAAAACAAAGCTGACCTGTCTAGCTCCACAGTCCAGGTCTGGGAAGCTAAGAGGAAAGTAAATTTGGGGAAGGGGTACTTCTGAAGGAATAGGCCTTTGACTTATCAAAAAACCTGAACGATGGTTCTGTGGGTTTTCTGCATGAGTCTATGGCTACTTCTGAACTCTTCCCTCTGACGCAGGGCCCGGACTCTCTGGGAATGGCAGATGACTGACACATGGAAGCTGACTGTGGGGTTATTTCTGAGCCTGGAGTCATCATTTTTCTGGGCAGACATCACACCTGTCCCCTCTTCTGTCACCGGGAGCCCCAGGGACCTGGCAAGCTTAATCACTTATGTTGGCACCCAGGCCTGTGTAGATGGAGGCCACAGAAAACACAGAGGAGGCTTTTGTCCCAGGTGGGAAGCCAGGCTCCTCGCTGGGTGTTAGTGTATTTTGTCTTTCTTCTGAAATCCGAGCACCTTCAGATGCCGGGGCGATGACAGGCACTGCAAGCCTTTTCCATGGCGTCAATACCATCTTGCTATCTTCTCTCTCTCTCCTCCCTCTGTTGTCCCCATCCCCCACCCCAGAATCCTGATTGTCCCTGGAAGGGACGGAAGTGGCAGAGCTTCCTCCCTCGCACAGGGGCTGTCCCAGAGGAAGCAGAACCATGTAAAACCAGAAGTGCATACCTCCCTGGGTGACTTTGTGATTGTCAGCACTGAATGAATTATCATTTGAAAAGGGCTGTGGAAGGTGCTTACCATGTACTGTGTGTTATAAAACTGCCTGCTCTTTTGTGTATAAGAAAAGTGCATGCCGGGCATGGTGGCGCACGCCTTTAATCCCAGCACTTGGGAGGCAGAGGCTGATGGATTTCTGTGAGTTCAAGGCCAGCCTGTTCTACAAAGGGAGTCCTGGACAGCCAGGGCTGTTACACAGAGAAACTCTGTCTTGAAAAACAAACAAACAAACAAACAAACAAACAAACAAACAAACAAATAAACAAAAAGATGGCTCAGTTTAGTGGCATTTGCCACCAAGACTGATGACCTGAGTTCAATCTCCGGGAACCCACATGGTGGAAGGAGAGACTCAACTTCTTCAAGTTGTCCTGTGGTCTTCAAACACAGAATAGTTTTTGAAAAAAAGATGTAATTAAACTGAGTGTGGGGGCCATGGCTTTATTCCCAGCATATGGGAAGCAGAAACAATGGTTCTCTGTGAGTTTCAGTCTGGCCTGGGCTACAGGCCAGCCAGGGCAACATAGTGAGACCCTGTCTCTCCCTTCCCCCAAAACAGTAGTGACAGAGAGACAAGCACACACTTGCTCTCACAGTGTGAAGTGTGCTCAGTCCTGTGAGAAATCCCCAGGCTTCTATCATTATGAAAGGGATGAAGGGTTCTCCCACATACCTCATTAGAAACGTGTTGTCTAAATTTAAGAAATTATCAAGTAATCCCAACACTCAGGTAGATTCAAGAGAATCATGAGTTCTGTTGTTGTTTTAAATTACCTATTTGTATTTTGTGGACATTGGTGTTTTGCCTGCATGTGTGTCTGTGTGAGAGTGATGGATCCACTGGAATTTGAGTCACGGACAGCTGTGAGCTGCCATGTGGGTGCTGGGAATCGAACCGGGTCCTCTGGAAGAATAGCCAGTGCTCCACTAAGCCATCTCTCCAGCCCTTGTTTTTTGTTTTGGTGGTTCTTTTGTTTTTGTTTTCTTTTTTTGTTGTTATTTGTTTGTTTTCCATAGGGTTTCTCTATATAGCCCTGGCTGTTCTGGAACTTGCTCTGTAGACCAGGCTAGCCTCAATCAAACTCACAGAGATTCGCCTGCCTTGGCCTCAAGAGTGCTAGGATTAGAGGCATGCGCCACCACCTCTCAGCAGGATTGTAAGCCTTTTAATGGTTTATCTTATTTTTATTTCTGTGTCTCTGTGGGAGTGCAGTACCCCAGGAGGCCAGAAGAGGTTGTCAGGTCCCCGGGGTTACAGTGGTTGTGAAATAACTGATGTGTGTGCTTGGAACCAAACTGATCCTATGGAAGAACACTGTGGTGCTTTGAATGGGAATGGCCCCATAAGCTCATGTATGTGAATGCTTGGTCATTAGGTAATGGCCCTGCTTGAGACCAGAAGGCATGGGCTTGTTGAGGAAGTGTGTCACTGCAGGCGGGCTTTGGGGGTTTCACTTGCTCAAGCCTGGCCCAGTGCTCTCTCTTCCTGCTGCCGACCGATCCTAGTATAGAATTCTCAGCTACATCTCCAGCACTGTGTCCGCCAGTGTACCACCATGCTTCCCTCTATGACAACGATGGACAAAACCTCTGAGGCTGTAAGCCATCCGTAATTAAATGTCTTCCAAGTTGTCACGGTCACGATGCCTCAGCATTGACTAAGACGAGTAGCCAGTGTTCTTCACTGCAGGGCCATCTCTTCAGCCCACTGTAATGGGTTAGTTTTCTCTAGTGAGTTAGTAAGGACTCTTCAGAGGGGCAGGCAGGTCAACCTGGTGCCTGGCAGCACATGGAGCTTTTCAAAGCCTAGGAAACTGAAGGAAGGTTTCTCTTCCTTCTTTCTTTTTTACATTAAAAAAAAAAAATTTATTAGGCCAGGCGTGGTGGTACACACCTTTAATCCCAGCACTCAGGAGGTAGAGGCAGGTGGATCTCTATGAGTTCAAGGCCAGCTTGCTCTACAAAGTGAGTCCAGGACAGTCAGGATACACAGAGAAACCCTGTCTTGAAAAACCAAAAAAAAAAAAAAAAAGATTTATTATTCGAAAGACAGTGTCTTTTGCCTTACAGAAGCTTTTCAGTTTCATGAGGTCCCATTTATTGATTGTTGGTCTTAGAGCCTGAGCTGTTGGTGTTCTGTTCAGGAAGTTGTCACCTGTGCCAATGAGATCGAGGGTTTCCCCCACTTTCTCTTCTAATAGGTTTATTGTGTCAGGCCTTATGTTAAGGTATTTGATCCATTTGGACTTAAATTTTAGTGCAAGGTGATAAGTATGGGTCTATTTCATTCTATTATATGTCGACATCCAGTTAGCCCAGCACCATTTGTTGAAGATGCGGTCCTTTTTCCATTGTATGGTTTTGGCTTCTTTGTCAAAAATTAAGTGACCATAGGTGTGTGGGTTCATTTTTGGGTCTTCAATTCGATTCTATTGATCCACTGGTCTGTTTCTATACCAGTACCATGCTGAGACACTGTCATTCAAACAAAACGGCAACCTACAGATTGGGAAAAAATCTTCACCAACCAATCCCATATCAGAGAGCTAATATCCAAAATTTACAAAGAACTCAAGAAATTAAATGCCAAGAAACCAAATAATCCAATCAAAAAATGGGGAACAGAGCTAAACAGAGAATTCACAAAGGAGGAATCCCTAATGGCTGAGAGACACTTGAAGAATTGCTCAGCATTCTTAATCATCAGAGAAATGCAACTCAAGACGACTCTGAGATTCCATCTCACGCCTGTCACAATGGCTAAGATCAAAAACTCAAATGACAACACATGCTGGTGAGGTTGTGGAGAAAGGGGAACCCTCCTCCATTGCTGGTGGGTGTGCAAGCTTGTACAACCACTATGGAAATCAGTCTGGAGATATCTTAGAAAACTTGGAATAGCCCTACTTCAAGACCCAGCCATACCACTTCTGGCTATACATCCAAATGATTCTTCACCAAACATAAGGAAGTTTCCTCATCTATGTTCATAGCAGCCTTATTTGTAATAGCTAGAAACTGGAAATAATGCAGATGTCTCTCAACCAAGGAATGGCTAAAAAAAAAAAACTGTGGTACATCTACACAATGGAATACTACTAAGCCATCAGAAATGAGGAAATTATGCAATTTGTAGCCAAATGGATGGAACTAGAGAAGCTCATCCTGAGTGAGCTAACCCAGACTCAGAAGGATGCACATGGCATCTATTCACTTATAGTAGGATTTTAGCCATATAATACAGGATATCTACACTACAACCAACACACCAAAGAGAACATGGACATAGACTTTGTTACCTGTCAATGAGACACTTTGCCCTAGTGGTGCTGCCTTGTAGGCCCCCAGTGTATGAGGAGGCTCTTGGCCTTCATATGACTGCTGAACTGGGGCAGAGGACTGTTATGTAGGGACACTCCACTCCAGAGGAGTGGGATGGAAAGGTTAGGGGTTAGAGGGTGGGAGGGCGGGATTGGGAGGGGTGGAAAGAGGACACTGTGATGGAGATGTAACCTGAAGCAATAAATAAACATTAAAAAAAAGATTTATTATGTATTCAGTGTTCTGTCTGCATGCATGATGCCAGATGGCCAGAAGAGGGCACCAGATATCTCTCGCTGGCTCTCTCTCTCTCTCTCTCCCTCTCTCTCTCTCTCTCTCTCTCTCTCTCTCTCTCTCTCTCTCTCTCGGTTTTTCAAGACAAGGTTTCTCTATATAGCCCTGGCTGTCCTGGACTCGGTTTGTAGACCAGGGTGGCCTTGAACTCACAGAGATCTGCCTGCCTCTGCCTTCCAAATGCTGGGATTAAAGGTGTGTGCCACCACACACCCAGCCATTACAGACAGATGTGGACTGCCTTGTGGGTGCTGGGACTTGAATCCAGGTCCTTTGGAAGTTCATTCAGTGCTCTTAACCACTGAGACATCTCTTCAGCCCTTGAAGGAAGTTTTCTTAACACAGCCATACTTTGAAAGATGCTAGTTGAAGCTTTTGGCTGCTGCATGCTGCTCAGCTGCTGGTCACTGACTCATTTTTGAAGGACCTGGCTGGGACTGGCCAAGACTTGAAGACAAGGAGGGTCGGAGAAAAGCCTGAGGAAGGTGCCCGGTGAATGGGCATGGCTATAAAGCCTCAGAAGCCAAGGGAACTGCCAGTTTCCTCAGGAGAGCTCAAGAGTCCTTGGGACATCTCGAAAGACCACAAAAACACACCTTATATAAGTCAGAGAGTACCATGTGAAGCTCTCTCGGCCCCCATGGATGGAGGAGACAGAAGCCTGCAGGAGAAGTGTGAAGCAAGGTATGCCGTCTGCCAACCTTTAGGCCACAATAACCCTGAGGCAAATCAGCAGTCAGAAGCCTTGGCAAATAAACTGACAATTGCCAAGAAAACTGAGAGACAGAGGCCAAAAAAAAGAGACTTTTGCCATAAGCCATCAAGAAGGCTGGCAGAAAAAGGGTGGCATGGAACCTCCTGAGGGAAAGTCGTGAAAACTGGACACTAAAGACGTCAGTGCGGCCGGGCATGGTGGCGCACACCTTTAATCCCAGCACTCGGGAGGCAGAGGCAGGTGGATCTCTGTGAGTTCAAAGCCAGCCTGGTCTACAGAGTCCAGGACAGTCAAGGAGACACAGAGAAACCCTGTCTCGAAAAACCTTAAAAAAAAAAAAAGAAATGAAAAAAAAAAAAAGACAACTGTACAGATGCCCAAGAGTTCCAGGTGAGTGAGCAAAATGCCAGGAGGCAGGTGGAGTTTGGAGGCCAAGGCAAAGACCTAGAAAACAGGCAAAAGGGTGACCCCTGTCATGTGAGACCGTAAAAGGGTTTAAAGTAAAAGAGTAGGCCACGTGTGCAGCACAGCTCCATGTGTGACTGAAGCTGGCCACAAGTTGAGAGGTTGAAACAAACTGACCATAGAGCCAATTGGCAACACTAGATCTGGAGGAAGCTGAGCCGAGCTGAAGATAATTTTGCTGTGACTGGAGAGGTTGAAACAAACTGACCATAGAGCCAATTGGCAACACTAGATCTGGAGGAAGCTGAGCCGAGCTGAAGATAATTTTGCTGTGACTGGCAGAGCCAGACTGGGAACATTTGAAGTGTGCCTGCAGACAGAAGGCTGACCAAGGCGCCTGCACAGAACCGTGCTAGAAAATTTTAGTATCCTTTCAAGAAGGTTAAAATAGGATTTGGTTAGATGTTCTTAGGTATTAATTGTTTATAGGTGTTAGGTTATAGGCACTAGGTATTGTAAGTTATAGGATATAGGTGTTTTATAGGTGTTTAGTAGGTATTAATAAATATAGGTGCTTTAAATAAAATTTTTGCTGAGTGTGGTGGTACACGCCTTTAATCCAAGCATTTGGGAGACAGAGGCAGGAGAATCTCTGAGTTTGAAGCCAGCCTGGTCTACAAAGTGAGTCCAGGACAGCCAGGGCTGTTACACAGAGAAACCCTGTCTGGAAAGAAAAAAAATTTTCATTTACACCCCACAATACAATTTTGTTTTTTTGAGACAGGGTTTCTCTGTGTATTCATAGCTGTCCTGGACTCACTTTGTAGACCAGGGAAGCTTTGAAATCATAGGCAGATGCCTGCCTCTGCCTCCCAAGTGTTGGGATTAAAGGCTTGTGCCTCCACACCCAACCCATAATACTATTTTTAAAAATGAGATTATTTGAGTAAATAGCAGTTCACATGCTGGGCGTGGTGGCACACACCTTTAACCCCAGCACTCAGGAGGCAGAGGCAGGCAGATATCTGAGCTCAAGGCCAGCCTGGTCTACATAGTGAGTGAGTTCCAGGACACCCAGGGTTATGTAGAGAGAGAAAAAAAAAACCAAACCAAACCAAACAAACAAACCCTCCCCCAAACCAACAACAATAACAACCAAAAATAGTAGTTCACATGTCAGGTTGTTCCAAATAAGACAGGCAGAGAGAGGCACTGTAGACTAGGGGGCACAGCAAACACTTGATTGATGTAAGCACACGGTATCCTCTGTGCTCTGTCCTCATGTGAGTCCTTAGGTGTTTGTTTAATTTTGGAGACATGCTCTCACGTAGCCCTTGCTTGCCTCCAACCCTCTATGCAGCTAAGGAAGACCTTGAATTTTAGATCCTCTTGCCTCCACTTCCTGAGTGTGGAGATCAAAGGTGTGTGCCACTATGCCCGGCTTTAGGCAGTACTGAGGTCGGAACTCAGGGCTTCCTGAAGCATGGTCTCCGTGCAGACTGGCCTGGAACTCAGCTCTATCCTGTGAAGCTCCATTATGTAAGTTTGTTGCTGTTTCTGATTGTGGGAGATTTAGTTCTGTTCTTTAGCATGGGCACTACAAGAAATGGCTCTAAGTTCTGCCATGTCTGCAGCGCAGACAGGGTGAGGTCACCTGCAATGCCGGTAGCTCCCCCAACTCAAGAGCTCTCCAGCACAAGTCTGTTCTGACTTTTCTGAGGAAACGAGGTTCATGCTCTTTGAATCTGGGATTGAGGCTGGGAGGCTGAAGCAAGTGCTGGTCAAAGGCTTCCAGAAAGACGAAGCCCGACCAGTAAAGGTCGTAAGCACAGGGCAAATGGAAGCTGCTTTCTAGCTACCCAGCACCTCCTCTGTAGCCTGGTGTCCAAAGGCTCCATCTCTGCCAGCCCCTCTGTTACAGGTTCAGGAATAGCCACCACACACTGACCACTTGAACACTGGGCTCAGATTGATGGAAGTTTACTGAACACTGAACGGAGACTGTCCAGGGACCTAGTTTGGATTTGGGAACCAAGACAGGGACTCCGAGCTATTCTCAGAATGAGGTTGTTGTTGTTGTTTTTTGTTTTTGTTTCTGTTTTTAGGTTTTTTTGAGACAGGGTTTCTCTGTGTATCCTTGACTGTCCTGGATTCACTTTGTAGACCAGGTTGGCCTAGAACTCAAGAGATCCGCCTGCCTCTGCCTCCTGAGTGGTGGGATTAAAGGTGTGAGCCACCACGCCCGGCTTTCAGAGTGAATTTTTAAAGGAAAAATCATAACCAAACAGGAAGAACCAACTCTATTCCAGGTGTATTGTGTCTAGCCAAGCAAGAAGAATAAATTCTATTTCATTGTGCCCAGGTAGCTAGACAAAGCATTTTAAGCTGATTGACTGGGAGTTAGGGTAGGAAAAACTTGGGGGCTTTCCAGTTCCCCACCATTCTTGGAGAAGGGAACATACATCATTAATTCAAGTAGAACTGTTGAACCCTGGTGGGGGTTCCCTGATGCCCCGATGCCCAGAGACCACCAGAGTCCCAGATTTGTTGCAATATACAAGAGGTTTATTTAAGCCAATGCTCCAGGGTTCAACTGCCTCCCTGGAGGAGTGAACACCCCAAAACAGTTTTCAGGCAGTTTTTTTTTTTTTTTTTTTTTTGGTTTTTCGAGACAGGGTTTCTCTGTGTAACAGCCCTGGCTGTCCTGGACTTGCTTTGCAGACCAGGCTGGCCTCGAACTCACAGAGATCCGCCTGCCTCTGCCTCCCAAGTGCTGGGATTAAAGGCGTGTGCCACCACGCCCGGCATTTTCAGGCAGTTTTTAAGCACACAAGCTGCAAACAGGTGGGTGCATAAAGGAATAACTTTTAGCCCGCTAGGTGATAGCCACAGGTGGGGGTAAGAGAACAAAGGGGATGTTTAGGTGATGATGCAGGTGGGGATTGGGGAGTGAGGATAAGGGATCAGAGGGGAGTGGAAGCAAACCAGTCAGCTATGTAAGTTTAGATAGTCCCAAGGACCACGTTCTGTGGAAAGTCTCCAAGAGTCGTGAGGTCAGGGTCTCATGAACAGAGGAGAAGGCCTTCTTAGGGAAGTGGTATTTATTAATTTTTTACAACCTTACAGAACATTTAACAAAAGCTATTCTTATGTCAGGCAGCATTATCTTAGAGCCTGAGAACCTGAACTTAGCTTCACCTTATGATTAAGATGGATACCAAAGACAAAAATGGCTGCAGTTATGCTAGACAGTAAGGCCTGGGCATGTCTGGGTATGTCTGGATGCTGGTGAGCCTCAACACCTCCTCCAGGCAGGGTCTTCTCAAGCCAGGACTGAACAGAAGTGGGTTCCTAGCCTGCCTCCACTACAAAAGGGAGTCTTTGGTGAGTTGGCCCAATGGATTAATGCCCAATCAGGAGATTCACTGCCTGGGTTTGGATCCTACCTGTGACATCAGCTATGTGACCTCGAAGGAGTCTCTCTCTCTCTCTCTCTCTCTCTCTCTCTCTCTCTCCTTTTTAAGCTTTAAAAGTCACATTTATAAAGCCTGACATGGTGGCACTTTGCCTTTAATCCCAGTACTTGGGAGGCAGAGGCAGGTGGATCTCTGTGAGTTCAAGGCCAGCCTGCTCTACAAAGTGAGTTCCAGGACAGGCAGGGCTGTCTTGAAAAACCAAAAAGGAAAAAAAAAAAGAATCACATTTATTTAATATTACTGTGTGGATGGTGGTGGCATGTGACACGGGGCACATGTGGAGGTCAGAGAACAACTTGCTGGAGTTGATTGTCTCCTCCCACCTGGGAATGAGGTCAGGCTGGTTGGAAATGACTTTTAGCTGCTGAGCTACTGGTTCCCACAGTGTTTTTATTCCTAGGGTACCCTGTTGGATGGTTGGAGAGGCTTTGAAGACTATAGGAGTTTGATTTCTGTGGGTGTGATAAACACCGTGACTAAGAGCAACTGGGGGAGGAGAGGGTTCATTTCACTGTATAGTTCCACATCATAGTCCATCATGGAGGAAATTCAGCAGGAACTGGTTAGTTCCCTAGCTCTCACTCAGCCTAGGCCAGCCTGCCTAGGAACGGCGCCACCCACAGTGGGCTAGGCTCTCCTACACTAATTAGCTATCAAAAATGCCCCACAGACATGCCCATGGGTCAGTCTGATGGAGGCAACTCATCAGCTGAAGTTCTCAGCTGACAGCCCAACCCAATCATTACGAAGAATGAACTATAGTCTCCAAAAATTCATATGCAAAGGCCCGGCATCTCCAAGGGTCTTAAATATTGTTCTTATTTTTCTTTCATTTTGTGTGTGTGAGTGTCTGCACCACATGAATGCCCGGTACCCATCAGGCCCTCTGTCACTAGAGTTACAGATTGTTGTGGGTCACCATGTGGGTGCTGAGAACTGCTTTCTGTTCCCTCAAACTCACTATGTCGCTGCAGAGAATGTCCTTAAACTTGTGATCCTCCTGCTCCACCCACTTGAATACCAGGACTATGGGAATTTACCAACACAGCTGGGATATTCAGTGTTGGGGATAGAGCCTGGGGATTTGCCCATGCTAGGCACATACTCTACCAACCAGCTCTTCTATAAGCTTCTAGTCAAGGGCAGGTAGTAGTACAGTCATCAGCCAGAGAGATGGGGCATGGATGTAGAGGGAGGAGCCAACACACCAGTCCAGGACCCACTGGGTCCAGGTGATGGCAAGGAGCAGTGGTGTGGAGGGTCGCTTTCAGACCTGACAAAATCTAGAACACAAATGGCTTGTGGCATACCTGCAGTCACGCAAACACAAACACGGTGACATTGTCTCAGTGAACAGTAACAAAGCATGCCACTCAAACACAGTGACATCGTCTCAATGAACAGTAGCAAAGCATGCCACTCAAACACAGTGACATCCTCTCAATGAACAGTAGCAAAGCATGCCACTCAAACACAGTGACATTGTCTCAATGAACAGTAGCAAAACATGCCACTCAAACACAGTGACATTGTCTCAATGAACAGTAGCAAAGCATGCCACTCAAACACAGTGACATTGTCTCAGTGAACAGTAACAAAGCATGCCAAGGTTCCTGGTGACAAGCCACAGGGCTGTAGACTTTTTTTTTTTAGATGCATTTATTTTTATGTATATGAGTTGCTCTATCTGCATGCACACCTGCAGCCAGAAGAGGGCACCAGATTTCATTATGGATGGTTGAGCCACCATGTGGTTTCTGGGAATTGAACTCAGGACCTCTGGAAGAGCAGCCAGTGCTTTTAACCGCTGAGTCTTCTCCCCAGCCCCACTGTAGACTTTTTACTGTTGAGATGAAGCACGGTGACCAAAAGCAACTCATGGAGGAAAGGATTTATTTCCCTTGCTCTTCCATGTCACAGTTCTTGTTTGAAGGAAGCCAGGACAGGGACTCTAGCTTGTGTTAAGTTGACATTAAATCTGGACAGTACACATAGCCCACAGAAAATGGTTCTATGACCCTGTTGAGAAGAGGGAAAATTTGTTGCCCTTTTTATTACTCTGGTTTGGGGAGTGAAAAGGTGGGACCGTAGTGTGGAAGGAAACAATGGCGAAGAACAAGAGATGCCAGGTCCCCAGGAGGAGCCTGTGAGTCTCACTCAGAGTTGGAAGTCAGAGACGAGGACTGGGCTGCTGTCTTCTGCACACGGAGGAGTTTGAGGGATGATGATCTCCCAAGTGGCCTGTGAAGACAGTGGATCTGGGAGAAGGAAGACAAGTGAAATAGTTGAGGAGAGACTGAAGCCAGAGACTAGCTGGAGACCATGTGGAGAAAAGAAAGTGGTGCAGTGTGGGTAAGACCGGCTGCCAGGAGGGACTGCCAGGAGCCACAACACATTCCGAGGGATCCCAGCAGTGGGTGGAGGAAGCCAACCCCGGCTGGGGATTCAGGAGGGACAATCTGAGTCATGTGGACACACATAGGAGAGAGAGTCAAACAATTCCTTCAGGCCCCTCAGCATTCTCATTCAAGTGGAAGTTAATTCAGGGGCAGGATTGTTGTCAAACAGTCAGGCAGACAGACCAACCAAACAACCATTGAGAAAGAGTCATATAAACTGGGAACTGGTAATGGCTAGGGTGCACAGTTCCAGAGAGGAAATGGAATTTAAAATAGGTGGCACTGCCGGGCGTGGTGGCGCACGCCTTTAATCCTAGCACTCGGGAGGCAGAGGCAGGCGGATCTCTGTGAGTTCGAGGCCAGCCTGGTCTACAAAGCGAGTCCAGGACAGCCAGAGATACACAGAGAAACCCTGTCTCACACACACACACACACACACACACACACACACACACACACACACAC
>CAJQZJ010003646.1:3791463-3806468 GCA_907164525.1 Lophiomys imhausi | reverse complement strand
GAGAGAGAGAGAGAGAGAGAGAGAGAGAGAGAGAGAGAGAGAGAGAGAGAGAAGAGGGAGGGGGAGAGGGAGAGGGAGAAGGAGAGAGAGGGGAGACTCAGACTTTGAGTCAAAAAAGCAAGGTGGATGATTTCTGGAATGAAACCCAAGGTTGATTGCCCCCCCCATTCTCTCTCTCGCACACTCATACAAACACCCCTGGCTCCAATCACACCATCACAAAAGACAGCCTAGCCAAACCATGTGTTTGGACCCAATTACTTCTGACGACTCAGCAATTTAATTTTTTTTTTTTAATTTTCGAGACAGAGTTTCTCTATGTAGCCTTGACTGTCTTGGACTCAGTTTGTAGACCAGGCTGCCCTTGAACTCGCAGAGATCCTCCTGCCTCTGCCTCCCGAGGGTGGAGGAGAGACATGACAAAGAAGAACAAAGAGGCAAAGACAAGCTGATGGGTGGTTCCTCCTGCAGAAAGAGGGGACCAGGAAAAACAGGGTTGCTGGCTTGAGCTTTGTAGCCAGATCCAAAGCTAGAGTCACCTTATTAACCCTCACAATCCTAGGAGGTGGGTGTGCTTTGTATTTCCTTCTCTCTGATAAGAACTTGGAGCCTCTGAGAAGGTAAGGAACTTTCTGAAAGCCTCAGGTGTAGTGTGCTGGGATATTTTGAATCTCCTGCCTCCAGAGTGTGCCACTATTCCCTGCTCTTTGGAACACAGAGCTCAGGGGCAGCAGTAGATCTGACCCAGTTATGTGCTGAAGGCCAATTGTTTCAAATGTGTCCTTGCATATAGGGATTTTCAATGAAATTCCTTGTGTTCATCCCATGCTGTCCTGTTCAGCAAAACGAATGAGAGAATACAGGATACTGATTTATTACTTTATTTTTATTACATGTGCTATGGTAACTGTGTGTGTGCTAAGTGGAGGTTGTTTCTCTCCTTGCACCATGGGAGTCCTGAGGATTGAACTCAGGTTAACAGGCTTGGTGGCAAGCCCCTTTATCTGCTGATCCATCTCACTTACTCAGTGCAATTAATTTGTTTGTAGTAAAGAAAATATTTGTTTCCCTATACTTTTGTTTCTCAGGCCAGAAGAATTCTTTCTTCCCTACATGGGAGTCCAGTGACAGTTTAAATTTTTTTTCTTTTTTGGCTTTTTGAGACAGGGTTTCTCTACATAACAAGCCCTGGCTGTCCTGGACTCAATTTGTAGACCAGGCTGGCATTGAACTCACAGAGATCTAACTGCTTCTGCCTCCTGAGTGCTGGGGTTAAAGACCCAGCCACCACGTCCAGCCACAAGTTAAACTTTAATGAAAGCTCTCATTATTTCATCATTGGAAAGAAGGCCTGTCACTGAAGGAGCTTAGACACCTGACGGGACCCACCACCTTCTGTCTGAGCCAACCCCAGGGACAGCAACACCAGGCCAAGAAACTTCCTTCCATTTGCATTACGGATGGCCTTCAGTGTTGGCACGCTTAATTCATGTTCTAAGAGCCTTCTACTCTCAAATGAATTCACCACACCTGTCCCTCTTGGCACCACAGCCCCTTCTTTACCTGGAGAAGTTCTTATCCCTAAAGTCTTGGGTCAGATGCTGTTAACTCTGCGCTGTCACACTTCAGCACAGCCAGGGCTTTCTGTCTACAGATATCAACTCCAGTGTGGTGGCACACGTCTTTAACCGCAGCACTCCAGGAGAGGAGGCAGCTGGGTCTCTGAGTTCCAGGCCATCCTGGTCTACAGAGTGAGACTCTGTCTCAAAAAATAAAATAAACTGGAAATCACTGAGGGCAGAAGCATGGTCTCCCTGCCTTGGAGGCATCTCTAGAGACAGATCCTAGATGATATGGGCATCATAAAAAATTTGTAACAAATCGTCATGTCAAATGAAGGCCATATGTTTGCAAAAACTAAATGGGGGCCTGGAGAGAGGGTTCATCAGTTAAAGACACTTGCCACCCAGGTCCTCAGCCTGAGTCTGATCCCAGGACCCACACAGAGGAAGGAGAGCCCCAACTTCTTCAATTTGTCCTCCAAGTTTCTTCACATCACACACACACATATGCTTACACATGTACACATGTACACATGTGCACACACATATACATACATACCCACACATGTGCACATACATACACACAACTGATTAATCAACCAGTGTTAAACATTTTCAAGAAAGCTGAAACAACTCTTACTGTGGTTGGCGGTCAAGGTGGCATTACCAAGAGACAGAATGGGTACGTCTGACAGACTCACAGACTCCATTACTTCCAGATCAGTCAAGATGAAGATGCCAGCCGGGTGGTGGTGGTGGCGCACGCCTTTAATCCCAGCACTTGGGAGGCAGAGGCAGGCAGATCTTTGTGAGTTCGAGGCCAGCCTGGTCTACAAAGTGAGTCCAGGACAGCCAGGGTTACACAGAGAAACCCTGTCTCGAAAAACCAAAACAAACAAACAAACAACAACAACAAAAAGATGAAGATGCCTTAGACTCTGAGGACAAGCTGGTCTTCCCAATAGAGCTTTGCATTTTTTTTGGAGAGTGGTCAGGGTCTCACAATGTATACCAGGCTGGTCTTGAACTCACAGAGATATCTACTTCTGCCTCTTGAATGCTGTGATAAAAGGCATGGGTCACCGTGCCTGGCTAGGCTTTGCTTTTTGATAAAATTGTATAGACTTGGAGAGAAGAGCGGAAACACTCCCACATCCTTTGATCCAGTTATCCCCATGGCAAAGAATTTATCTGATAGGAATAACTGACCAGGGAAAAGAAAATTCCACAGATTAAAGTGCTGTAAGATTTGTATTTACTAAAAGCTGGAAGGGCCGGGCGGTGGTGGCGCACGCCTTTAATCCCAGCACTTGGGAGGCAGAGGCAGGTGGATCTTTGTGAGTTCGAGGCCAGCCTGGTCTACAAAGCGAGTCCAGGACAGCCAGAGATATTCAGAGAAACCCTGTCTCGAAAAACCAAAAAAAAAAAAAAAAGCTGGAAGGAAATCAGATGTTTATTAGCAGAATTTCAATAGACAAAGTATACATATGTTTAAACCATGTGACCCAGGACAGATGTAAATATGGACCAACACCAAATCATAAATTTACTTAAAACACATGATACTTTTGAAATATAAAAAAATATTTACTACGCCTGGCATGGTGGAACATACCTTTAATGCCTTGGGAGGCAGAGGCAGGTGGATTTCTTTGAGTTGTAGGCCAGCCTGGTCTACATCGAGAGTTTCAGGATAGCCAAGGCTATATATATAGTGAACCTATCTTTAAAAACCATTTTTTTCTTTACTTATTTGAGGTGTATGGGTGTTTTGCCTGCATGCACGTCTGTTCACAATGTTCATGCCTGGTGCCTTCAGATATCAGAAGAGGGTGTTGGATCATCTGGAACTGGAGTTATAGACTATTGTGAGTCACTATGTAGGTGCTGAGAAGCTAACTCAAGTCCTCTGGACTAGCAGCCAATGCTCTTAACCACCGAGTCATCTCTCTAGCACCCCACTTTGGTAACTCAATTTTGAGGTACTCAGTTGTGACTTTTTGTAGATGACAGCATCATGTCGCAATGGCAAAAGGTTGGACATGCCTGTAAGGGACATGACTCAGTCTGTCTGCCACATTTGAAACAAACATACAGACTGCCAAGGAGAATATCAGACACACCACAATGAGCCACATGCCACAGCTTCCTCAATGAGGCCACCATCTGGGAGAGACTTCTGAAATGGTTAATACGATCTGCACGGGAACAGAGAGCTATTTGGAATCCAGTGGTTTTCTAAAGAGCAAGCTACAGAACTACAGTATCCTGCAATTCTCAATGTAAGACTATAAATGAGGCCCGAGTTAGTGAGCGCAGGTGTGAAGGCCTTCCTGTGCTTATCCTGCAGGTGAGAAAGCAAGCTGCTCTCATTGCCTGGGCCTCGTGCTGACAGCAGGGAGATGGATATGGGTCTGGTGTGTGTTAAGGAGTGGGCCTCCTCTTGTCTGGCTGTGTCCTGCAGCTGAGCCTTGCAGGCTCCTCCCACTCCACCTGTGCTGTCACTCAGAGGCTGGACAACAGTGTCAGATCCAGGGAGAGCTAAACGCTGGCTGATTTGCCATGCTAGAATGGATGAAAGCATCATTGTCCCCTTCTTTCCTTCCTTCCTTTCTTCCTTCCTTTCTTTCTTCTCTGTTTTTTTTTTCTTTGTTCTTTTTGGACAGGGTTTCTCTGTGTAGCCGCCTTAGATTGTCCTGTAACTCTCTGTATACCAGGCTGGCCTCCAACTCAGAGATCCACCTGCCTCTACCTCCTAAGTGTTGAGATTAAAGGTGTGCCCCACCACCCCGCCCACTGTCCCCTTTCTATATTGAGAAGACTGAAGCTGGATTGGCTTCAGTCTCCCCAATGTTCAAGCAACAGAGTTGGGATAGGAATCTATCCCTTCACTCTGGGGCATGATTCTTTCTATTTCTCCTCTTGGGCTGGGAGAAGTGGAAGGACTTGGGTGAAGACAGATGGAAGGGATCTGGAAGACAGTGTGGGTAGAGTCCTTTGGGAGTGAGGAGGCAACGTGGAGTCTATTTTTAGAACTGCATACTATCTACCTGGTCTCTGAGGCCAGGCCCTTGAGTTTGCATTTGATGCAGTGAGCAGTAACCCTAACCCTTGGAGGTTTCAGGAAATTCTCAAGAGAGGCTTAATGGAGGAACTGGCAATAGACACTCGCTAGTTACTGGGGGAGAGCCCGAGTGAGCCCCATGGTAAGGCAGGTGAGCCCGAGTGAGCCCATGGTAAGGCAGGTGAGCCTCTCTTCTTGTGTCTCAGGAGGGTGACTCCCATCCTCCAACTTCTTAGAAATACACTTCTGCCAACCTCTGACCTTGAGGTTCCAACAATATCTTAGGTAGCCGGTCTATTTCAACACACCACCTAGTCAAGAGACGGATGCCTGACACACTTGGCCAATGGAGGCCCATCCCTAAGAATATTGACCTTGAAATCAGACAGCCATGAGGTCCTTCTTTGACAATAAAGCCTTACTTAGGCCTGGATGATCTGTCACTACTCAAAGATCCGAAGGCCAGAGAAGGGATATTGGATCCAAGCCTTGGTTTCCACTCCACCAGAGGATTTAGTCACCTCCTTACTATGTATTCATGCAAACAACACTCACCAGTCCCTTTGTAATTACACTAATCTCGTTAGAATCTTTGTCAGGAGGCAGAGGCAGGCAGATCTCTGTAAGTTCGAGGCCAGCATGGTCTACAGAGTGAGTCCAGGACAGCCAAGGATACACAGAGAAACCCTGTCTGGAAAAAAACAAAACAAAAGAACCTTGTCACTTGTAAGCCCCAATGTTCAATAATTACAGTAAGAGATATGTGTGTCTTTCATAGTTTGAACATAAATTTTTCAAAAACACTGTGGGGTTGATTTGTAGAAATCCGGCCCATATTTCGCGCACATAAGCAGAAAAAAAAAAGTCTGTCCTCATTACACAGAGTGAGATGCAAGAACTCTGGGTTCTTAGTGGAATGAGGGTCGGGGAGACCCTCTCAGAGCAGGAGAGACCCCTCTCCGTCACTTGTGTAGTGAGTAAGGCTGCTCAGAATGCTGTCCTGTCTGCTCCTCTGTGGTTGCGGTGGGAAGCTGACGTGGACAGAACGACAGCACAGGACGGTCAGGCACTTCGTGTACACTTGTCTGAGGTATCTTCTGAACTTTTCCCC
Organism: Lophiomys imhausi; assembly: GCA_907164525.1. Taxonomy (NCBI): domain Eukaryota; kingdom Metazoa; phylum Chordata; class Mammalia; order Rodentia; family Muridae; genus Lophiomys; species Lophiomys imhausi. The sequence goes on along the minus strand of CAJQZJ010003646.1, from coordinate 3,800,731 downwards.
AGCAAAGGCGTAGATAAGAGGATTGAGGCAGCAGTGGCTGAACGCCACTGTCTCCGTCACACTGACGGCCAGCCTCAGGTCCCTCTTCATGTCACAACTGGGGAGGAAGTCGTAGAGTTTGAGAGTCTCCAGGAATATCACGATGTTGTAGGGTGTCCAGAAGAGGAAGAAGACCACAACCACCAGCAGGATGAGTCTGATGGCTCTGGCCTTCTTCTGATTTTTGCAGGAAAACAGCGTCTGGATGATCCGGAAGTAGCAAAAGCTCATGAGGAGCAAGGGCAGCACGAAGCCCAGGATGTTGACCTCCGAGTTGCGGAGCACGGGCCAGATTTCCTGGAGGACCTCGGGGTAGTCGCCCAGACACTCGTTTTCCTTTCTCTTTGTGAACATGAACTGTGGTGAGGCCACCAAGATGGCTGCAGCCCAGACGCCCAGACTGATGGTGACACCGTGCTGCGCCGTTCTGTTGTTCAGGGAGTTGGCGGCCAGGACGATGGCCAGGTACCTGTCGATGCTGATGACAGTGATGAAGAATATGCCCCCGAAGAAGCCAATGAAGAAGAAGGCAGTGGTGAGCTTGCACACGGCGTGGTGGAGGCCTTCCTCTCTGAGCAGGTAGTGAGTCCAGAGGGGCAAGGTGGCCACGAAGAGCAGGTCGCTCAAGGCTAGGTTCAGGAGGTAGATGTCAGTGATGCTCTTGGGCTTCCGGCTGTTGGTGAGGGCCAGTACCACCAGCAGATTTCCCACCAGCCCAAACGCGAAGACCAGGGAGTAGAAGATGGACAGGAAGACGGTCCCAAAGGCCACGATGTCCCCCACATAACAGGCCTCAGCAGAATCGTCATACTCAAATTCTGAGACGGAAGTGGGCATGGTGAAGTCCTGGAGCAGGAAAGGAAACATGACCATATTAGCCTTAAAGGATTGCCATTCTCTTTGGCTATGTGGCGCAAGAAGGAGAAAATGCTGATTGGGGATCTACTAAATCTCATCTTCACTCATCCTATCATTTAAAAACATTTCATTCTTTTTATTTTGTATTTTATTTTTTTGGTTTTTCGAGATAGGGTTTCTCTGTTTATTCTTGGCTGTCCTGGATTCACTTGGTAGACCAGGCTAGCCTTGAATTCACAGGGATCTGCCTGCCTCTGCCTCCCAAGTGCTGGGATTAAAGGCATGCACCACCATACTCAGCCATTCTTTTTATTTTTAAAACAGGGTTTCACTATGCAACCCTGGCTTGCTTGGAACTCGATATGTAGACCAGGTTGGCCTGCAACTCAGATACATCTGTTTGCCTCTGTTTCCTGAATTCTGGGATCAGAGGCACATGCCCACACCACACTGGCTCCTTTTCTTTTTTAAACAAAAAATAGTTTATTTAAAATTATGTCCATATTTGTTTGTATGTAGGAAGGCATATGTATGAGTGCATGTTGTTGAGTCCTGAAGGGGACACTGGATCCCCTGGAGCTGGACTTACTTGTGGTTGTGACACCCTGACATGAGGGCCACCCTGACATGGGGGCCACCTTGACATGGGGGCCACCCTTACATGGGGACTACCCTCACATGTGGACCACTCTGACATGGGGGCCACTCTGAGTCCTCTTTAAGGGCAGTACTTGCGCATCTCCAGTTCTTCCATTAGATTTAGAAGCATCATGGAAACAGATATGTCAGCACATCTGTGAGGGGTTTCACACACACACACACACACACACACACACACACACACACATATAATTTATTTTATTTTATTTTTTGTTTTTTTCGGGAGAGGGTTTCTCTGTGTATTTCTGGCTGTCCTGGACTCACTTTGTAAACCAGGCTGGCCTTGAACTCACAGAGATCTGCCTGCCTCTGCCTCTGGAGTGTTGAGATTAAAGGTGTGTGCCACTGTGCCTGGCAATTACAGACAGCTATGAATTTGCATATGGGTGCTGGGATTTGAACCCTAGTTCTTTGGAAAAGCAGTCAGTGCTCTTAACTGATGAGCCATCTCTCCAGCCCTTATTTATAATTTTTCTAAAGATTTATTTATTTTATGTGTATGAATGTCTTTCTGGGATGTGTATTTGTGTACCATGTGCCCAGACCAGAAGAGGGTGTTGGAGTCCCTGAAACTTGAGTTACAAATGGTTGGGAGCCACCATGTAGGTGGTGGGAATTAAGCCCAGGTCCTCTGGAAGAGCAGCAAATGCTCTAAACGGCTGAGTCATCTCTCCAGCCCCATGTGAGGGTTTTTTCCCCCCCACAGTTTTTTGAAAAAAATTTAATTAAAAAAATTTTTTTACAGGTGAGGAATTTTAAAGATTGAGTTAACAAGGTAGAAAAACCCACTGTAACCAGGCACCTTGGGGACATACGCCTTTAATTCCAGCACTTGGGAGGCAGAGGCAGGTGAATCTCTTGAGTACAAGGCTAGCCTGGTCTACAGAGTGAGTTCCAGCACTGGCAAGGCTACACCGAGAAACCCTATCTCAGAAAAACAAAAACAAAACAGTCTAAATGTGGGTGGAACTACCTAATGGGCTGGTGTCCCAAACCTCCTAGAAAAGGAGAGAGTGGATCGAGCTGCAGCATCTCTCTCTGCTTTCCAACTTGCAGGTGTGTACTGTAACTAGCTGTCCCACACTCCTGCTACTAGAATGGTCCCATCAGATGGTAAGCCACCTCCTTTAGGTGAGGAAGGGTTACACTGCTGAATTCAGAGAGCGTTGTACAGCAGCTCCCTGGCACTAACCAGCTTGCATGTTCCTGAGTGAGATCACAGCAGAGGTTCTCAGAGAAAAAGGCCCTGCAGGCTGAAGCAAAGACTGCTTATGCTTTTCCTGCAGCCTGGACTCTGTCACAGCCTGAGGTGGTCCAGAGCAGACAGACTTGGCCCAGTCCACCACGGAAGAGGCTGTAAACTCTTCCTGCCGTAGTTGCTTCTTGTCAGGTATTGGTCTCTGGTAATGAGGGAAAATAATCAGCATAGTTCCACACTCTTATTTCATGGTACCCAGGATTTTCCTGGGTTTCTACTGTGTGGAGAACTCTTCAATCCCAGTTGCACTGGGTTGGCCATCTCACAGCCCTAGGTGAAGAGAAAGCCAGGTCTGTGTTCACAAGGGGGCCAGCTGACCCCAGGTGGAGGATGGGCTCAGGTAGCCTGCTGTCCGGGTTTCAGTGTCTTATCTGTTGGGATATTCCCAGCCCTAACCTACCCCTTACTCTATCTCCTATTTTCTTGTGGGCAAGAATGAGAAAAGAGGACATTTCTTCACAGATAGATTGGGTATTAAAACTTGTCCCCTTCTCACTCACTTCCTAGCCAGAATGTGCTGGTCACTCACTCTGTCCTCTGGAAACCACAGACAGACACTCAGAAGTCTGACAGCATCTCAGACCACACTTCATGGCTGCCATTGCCTCCTTCCCCATTGTAGCTGAAAGCAAAACTCGTGGTTTTTAACAGAGTTTCCACACCCACTGCACCCCGCTCACGGTGGTTTCACCTCGGCCCACCCAGCCAGCCATGGCTTCTTCCTGCATCACCTGCCTGAGAATTCTGCAGATCAGCCAGCCTCTTCCGTGGTGGACTGGGCCAAGGCTGTCTGCTCTGGACCACCTCAGGCTGAGACGGAGTCCAGGCTGCAGGAAAAGCATAAGCAGTCTTTGCTTCAGGCTGCAGGGCATTTTTCTCGGAGGACAGCCTACGTTGTTATCTTACTCAACAACATTAAAGCTGGTCAGTACCAGAACACTGCTTCACAGCTCTCTCTGAACCCAACTGGTGTCACCTCAGGGCTGAGGACATAGCTGTGGTGTTAGAGTATTTGCCTAGCAAGCTCAAAGCCTCAGCATCACATGAGGTAGACGTGCTAGTCTATACGTGTATTCCCAGCAACTGGGGGAGAGGCAGGAGCATGAGAGTTCAAGGTCATATTATCCTGGGCTGCAAGACTGTGTCTCAGAAATAAGTAAGTAAATAAATAAATTAATATCCTCTGAAACATATCATTCCATATATCTGTAGTTGACAGATGCACTAGTGAAACTTGTTACTTAGCCCATGAGGTTTGTTATATGTAGAGGATTATCCTTCCAGATATGGGAAGACATGCCGTGTGGCAATAGGAAAGCAGATCCTTGGAGGCCCTAAGTGAGGGACCCCAGGACAGTCACATTCTTCCTCCTTCTCCCAGTATGAAGAGTTAGCAAACCTGACCCAAAGAGGAGGTCAAAGCCAGGAAACTCTGCTCTGCCTCTGGCCTGGGACCTGTCTTCTAGCCCAGCAGCTTCTGTAGACTCAGAATGGACAGACCTGTCTAGCCAGTGAATGAGCTATGAGCCTTTGGCTTCGTGGGTCCCTCTGTCAGACTGGACTTCAGTCTCATGATTGGCCACAAGCTGTTCTGAGGAGAGAGCCTGCTCCAATGTGGTCCTCATAGCAGGCATTTGCAGAGCCCTTCTGAACTTTAGACTCATCCAACATGTTTGTGGAATTTCATGTTTTACTGGACCTGAGCATTGTAGAAATTTGGTATTTTAAGATGACATTTTTTCCATTGACATGAAAAATGTACCTTTTTCTGCTTATTTTGAAAGTGGAGGAAGTAGGATACCCTTTCCTGAGCTCTGATCAGTACAGACAGAGGTAGCTAACTACAGCAAATCTGAAGGACAGAACCACGCGATCCATGTGGCGTCCCATGGACACAGGATGCTGCCATTTGTGAGAAGGTTGGAAAAGGTTGTGTGTGAATCTGAATATCTCTGGAGGGACAAGCTTGTGGTGGGAACAACAGCACTGGAGGACAATTCCGGAGACCAAAGGACAGGGAAAAGGAGATTTAGTTTTTATTATATACGCTTGGATTTTTTTTTCTTAGTCATGATATTCTATTCTCCATTTGTAAAATGGATCTCTGTGAGTTCGAGACCAGCATGGTCTACAGAGCTGAGCTTTCAGGACAGCCAGGGCTGTTACACAGAGAAACCAGGCCTAGAAAAACCAAAACCACAAACCAATAAAAAAACCTAAAGTAAGTAACAATACAGGTTCCAAGAAAGTGATGGTGACAGGTTCCAATTGTCCTCTTCCTGGAGAACTGTACAGGACATGCAGATATTTTTTGTGGCTGTGGGTCCTGGACCCTTAAACTTGACAACTCCACAGGTACCTGCTGTGGTGAGTGAGTGAGTGAGTGAGTAAAAACCAGACCTAGAGGAGTAGGATAAGCCTCACCAGGTGGGGTTCCTAACAGGGGCTTACCAGGGCCCCAGAGCCAGAAGACTGTGGGAAGGGCATCTCATTATCCATTTACTCATCACACTGGCCATGGCTGTTGGCGGGACAGACACCTGTGCCAGCAATTTCTGCCATGTCTTCTAGGCAAATGCTGTGAAGCAATTCTGCCTCAGCTGTGTGACTCAGAGGTGACACATGTTCTACATTTATTTTCTGTACCTGGAAGGGGCTTGCAGGCTGTGTCAGCTCAAATCCCGTGTCAGCGATTTGGCCCACTCAAGTTGGAAACCTCACATCAGCGAAGAATATTCCCTCCCCTGAATCATTCTCCGCAAACTTTCTGGTCTGACCTGAGCAAGCCTCTTATCTCTGTGTCCTCTGAGCTATTTAGGGGATTGGGGGCGAACAGGACTTGCTTCCTGGCAGCAGATAGGGGACAGCCAGGAATTCAGGGTGTTCTTCAGTTTGAAGCCAGTCTGGGCTACATATCAAGGCAAAGGCCAGAGACTGGCCCCGAAGCTGGCATTCTGTGGAGCGAAGGACACTAGAAAGCAAGGGTAAAAATCCCACAAGATATTCCTCTGCAGGATTCTCTCAGCTGGCTTTCACTCCTAAGAGGGTTACAGGAAGCAGACGTGGGGGCTGCTATGGGTTAGCACCGATGAATGTACCAACAGCGAACAGCTGGGTCTGTGTATTACAACTCAGGCAAGAACACAAATCCCATGGAGTAAGTCAGTAAAATGCCAGCTGCTAAAACATGAAGATGTCCAGAACCATGTGAAAAAAGACAGGTGTGATAGTGTGTGCTTGTAATCCCAGCACTGGGAAGGCAGATCCATGGGACTCCCTGGCCAGTTAACCGAATCAGAAGCCTTGAGAGATGGTCTAGAAAGGTAAGGTGGATGGTCTCTGAGGAGTAACATGTAAGATTGACCTCTGGCCTCCACATACATGCATATACATGTGTGCACAGGTGCACCTGCACACACACATACACACAGACATGCATGCACACATGCACACATGCACCAATGTATACATAACCATCCTCACTACCCTGACCCAACTACATCCAGGAAAACCTCCCACAAACCCCTGGAAGCTGTTGTCAGGTCTCCATCTTCTCTGGCAGGTACCCTGTGGTTTTACTAATTGGTATTGAGCTGAGGAGTTGAGCCCAGAAGCTGCTCCTGGAATGTTCATCTCAACCTGTGGGTCATGACCCTTTGGGAGCCCAATGGCCCTTTCACAGGAGTCGCCTAAGACCATGAGAAAGCACAGATATGTACATTATGATCTGTAACAGTAGCAAAATTATAGTCATGAAGTAGCAACAAAGTAACTTTATGGTGGGGATCACCACAACATGAGAACTGTACTAAAAGGTCGCAGCGTTTGGGGAGGTTCCAGATCTCAATAGAAATGCCTCCTGTATGACCCACTTTAGAAAACTTCCTCTTCACTCTCACTGCCCATCCTGGTCCACTTCCTCTGGCCACTTCCTTTTATCATGTCTACCCCTTTATTTTTTAGCTTTCCTTGTGCATGGGATGGGGGCACCCTTACCCACAGCTCCCAATCGGCTTCCTGTTTCTTTACTTCCCTTCTCCTCAGGCGGCTAAGTTCTTTTCTTCTTGCTGGTATCCCTTTAGGATGGTCCCACTCTCTTTTGACTCCACATTCTGCTTTTTGATTTCTTTTTTCTTTTTTTTTTAGGTTTTTCGAGACAGGGTTTCTCTGTATATCCTTGACTGTCCTGGACCCACTGTGTAGACCAGGCTGGCCTTGAACTCACAGATATCCTCCTGCCTCTACTTCCTGAGTGCTGGGATTAAAGATGTGCGCCACCACGCCCAGCAATTACAGACAGCTGTGAACTGCCATGTGGGTGCTGGGATTTGAACCCAGGTCCTTTGGAAGAACAGTCAGTGCTCTTAACCACTGAGCCATCTCTCCGGCTCCTGCTTTTTGATTTCTAACTCCAGTGTCTGCCTTTAGATTTTCACTCTCCTGCGTCCCTGAGCTTTCTAGTTTGTTCTGAGGACTGAGCTCTGGCCCCATGCTTGCACTGTAAGCACTGTACTGACCGAGCTATGTCTCCAGTCTCTGACAGTCCAATTTTTTTTTTTTTTAGCACATGTCTTAGGGTACAGAGAGAGCAGAGGCTGCAGCAGAATATTTTACAATGTCCTCCCAGTGTCCTGTTCCTCTGTCCCTATAGCTATGAGCTCATGTAAAGCAGCGTGACAAAGTGGCCCAGCAGGGTTTAACCCAGATCAAATGCAGACTGCCAAGCCAAAAATTAATACCAAGAGAAATCCAAACAGAAACCACAGGACCTTCTGGGTAAAGGAGTTACCTCCTTTGTAAAACATGCCATCATTTGGGGTTTGACACCCCACCCTCCCTTTTCTTCTTTAAAATATTTTGTGACATTTGTTTATTTCTATCAAAATAAACTGTGAAATTTTAAAAGCAAATGTTTTTGTCACTTCTTGAAGTAATAGAGAAAACAGATGGACTTTTTTTTTGTTTTTGGTTTTTCGAGACAGGGTTTCTATGTTTAACAGCTCTGGCTGTCCTGGACTCGCTTTGTAGACCAGGCTGGCCTCGAACTCGCAAAGATCCGCCTGCCTCTGCCTCCCAAGTGCTGGGATTAAAGGCGTGCGCCACCACCGTCCGGCACAGATGGACTTTTTAACAATAAAATTCTAGTTCCTGTAGTACTTTCTGAGACATGGTCTTACACTATCACCCATACTGACCTAGAATTCCCTAGTTAGCCTAGGTTGGCCTTACACTCACTGCTCGCTCACGCTAGTTCTGTTGCTCTGGCCTGTCATTCTCTTACAGAATTGCTTTGTGGGAATTTTGATACTTTACTCAGTTCTGCATCTGCTACATGGGTGGGCAACTTCCAGCAACATTTGGGCAACAGTAAAGGGCACCTCTCATCCAGCATTTGAACATGCATATGTGTAAATATGTGTTTGAATTTTACTTTTGCAATAGGGCCAGTGTGGCCTTGAACACTTGATCCTCTTGCCTCAGCCTTCTAGTGCTGGAATTAGAGGTGTGAATCGCCGTGCCTGGCTTGTAACATGCATTTGAAAAGCTCAATGTTAAGCTAATAGAAGTCAGAATAAAAACTGAACCTAAAAATGAACCCGTGTGCGCAGGCCAAAAATGGGCAAACCTAAGGAAGGAGGTGCCATGTCCCTCTGTGGGGTAGCCACTGGTGAGCTCTCCTGGCCTATGCCACCTGCCACCCACAATCATGCTAGCACCCTAACTGAATGCAGTGAGCGTCCCTCACCCACTCACAAAGAGAAGAAAGCAATAGGGGGACTTGTGGGGAAAAAGTACAAGAGGGTTGAGAGGATAATGGAGGGATACATTCAAAGTACATTGTATATAGTGATTGTAAAATAAAAAATTACTTATTAAAAACAGATTATTTTTCTGTGCATGTTCATGTCAGTGCCCAAGGACATCAGAAGAGGGCAGAGTACCCCTAACGCTGGAGTGATAGGAGCTTTGAGCCACCTGATGTGATTGCTGAGCCCTCTCCAACCACAATTTTAAAAAAGATCATAAGAAGAGGGACTTTTAATGTGGTTCAGTTGCACAGTTGTTTCTAGTCTGCCAAGAACACACAAAGAAACGGCACAGCCTTCAAAAATTATATCTATTCATGTATCTGAAAAGGTATGTAGTGTTCTAGCAGCAGCAGCAGCAAGAACATTTCAGAACTGTGACTGGCAATGGCTGAAGAGCTGCAGAAAAACTGTTAAAAGTGTTGGTTGTTAAAAAGAAAAAAATGAACAACAACAAAAACAAACAAAAAAACCAAGGGCCAATGAGAGCTTAGGAGCTTAGTGGCTGTCTGAGGCGTTTGACACAAAGCCTGATGCCCTGAGTTGAAATCCACAGGGAGGAAGAAGAGAACTGACTACTGTGAGCTGTGCAATGACCTACACACACACACACACACACACACACACACACACACACACACACACA
>CAJQZJ010003646.1:3777036-3791453 GCA_907164525.1 Lophiomys imhausi | reverse complement strand
CACACACACACACACACACACACACACACACACACACACACACACACTGTGATACACATGGGTGCACATGCATTCACACACATGATAACTAAATGTAATTAATTTGAGACTATTTTATTTTAGGCTGGTCATGGTGGCGCACGCCTTTAATCCCAGCACTCGGGAGGCAGAGGCAGGCGGATCTATCTCTGTGAGTTCAAGGCCAGCCTGGTCTACAGAGTGAGTCCAGGACAACCAGGGCTACACAGAGAAACCCTGTCTCGAAAAACTGGAAAAAAAAGACTAACCTATTTTTACTTGAAAAATGTAAGCAAACTTAAACCATGCTGTTTAGGGATAGCTACTTTGATTGGGGTCAAACTATGAGGGAAAAAACAAGGAAATAAACAGTCTGGAAGCCAGGATTGTGGTAACTTGTGAGGAGGAGACTGTGGTCAGTCAGGCAGGGATACAAGGGAGGCTGTGGAGGTCCTTAGCAAGGTTCTTCTCATTTTGTGGTATGTGGAGTATGTGTGTGTGGGTGTGTGCATGTGTGTGATATGTGGGTAGGTGTGGTATGTGTATATGTGTGGTGTGTTGCATGCATGTGATGTGTGTGGTGTGTGCATGTATGTGATATGTGTATATGTGTAGTGTGTGCATGTATGTGATGTGTGTGGTGTGTGCATATGTGTGATATGTGTGTGGTGTGGTATGTGTATATGTGTGGTGTGTGCATGTGTATGATAATGTGTGTAGGTGTGGTATGTGCATGTATGTGTCTCCATGTAGTGAGGATAGGGATGTAAGTTTGTGTGGTATATGTGTGTGGGTATTTCTACTTGTGCATGTGTGTTGCTCCTCAGCACTGTCTACCTTCTTTCTTGAGACGGGTCTCTCATTGTCCTGGAAGTTTCTGGAGATGGAATTTGGGTCTTTAAGCTTGTAAACCAAGCACTTTGCTGATTTGAACCATCACTCCAGACCTTAATTTTAACCCTTAGTCAACCTGGAAGATGCTCTTTCAGTGCACTGTTCTACATAATAGGCAAGTTTAACGATGATCTGGAAAGACATTTAAGGAAATACAATACAGATTTTCTCTCTATTAAGAATTCAACCCTTAGCCGGGCGGTGGTGGCACACGCCTTTAATCCCAGCACTTGGGAGGCAGAGGCAGGCGGATCTTTGCGAGTTCGAGGCCAGCCTGGTCTACAAATTGAGTCCAGGACAGCCAGGGCTACACAGAGAAACCCTGTCTCGAAAAACCAAAAAAAAAAAAAAAAATCCTGTTTCCACCCTCAAAGAGTTGGGATTACAGGTGTATGCCACCATGTTTAGCTCAGGGTTACTCAAATTAACAGAGGCAGGAGGATCTCTGTGAATTCGAGGCCAGCCTGGTCTACAAAGCGAGTCCAGGACAGCCAGAGATATTCAGAGAAACCCTGTCTCGAAAAACCAAAAAAAAAAAAAAAAAAAGAATTCAACCCTTTAGTACGACATGACTGCCTTAGGGACCTGGCTGTCCACAGGTGTCTGTCTGGAGGCTGCACTGCAGTGTAGTGGCTCAGGCCAGCAGCCAGGAGCAACTTCAGCAGGGGCTGGCTGCCCACCCTTCAGCTATGAGACCCTCACAGAGCTTCCTGACTGGTCTTTCACAGATGGTTAACTTGTTCCTCAAACAAAAGGACAGCTTGGAAGAAAAGCTCAAAGGGAGAAGCTTGCAAGACAAGTTGAACTGCTGACACAGGAAATGGATTAAAGGCATGGAAACTCAGGCAGCAGAAATTGCAGGAGGGAAGGAAGCCAGAAAATGCTCTTAAACCTAAAGGGACTTCACTGAGAAGCCCATTTCCAAGTTTTAAAAAAGCAGCTCTTCTCCCACTTTAAAAAAATAAAATAACAAGTACAATTTGATCAAACGAATTGGTAAAGGGCTCTCCATTCAGGGAAATCCCACCCTCAAGACAGTTGGGACATTCTGAGTCCCCAAGACGAAAGGCAGACCCCAGATTCAGTCAGAAGCCTCAGCCTTCCTTTGGCTTTCCTCGGCAGGAAATGATGTAAGAGTGACATAAACACACCCACTTCTGAAAACCCCTGGCACTGATACTCATCAAAGTTTGGTAGGGGCCTGAGCTCCAGCCCCCTTGGCTCCACTCCTCACCCAGTCTGCTCTCGAGCAGCATGTGAGGTCCCTTCCCTGAAGCTCCGCTGAGGGCCTGGCTTGGAACATCTTCAGGCTTAGGACTCCTGGCCTGAGGCTTGGTTGGGGAAACACAAGTGGATGGATGCTCTGGAGCGCAGAAAGGAAGTTCTCAGAGGCCACATCTCTGGTTTGGGAAGACCACACCTGACATGGCCACCCTTGCACAGCTGGCTTAGGATCGGAAGGAACTAGGAGCTGGTTTTGAACTGGGTCAGCTCTAGCTGTCTCTTCTCCTCTTCCTATGACTTGGGATCTTCAAACAACCTCCTTTGAAAGCAGCCAGTGATTTTAAAATTCTTAAAGTTACAGAGCTTTACTGTCCCCGAAGTAGTAGACACACACTATTTTTAAAATTACATTTATTGATGGATCAATTGGTTTATATGTATGTGTGTACACACTTGCACAGCCACAGCATGTGCTCAGAGCCCATCTTGAGGGAGTCATTTCTTTCCTCTCAGCATGCATGCCCCAGAGATTAAACTCAGGCACCGAAGCTTGACATCAGGTGCAAAATGTGCCTTTATCCACCTTGCTGGTCCATACTGTCTTTTAAGCAGCAAAGATGGTGCAAGCGGCATGTTTGGGACTTTACATACCGCACCCTAACCTTCATAGTGCTCCCCAGTGCCTGCGCCCTTCTGTCTCTGGAGGAGCAGGAAGCTGACTCAAGGGATGAATAGCATTTACAAGGGCAGAGTCAGGACAATGTCCCAAAGCTGAGCAGCATGTACCTGGACCCTCCAGTCCTCCAACGGGGTCGGTTGAAATACAAGGCAGGTTTTAAAGAGATTACCATTGGGTAGGTTCTTCTCTCAGGGAACAGAGGAGTTCGTGAAGGGCCAGGTCAGTCAGACTTAATTTGGGCTGGGACAATTTGCTGCTCCAGCATCCCTCGATAAAAGCAAAGCCAAGCAGAGGAGCAAGAGAAAGAGAAGCCACTCTGGCCTTCTGCTGTGTATCTAGCTCTTTCCTCCCGTGGAAACACTCCCTCCAGGGGAGAGGAAGGAGGCTCACAGGACTCAGCTACACTTGCACCATACCCACTCCCTCTCACGAAGTGTCTAAGAGCAGCAGGCCGTCTTTGGGGGGAGGCGTTTTTCTTCAAGTAGCTGCCTGCAGTTGGTGCAAGGAGTTGTAAGGACGCAGCTCTTGTGAATGGGCATCCCACTGGGGTGAGCTTCGGTTAACTCAAGGGCATATTCCCATAAGTAAGCCTGAAAGATTGGTTGGTTCATCAGAGTACACTTGGGTGAGGGGGCTGTTCCTGCCTGCCACAGTGGCCCTAGCTGCGGTGGATGACATTTGTTCACGTCTTTTCGGGAAAAGCCATTGAAGACTTTCCTGCGGCCATTTTTGTTGTCCAGAAGACCCCCCCACCCCAGTTCAGTCACTGTCCCTACCCTGCTGACCCTCATGATGCCCAAGGCTTAGCGAATCAGGCCCCACTCGGGTATCCCAGTAGGCCTCAGGATTCCCCTTATGACCCGTGCCTGAGCAGGGTGTTTTCTTATGGTTTTAGTGTCTTTACGTTTGACCAAATTTCTTCCTAACTTAAATATTGTTATCTCAAGCAGTTGTAACCCCCACCCCAAAGAGATGGGAGATTTGAAAGGACAAAGGGAGGGAGAGAGGGAAGGAGAACCCTCAAATTCCCAGCCTTTCTCTGGCTATAAACACACAGAACAAGGCTGCAGGCACTCAGGGACTGTAGCTGTCAGATAATAATACAACCATTAAGGAAAAGCCAGCTGTAGCCAGTCCTCAGCGGGGTTCTCTGAAAAGGGATTTGTCTGTGTCAAGCAGGGGCACTACCTCCTCCTGGCCTATCTTTTTTTTTTTTTTTTTTTTTTTTTTTTTGGTTTTTTCGAGACAGGGTTTCTCTGTTTAACAGCTCTGGCTGTCCTGGACTCGCTTTGTAGACCAGGCTGGCCTCGAACTCGCAAAGATCCGCCTGCCTCTGCCTCCCAAGTGCTGGGATTAAAGGCGTGCGCCACCACCGCCCGGCTTCCTGGCCTATTTTTATACTTTTCTTCCAAAGACCACGTTTCCTAGTAGTTCAGATGTCAGAGCCCAAGTGTCTGAGTCACAGTTTTGAGCATTTATGAAATTGAGGAATGAGTTTGTGCCCAGTTTACTATAAATGTAACAAATGTTCATTATAACAACTGAAGATGGTACCAAAAAAAGGCCTTTTTTTTTTTTCCAGACAGGGTTTGTCTGTGTGGCCCTGACTGTCCTGGACTAACTTCGTAGACCAGGCTGGCCTTGAACTTACAGAGATCCACCTGCCTTAGCCTCCCAAGTGCTGGGATTAAAGGCGTGAGCCACCATGCCTGGCCCAAAAAAGGCATTTAAAAAAAAGGGGGGGGATCCTTAAAACTATCCAACTTTGCAGATTCAGGCATAATACTCTTTTGGTTTTTCTCCATATAAATGTATATTTATAGTAAAAATGCTAACATCATTTTGAACATTCATCATCAAAATCATTAGTGTTATTAGAGACAGGGTCTCATAAAGCCCAGGTTGGCCTTGAAACTCCTATGTACCAAGGATAACATTGCACTTCTGACCCTCCTTGTGAGTGTTACAATTACTGTGTCTGATTTATAAGATGCTGGAGATTGGGCCCAGGGCTTCTGCATTCCAGGCAAGCACTCTACCAACTGAGTTACATTCTCTGCATAGCATTCTTATTTTTATATTCTCAAGCCTATATAAAATCAGGGGAGCTGGGCAGTGGTGGTGCACACCTTTAATTCCAGCACTCGGGAGGGAGAGGCAGGTGGATCACTGTGAGTTCAAGACCACCCTGGTCTATGGAGTAAGTCCAGGACAGCCAAGGTTACACAGAGAAACCCTGTCTGGAAAAATCAGAAAGAAAAAAAAAAATCAAAGGAGGCACCAGGGATTAGTCACTCAGTTCCAAGAATTATCATCTCATGTTTATCATCTATCTCCTACTTCATGGCTGAATTAGATTACTTAATTTCACCTATAGACACTCAAGGATGGGTCTCTGAAGATAAGTACTCCTTTTAAAAAGAAACGTAAAACCATCAACACTAGTTTTTGTGGTTGTTATTGTTTGTTTAAAACAGTCTCACACAGATGCCCAAGCTGGCCTAAAGCTCACTACATTGCCCAGGCTGGTCTCAAATTTGTAGTAATCCTCCTGCTTCAGCTCCCCGAGTGCTGAGATTAGAAGCACGAACCACAAAGTCTGACTGACAGCATGGATTGTAAGTTTTAAGAACATCAATTTCCCTAATTACCCACATATGATTTTATACCAAGCTCCTCCCTTTTGGAAATGTCCAACAAGAATCTTTCTCCTTGTCTCTAAAATGTAATTACTAACACCTTAAGTTGGAAGAGTACAAAAGGTCTAATCAGTAGGGCTGGAGAGATGGCTCAGGGTTCAGGGCACTGGCTGCTCTTCCAGAGGACCTGGGTTTAATTCCCAGCACCCACACAGCAGCTCACAACTGTCTGTAATTCCTGTTACAGTGGATCTGACATCTTCATACAGACATACATGCAGTCAAAACACCAATGTGCACAAAATTAAAAAAATAATTAGAAAAAAAGATCTAATCACACAGACTTCCTATCCTCCAGTCCCTGTTTTATCTGCAACATCCTCCGGAAAATGGGTACAGAAGGTAAACAGCATCAGTAACCCGGTGACTGTGTCTGACTCACCCCATACCTAGGTGTGGGAGGAGTTCTGCACCTACCTGGGCAGATGGGAAGAGAACTTCTGCAGGAAGTGTCAGCCAGCCAGCCAGTCCCACACAGACTCCTCCAGAGGCCAGCACTTCCCTCTCTCTGAGGGCATCTTTATTCGCAAAGTTAGCCAATAGCATCTGGTTTCCTGTGAGGGACGCTATCTTTAGATTCTGTGGCAAGCGTGCTTGAAGCTCCAGTCTGGAAACCAGCTAACCAAGAGAGTCTGCATTTCAAGTCTAGGGGCCTGGAGCTTGGGGCAGAGCTGGGACTGGCTGGGGACTGTGGTGGCAGCAGAGCTGGGGCTGGCTGGGGCTGTGTCATTTATCCCCAGGGAGATGACAGTCAGAGGCCAGCAGCACACAGTCAGGTCTCAAGCTCTCATTAAAAGGGGTCTCAGGCAAGTTGTGAGAGCCTCTCAGCTTTCCAGCCATCTTAGAAAGGGTATGGTACCCACCAGGCAGCACTGGGGTGCAGGCTTGCTGGCTTTGTCACAGCTTTTGCAAGTTCTTAGGGATCCGCTTTGTCCACTTAGGTAGGAACTGAAAGTGCGCCAATGGTTCTCCACCTGTTCACATTTGAGGAAGCCCACTGTTAGCTCCCTTTCTTTTTCCTTCTGGCCTCTCTGCTTGCTCCTGCAATGGGGAAGAAAGGCCTAGAGATGCATGGAGTGCCAGCAGCCCCTCACAGGCCCCGACTGAAAGCATCTAGATCCAGCGTTACTCAGTATCTCCCAGACTCAGCTCCTTGCCTGACTCTGTTCTACTTCAGCTCTCGAGTTGTGTTTTTTATTTTTATTAATTCTTCGGGGAATTCACACTTCCAATTTTCATCATGCTTGTCCCTCCAGCCATCTCTTCCCAGATCCACCCCTCTTCCAAACCTGCCCAACTCTGCATCCTTATTCATTTCTGCTAAACTTTTTGTTTTTAAGGTTTATTTTAAAATAATGTATGTGTGCCCGTGGAGGCCAGAGGATTACCCTGTAGATGGAGTATAGGCAGTTGTTAGCTGCCCATTGTCATGGGTGCCGGACACTAAAGTTGTGTCCTCTGCAAGAGCAGTAAGTGCTCTTAGCCACTGAGCCATTTGTATAGCCAATAGCATCTGGTTTCCTGGGTTGTTTTGTTGTTGTTGAGACAGGTCCCACACATCCTGGGCTGGCCTTTAAATGGCTATGTGGTTAAAAATGACCTTGAGCTTTTCATCCTCCTGCCTCCTCCTCCCAAGTCCCGAATGCTCCACTGGGACTTGGTTTATGACATGCTGGGGATGGAACTCAGGCCTTCATCACACAGGAGAGGAGAGGCAAGTAGTCTACCAGCTGAGCTACACCCCACCGCACTCACCTCATCCTTGTGCTCCTGACTGGAATCTGGCCAAGATTCTCCCACTGTTCCTGTCAAACAATCTCATCAACGTCCATTTCCTGGGGCTTGGAGAGCACCCTGTGCCCACCATTCCCTTCCGTCCACCTGTCTTCAGCTCTCCTTCCCACTATCTACCCATATGCTAGAGAGTAATTCCTGAGCTATGGCTCTACAGACAAAACACTCTTGGAGTGTTATGTTCTTCTGTCTGTCTTGTGAGCGTGTTCTCAGCATGGTGGCCCCTTTCTACTTCCCGCTGCACTCTCACCTCTTCCCCTCCTCCAGCACACATCCCCTGGCCTGTGCGCGCTTTGGGAGTGCTTGCTGCCCTGCCTCACCTACTGTGGGCTGACAAGTCAGCCTGTCCTGCCCACGGGTGTGGCAGCATACTTTGTTGTCCTCAGTTGCCACAGGGTAGGGACATCTGCCCAGATAGATAGATACCTGCACACACTGAGGAACACAATATAGGAGAGGCACTCTGAGCTCCTGGAACACTCCGTTTTATAGTGAGAAGGAGGCAAGCCTGCTCTTCAGACTCGAAGGCAACAAACAGTACCTCATCCATGTGCGTGTGTACCTGTGTGCGTGTGTGTGCGCGCGCGCGCATGGCGCACACGGCGCTCACCACATGTGTACAGTACACACAGAATAAATGAAATCCAGAAGGAAGCACTGATTCCCTGGAAGTGCAGATGTAGGCAGGTGTGAGCCATCTGGAGTGGGTACTGGGACCCACACCTGTGACTTCTGGAAGGCGCTTAGCACTCAGAACCACTGAGCCCTCTTTTCCAGCTCTGATTAAATTATTTCCTTAAAAAACTATTTTTATTATTTTATGTATATAAATATTTGGTTGACTATCCAGATGCATGCCTGGGCCCAAAGAGGCCAGAACAGGGCAGTGGATCCCAGATCCCCTGAGACTAGATGTTTGTGAGCCACCAAGTGGGTGCTGGGAATCAAATCCAGGTCCTCCAGAAGAGCAGCCAGTGCTCTTAACTACTGAGCCATCTCTCCAGCCCATGATTAGAGTATTTCTTAACAATAACATTTTGAGGTGGAAGAACTACAGTGGGTGCATTACAAATCAAAGCAAAAGTACTCTCGTCAGGCGTCTTTAGAGTGACATTGTCTTTAAACCCTGCGTGGCAATCCCTGACGCACTGCAGTGATGCCCAGGGAAGACAGGGTGAGCTGGAAGTCCAACTACTTCCTTCAGACCATCCAACTTTTGGATGATTACCCAAAATGCTTCATTGTGGGAGCAGACAATGTGGGCTCCTAGCAGATGCAGCTGATCCGCATGTCCCTTTGAGGGACAGCTGTGGTGCTGATGCTCAAGAACACCATGATGTGCAAGGCCATCAGGGGGCATCTGGAGAACAACCCAGCTCTGGAGAAACTGCTGCCTCACATCCGAGGGAATGTGGGCTTCGTGTTCACCAAGGAGGACCTCACTGAGATTAGGGACATGCTGCTGGCCAATAAAGTAAGGGAACAATCAGATGGTCATGAACGAAAGCAGAATTTAGCCATTCTCAGGCTTATCAGTGGAAAGACTTTCTCACTGTGCAGTATCTTTGTTCTGTTAGGTTCCGGCTGCAGCTCGCGCTGGTGCCATCGCCCTGTGTGAGGTCAAAGTCCTCTTTCTTCCAGGCTTTAGGCATCACCACTAAAATCTCCAGAGGACCGTTGAAATTCTGAGTGATGTGCAGCTGATAAAAACTGGAGACAAAGCTGGAGCTAGTGAGGCCACGCTGCTGAACATCTCCCCCTTCTCCTTTGGGCTGATCATCCAGCAGGTGTTTGACAATGCCTGCATTTATAACCCGGAAGTGCTTGACATCACAGAGCAGACTCTGCCCTCACGCTTCCTAGAGGGTGTCCCCACTGTTGCCAGCGTGGGTCTGCAAGTTGGTTATCTGACTGTTGCCTCCGTCCCACACTCTATTGTCAGTGGATACCAGTGGGTCCTGGCCGTGTCTGTGGAGACTGAGTACACCTTCCCACTTGCTGAAAAGGTCAAGGCCTTTTTGGCTAATCCATCTGCATTTGTGGCTGCTGCCCTGTGGCTGTGGCGACCACTGCTGCTCCTGCTGCTCCTGCTGCCCCTGCTGCCCCTGCTGCCCCTGCTGCTCCTGCTGCCCCTGCTGCCCCTGCTGCCCCTGCTGCTCCTGCTGCCCCTGCTGCTCCTGCTGCCCCTGCTGCTCCTGCTGCTCCTGCTGCCCCTGCTGCCCCTGCTGCTGCTGCAGCCCCAGCCAAGGCTGAAGCCAAGGAAGAGTCGAAGGAATCAGATGAGGACATGGGATTTGGTCTCTTTGACTAGTCACCTCAAAGCAACCAACTCAGCCAGCTTAACTTGAGAAACATGGAAATAAAGGCTTACTTCTTTAAAAAAAAAAAAAAAGCAAAAGTACTCTTTTATTCCAAAATAAATCATCAGCTGTCACTTAATTATCTGTCTTGCTTTTGAGATGGGTCTTGCTGTGTTGCCCAGGCTACCCAAAACACCTAAGTTCTTACCTCAGTTTCCCAAGCTAGAGCTGCTGAGCGCTTACATCAGTCTCCTTAGGACATGTTCTCAGAAGAACTGCCGCCTGTCACCATACACAGCTGGCCCTCCCTGTCACCCTGGTTACTGTCCCATTGCTGTGACAACACCAGGAGCAGGACAACTTGTAAAAGGGTTAGAGTCTTAATAGAGTGATAATAAATGAAGGCATGGATGCAGGAACAGCTGAGAACTCACATCCTGGCCCAAAAACAGGAGGCAGAGAGACAAATGGGAATAGTTTTTGAAATCCCAAAGTCTTTTGAAACCTCAAAGTCCCCCATCTCCAGTGACACACCCCCTCCAACAAGGCCACACCTCCTAATTCTCCCCAAACAATTCCACCAGCTGGGTCCAAGTATTCAAACATGAACTTTGGGAGAGCCATTCTCATTTAAGCTACCACAGCCCTTAACTAGTAATAATTAATCACCATTAAGCATTGCCCTGTAGAAGAATATCTTGTGTGTTGTATGGATGTAGTAGCTGTCAATAAAAAGAAAAAAAAAAGCCTATGGCCTATAGGTGGTCAGAAAGAGAAGTGGAAGAAGGCAGGAGAAGAGAAAGGAATTCTGTGAAGAAGAAAGACATTCCTTTCACCAGGAGATGCAACAGGAGAGAGATGTGACAACCGGCCTGGAAGATGTAGCTAAGCCACGTGGCTGCATGGGCGAGGTAGTCGGGCTAATTTAGATGGGCTGGCCGAGAGTCTGCCCAGCTAAGGCCTAAGTATTGAAATAGTAAAAGGTCATGGCGCCTTTATTTTTATTGCCTAAGGGCTTCCCTGGGTCTTAGGCCTTTTCACCTGGAAAGATAACTCGCTGGTCTTCTACATTGCCCTCTCATAAGTATGCTTTTGGTGACAGTGGCTCATACCTGGGATCCCAGCACTTGGGAGGCAGAGGTGAGAGGATTGCTGTGACTTGGAGGCCAGCCTGGGCTACAGAGTGAGGTCTTGTCTTGAAACAGAAGCAACATCCCAAAAATAATTAAGGCCGGGTTGGTGTAAATTTTAGCAATGACAGGTGTGAAGCACTTGCTTTTGAGATGGGCCAGGCAGGATATGGAGATATTAAACAGTTGGGGACATGTGGGGGGAAGGGCGATGTCTGCCTAAGATCACTCACGCTTTGGGGGGGGGGGACGACGACCAGGCTTTGCTGACATTCCGTGTCCTCTTAGAGTTCTGTCTCTGAAGCCCTGTTCCCATCACCACCCAATCCCCAAGTAAGGATTTCCAAGTGACGGTGTGGCCTTTTCCACTCCAACATGTAAAGAAACAGTTTTCTCCCTCTGGTTTTCTGAAAACTCTGCTTACTATTCATAGAAAAAAAATCATCTCAAATCCTATTGGGGAGTACTGAACTGCATTTTCTTTTTCCCAGAGGCTAAGCAGAAACCTGCAATAAACGAATGCGTTGAGACCCAGTTTTACGTAGGTGAACAAGGGTGAACGGTCCAGTCAGACTGCTGTCGTGTTCTCAGTTTGGCACACATTAGGAAGCAGAAGTGAAGTCAGGGTTGACCTGTAACAGAGCAGCTGGGCCCTGGCCCAGGGGTGGAGCTACGGGTGTCTCAGAACCCCCTGCACAGTCGGTCCTCTTCAGACTGAGCCTTAACTCATGCATGTGGGTCTCCATCTGAAAACTGAGGCCTTGGGGTGTGGCTTGGGAAGAACAGGGTTTGCTCTGGGTTGATCTCCTGCACCATGAAGCAGGTGTGGTGGGGCACACCTGTAATCCCAGGTGGAGGTAGAGGATAGGACTTCAAGCTCATCCTTGGCTCCAGGGCAAGTTTGAGGCCAGCTGGGAGGTGCATGTACAGAGGACACACTGGGTCAGGGCTGCCTGCGACCACAGAATGAATCCTCAGAGCAGACCTGCTGACTGCCAGGCTCCAAAACCATCAGAAATAACTTGTTGCCTTCTAAGTCCCCAGACTGTCATGTTTTGTCACAGTAGCCTCCACAACTAAGATATCTAGTCAGATGTTAATTTTTCAGGCTGTTCCGGAACTCATTATGAAGCTGAGGATGACCTTCAACTCCTGACCCTATGGGTTCCACCTCCCAAGTGTTGAACAAGTGTGTGGCAATTCTCAATGGGTTTGGAGTTTCACTGTATCCTGGTCCCTTACTCTATTTCACCCCATCCTCCACCTCCCCTCTCCGCCCTCCCATCCTCACTGTCCTCCCCCCCCCCCTCCCTCTTCCTCCTCACACCATCCCTTTTCCTTCTCCCTTCTTTTCCCTGGTTGGCACCTATAGTTTTAGTTTTAATTTTCAACCTTTTCTTTCAGGTGAGGAGTCAGGCTGGAGGAGGTTAAAGGGACAAGTTGAGGCCGCCTGTCACCCATATCAGAAATTAACATGTGCAATATCTGGCCCTAGAAACAAGGTGGCTTCTGTAAAATTCTGGAGCCCAGAGGAGGCGCCTTCAGGGCCCCAAGGCAGAGTTGGTGGATGCCACTCCTTTCCAAGGACCTTTCTTCAAGGGAACAGCCACACTGGGGACTGGAAAAGGCTGGCCTGGTCAGTCCCACTTCCCCCAGCAATTTCCTATCTGGAAGCCTTGGGGCTCCCCCTTGAGGTGGTGAGGTGAACTGCCGCCTGAGGCAGACTGGGCAGCAGGGCACAGAGCCGTACAGCAAGACCCAGAGATGAGAATTAGACATCTAAATCCGCCCTGTGCAGCCGAGGGCCAGGATCTCATTTGAACTCTACCCATCAGCCTGTGAGCTGCACGTTCTCAACACATTTGAAAGCAGAAGTGAAGTCAAGGGACCAGGGGACCCAGGGACCAGTCATATTCCCAGTGTACGCCTCTGGACTTGCATTCGGTGAGGATTTTCCTTGGCTTCCTCCAGAAAAACCATTCTTTCATTTAAGAATGCACTTTAGGGGCCATCTCCCAGGGCTGAGAATCCAGTGCCTTCACTAGAACTGGGTCCCATGACATTCAGAACACACTTCAGTCACTTAGAGCTAGAGAGGTTTCGAGAGAGAACATGGCTACTCTTCTCCCCAAGGTATGTCGTGTTGGACGAATGCTCCTGTCAGATCCTGGTACACAGTTATGGAATGGGTTGGAAGAATGGCCAAAGAGTGGTTTTTGTTTTTGTTTTTTATTGTTTTGTTTTTTCAAGACAGAGTTTCTCTGTGTATCTCTGGACATCCTGGACTCACTCTGTAGACCAGGTTGGCCTTAAACTCAGAGATCCACCTGCCTTTGCCTCCCAAGTGCTAGAATTAAAGGCGTGCGCCACCACGCATGACTATTACAGACAACTGTGAACTGCCATGTGGTGCTGGTATTTGAACCTGGGTCCTTTGGAAGAACAGCCAGTGCTCTTAACCGCTGAGGCATCTCTCCAGCCCCAAAGACTGTTTTTAAAAATAGTTCTCAATTTCCACTCCCAGTAGACAGTTCTTATTCTCTATGAAGAGAAGGTATGTACAACATACAGTCATGTGTTCAACAGAGGGAATTCGCCTGAAATAGATGTCACTAGATAATTCTGTCATTATCTGAACACCACAGAGTGCCCTTACACAAACTGAGAGGGACTCACGTCACTAGGAGATATCATCTCTTGGAACTACCATTGAATACATGGCACACTATTGATTGAAACATTTTCATATGTGTCTATATATCCTCCCACATGGAAACTCAGAATAAAGTCACCTATTGAAACCAGCACAGCCATTTTCTCAGAGTCGATTGCTCCAGCCAGAGGAGGCTGGGAAAGCCAGTCCTTCTCACTGGGAAGGAGGGATCATCAGTGTGTCTTGTGGCCACGTGAGGCCTCTCTGTGAGAAAGTCATTCTGTTTTGGAAGGTCATTCTGCAGGAAGTAGTTAAAAGAGATCTATGTCCCTTTCCCCTCCAACCTTTTTTCCCTCCTACCTAGTGTTGGGGGCTTGGAAGGAATAAGGGTTGGAGGGGAGGTAGAGGGTTAAGTACTGTAAAATACCCAAGTCAATGAGTTTTCTGTGGCTGGTCACCTACAGTTTGTGGTCTCCACAGCCTACCTTGGGGGTGGGAACTCTGGCCAGGAACTTAGGCTGAAGGAACTCTTGGGATGGTGAGAGGTTCCACCCTGTTCTGGCTGCCTCACCCATACATAACAGGCCCCACAGGCAACAGACATTTCTAAAGACACTAGTGAGCCTGTCTGATAGACATCATGGCCTTATGCTTCCTCCCTCCACCAAAGGCTTCTATCCTTTCTACTACTGTAACTGCTGGACAAATCCCTCCCTCTGTAGACACAGCAAGCCCTGGTCTCTAGTATCTCTCTCTCTCTCTCTCTCTCTGTGTGTGTGTGTGTGTGTGTGTGTGTGTGTGTGTGTCTCTGTGTGTGTGTGTACATATTTGTGCATGAGTGCCCATGTGTCGGTGGGCTGTGTTCCTGTATGCATGTGGAGGTAAACCAGTAAAAGCAAACCAAGAAACATGGCAGCAGGGCAAAGCACCAACAGTAAACGTGTGGGGGAAGAACAGCAACCTCTTCCTTCTTCAGAGAATGCCCCCCTTGTCTCTGGCATTTATGCCCCCCTTGTCTCTGGCATT
>CAJQZJ010003646.1:3741473-3777026 GCA_907164525.1 Lophiomys imhausi | reverse complement strand
TTATGCCCCCCTTGTCTCTGGCATTTATGCCCCCCTTGTCTCTGGCACTTATGCCCCCCCCATAGTCATCAGGATTAAACTTCCTGCAGCTGGCTAAACCACACCCCTGCTGGCACACAAGAGACAATTATAATTTACATCTCTGGACAAACTGAAGCAGCCACATATCCCACACTTGGGATTCAAGCAAAAACATTTTCATCACTTAATTGGGATTTTTTTAAGGAACAAAATCTCTTACCACAGGGAGGGGCTAGAGCACTCTGAATATGGGGGGCCCTATCCCTTGGGCTTAGGTCCCGAACTGAATAAAACAAGAGAAGAAAAGGCCAACATAACAGAGGCATTCTCCTGTCTCTGCTTCCTGTTCCATAGAGATATGAGCAAGCAGCCTATGCCGGCCACTGACAGGAGCTGCTCCTACTGCCATGGCCTCCATGCATGATAGACTGCATGCTTGAATCATGAGAATCAGCCCTTCCTCCCTTGAGTGGCTTCTTGTCAGTTTTTGTGTCACCCTAAGCTTAAAGGGACAAAAGTGTTAAAATGACTTTTATTCTCCTGATGGAATTGTCATTCTAGAGGCTAATACTGCCTGTCTCTTAACCTAGGCCTAGTCCTGGAAGCTTCTAGCCTCCATACAATCCAATCTAGGCCTACAATGTTTTCAGCCTCTGAGGCTTACTGCTGAATAAGCTCATCCTTTCTTGTTCTTTCTGAGCTCTGGCTGGCTGACTCAACTCAGCTCTTCTGGCTCAAACTCCTCTCCAAGCTGACTGATTCAATTTGGCTTCTCTCACTTCTGACTGAATTGCTCTGCTTGGCCTCAAATTAACTCTAGGAGTCTGTTCTAATCTTCTGGATCCTTCTCATTCTCTGGCTTGTTCTGTCTTTACCTGTGTCTGGCTTGTTTTCTCTTCAAGCTGTCTCTGTACAACTCTCCCATTAAAACTGCCTCCTCTCTCTCATATTTTGTGCCGCTCCCTTAAGTAGCTTCCATTTCCTCTCCATTCTCATGATTTGAAGCTACCCATAGGGACGAGATTTACTCACAGTGGCTTCTAAAGATAACGATGTCTGTTCCTTAAGGAATTCCCCTGTGTGGGGCCAGGATCCATGAGCCCTTTTACCCGACTATGACTGCATGTTTATGTGTTCAGCCTTGTGCAGATGCTTGTCCACAACCACAGTTCCTATGAGTTCCAGGGCTACGCCATGCCCCGACACAGTATTTTACCACCCTTATTCCAATCATCTCTTACTCTTACATTCTTTTTGTTGTTGTTACTTTGAAACAGGGTTCCTTTGTGAGTAGCCCTGGCTGTCCTGGAACTAATTCTGTAGACCAGGCTGGCCTCAAACTCACGGAGATACACCTGCCTCAGCCTTCTGAGTGCTGGGATTAAAGGCGTGTGCTACCACCACCCTGTGACTCTTACATTTTTTAAATCCCCTTTTTCTATGTTTCCTAAGAGAAGTGATATGAATGTTCTGTTTAAGGCTGAACCCTTAACAGTCACTTGTTCTCAGCACCCTGACCATCCATCCACAAGTCTCTATACTAACTGTCCTTTGCTGCAAAGAAAATCTTCTGTGATGAAGTTGAGAAATGTACTAGTCTATGGGTATAAACATAAATATTAGGGAGGCAGTTTGATAATGTGTTCCTTTAGCAAAACAAAGGTCATGTGTCTTCTCGTGCTTTTGACCTTCCCAGTCATGGACCTTTGACCAGGTGCATGGTACCAAACAGGAACTTCCTTCTGCAGAGCAGGCATTAGATCAAAGTGTAAATCAATGGGCTACCCCTATAACAGATGTGCCACTATTGTACCAGTAGGCACTTCTTGTCTGGCAAGTTCCTATTGTAACATGTAATGTCTGAAACTAGGGAAGATCATTAGTGACCTTCCCAACTGCCTGTAAAGTAGTTTCCATGAAGGCTATACAGAAAGGATGAAGTTTCTAGTGCGATTCCAACATGGGCTCTCTGTTTTCTGCAACCAAGGTATAGTTTGTCTTCAGCAATAGGGTCTTACGATCCTGCTCTTGTGGGAAACCAAGAAACTCTTAGTTTTTTGAGGCATGGTCTCACACTGTAGTGTAGGCTGACCATTCAGCACAGTAGAGCAAATCACCCTATACTGAAGCACTTGCTTTCTGGAAGGTTCTGGTAATTCTTTATGTTAGTCAGAAAACATCTTTCTTCAATGTTTCCTCACATTTTTCTTATGGATGATATGTGGATATTTTAGCTGGTATGTCAAATAAGATTAAGGTGTATTTTATGCAAAATGAGAATATGATATGAGTTTTACGGGATCTTGACATTGTGTGTTACTGGACTTATAACATCATATTTGATACTTATCAGGTAAATTTAAATTAAAAATATACAATTTGAGCCGGGCGGTGGTGGCGCACGCCTTTAATCCCAGCACTTGGGAGGCAGAGGCAGGCGGATCTTTGTGAGTTCGAGGCCAGCCTGGTCTACAAAGCGAGTCCAGGACAGCCAGAGATATTCAGAGAAACCCTGTCTCGAAAAACCAAAAAAAAAAAAAATATACAATTTGGGGCTAGAAAGATGGTTCAGCAGTTAAGAGCACTGGCTGTTCTTCCAGAGGACCTGGGTTCAGTTCCCAGCACCCACACGGTGGCTCACAACTGTCTATAACCCAGTTCCATGGGATCCAATGCCTTCTTCTGACCTCCACGGGCACTGCAATCACATGTACCTATACATACATGTAAGCACTCACACATACACATCGAGTAAATATAATTTTTTTCAGAAAAGAAACAATTTTACACAAAAATCCCCTTCATCTAGCCAACATCACATCCCAGACTACAGGAGGAGTGGGCAGCCACCGAGAGGGACAGCAGCTTTGGCTTCAGGCCCCATAGAGGATGGGGTAGGACAAACACAGTATTTTGAAAATTTGGTGGTGACTCCTGGCTGGGGGAGGGGAAATGGAAAGTCTTCTTGGTGATTCTGGAGAGTGTAGGACCAGTGTGGAGGTTGGGAGGACTATATTTTGTAATAAAACTTGAGAACTATGTTTTTGCAACTTTTAGAAAAATTAAAATATATTTAAGTCTAGAAATCCCCTCTATACCACTTTTTTTCCTTTACCCAAGAAAAAGGACATGGTTTAACCTTTACATGGTTCATGGGTCCTGTAGTTTTTAAAATTTTTTCTCTGATGTTCTGGAACTAAAACTGTTTTGGTGTTCTCACTGAGCTCTTGAGTCATCTGGAAACACAGTAACCTTTGTGACCTTAGGTGTCTGTGTCCTGGCTCCTCTGGGGACTTGGGTACTCTTCTTTCAATTCCCTAGTACTTGGCAGTTATCACTGGCTGGAGGAATGCCCCTTCAACACCAGAGAGTAAAATTAGTGTTTCGTTAGGGAGTGTTGGGATGTGAACTAGTTAGAAAAGGTTGTTTAGGTTGAGCGATTTCATCTGCAGCAGGCCGCCTAGTACATTCGAAAACAGAATTCTTCCACAGAACACTGGTGCTGGTTTTGAATGTCAATGGATTTTGTCTCTTGTTAGCTTCTTGAACTTGAACATTAGGAGAAAAGGAGGGAGGGAGAGGGGAGGAAGAAAACCCTTAGTTCTGATAAAACACTTTTAGCAACATATCAGGTTCAAACTCGACATGCAAAACCCAGCAGCTTCTCTATGTACTAGGGACAACTATGCTGAGAAAGAAATCAGGAAAACAGTCTCACAGAGGCTTCAATGCAAGCAAACAGAAAGTAATTGGGGCTTAAATTTACTAAAGCACAGCATATGTGTGCAAAATTGTAAACAAATAAAGACTGTTGCAAGACGTAAAACTTTGAAACAACTAAATGCTGGCTCATGCCTGAAATCCGAGGCTTGCTGTGAGTTAGAGGGTTGCTGCTAGTCAGTCGGCTATGGGGAGAGACCCTACTTCAAAAACCAAAACAAATGAACAGAAAAGACAAGAAGAAAACAGGGAGAAAATACAAACACCGTGCTTCTGACTAGGACCCCAGAAACTTAGGATCCCAGTGACAAGAACTGACAGATGGATTGCCTGTAACCAAATGAAAGTTCCGATTGCGGCTGGAGTTTTGTTCTCACAGCTTCATACATTAGCTTGTCAGAGGCTCCCTGCAGAGTGATGGCCCTATTCCACATTGGCAGGCTTCACAGGCTTTCCTGAAAAATCTGGATGCAGTAGCTAGAGAAATGGCTCAGCAGTTAGACCTGAGTTTCATTCCTACCACCCATGTCAGAGGCTCACAACCTCCTGTAAGTCCAGCTCCAGGGGGTCTGGCATCCTCTTCTGGCCCCTTGGGGTACCTACACACACGGCACACAAACCTGAACATAAATAAGGCAATTAAAAAATATTGTTCAAAACTCTGGATGCAAGCCTTCACAATTTGGTAACTCGTGCATTCTGCATGACTATGAAAACAGTAACATGGGGACAGGGCAGATGCTTGTGCAGCAGATGGGATGCTTGGAGTACAGCTGCCGCAGCCATTCATGTCTAGATGACAGGATCTGAGAAAGGCTCTACCTTGCTCAAGCAGCATACCCTTTACAGAAATCTTTAAAATAAAAATCTTTCAAATGCATATGCAACTTTACACCTTGGAGCCTGCAATAGGCGATGGGGGGGGGGTCTGTAAATTTAAGTATACTCAAGGCATCCTGTCTATCGTCCTGTTTGCTTGGCTTTTCCTTTTTTTTTCTCCCCAAGTTTTATGTGTATAGGTGCTTTGTCTGCATGTATGTATGTGTACCATGTGTGTGCAGTGCCCACAGAGGTCAGAAGAGGGCACCAGGTCCCCTTGGAACTGGAGTTACAGATGGTGTGAGTGCTTAACCACTGAACCACCTCTTAGCCCACTTGGCTTCTTTTTTTTTTTTTTTTCGAGACAGGGTTTCTATGTTTAACAGCTCTGGCTGTCCTGGACTTGCTTTGTAGACCAGGCTGGCCTCGAACTCGCAAAGATCCGCCTGCCTCTGCCTCCCAAGTGCTGGGATTAAAGGCGTGCGCCACCACCGCCCGGCTATTGGCTTCTTTTTTTAATGGTGGTAATTTCTTTAACATTTAAAGCTTCTTTGAGGCTGAAGAGATAGCTCAGCAGTTAAAAGCACTGGCTGTTCTTTCAAAGAACCCCGGTTCAAATCCCAGCACCCACATGGCAGTTTGAAACTGTCTTTAATGGCCAGGCATGATGGCACACTCCTTTAATCCCAGCACTCGGGAGGCAGAGGCATCTCTGTGAGTTCAAAACCAGCCTGGTCTACAAAGTGAGTCCAGGGCAGTCAGGCTGTTACACAGAGAAAACCTGTCTCAAAAACCATAAATGAATGAATGAACGAATGAACGAACAAATGAATAAGTAAGTAAGTAAATAAATAAATAAATGACTTCTTTGTCCACCACTTTAAACAGTTTCCTTTTCTGGCCAAATCAAACCTTTACCACCTTCTTTCTGCTTTACCATTTGCTGTTGATTCTCTCACTAGCTTGTGGCTAAAAGAATCTTGCCACAGCCTGAATGCTATGTTGTCTTGAAGTTTTCTCAACTTTTACACTACTTTTGAGTTCACCTTAACTCAGGTTTTCAGGACACAGGCAAAACAAAGAATGTAACCTGGGACTCAATAAAACAAAACAAAAGATAAAGAAACAAACAAACAAAACCCCGCATAAATGGAGTACCAGCGTTTGTCACTCTCTGCTTCCTGACTGTGGACACCCTGCGACCAGCTGCCTCACGCTCCTGCCCCTATACCATCTCCATTGTCTCCCTGTCTTTTCTTGCTGCTGTGATAAAATATACTGGCAAAAGGAACTCAAAAGAGAGAGGGTTGATTCTGGCCCCAGCTCCCAGGTGCAGTCCAGCATCTCAGGAAAGGCGAGGTGGCAGGAGTTCAAGGCAAATCACTGTCGAGTCACATCATAACCAGGATCAATGAGCACGTGCCGATGTTCGGCTCCCTTCTCCACTTACACCCAGGATCCCAGCCAGGGAATGCTGCCACCCACAGCGAGTCTGCCTCCCATGTCACTTAATACAGTCAAGATAATGACAGTCACCATTGGGGCTCACCTTCCAGGTGACTCCAGAGTCTGTTGAGCTGACAACCAACACCGGAAATCACACCTACCATGATGGACTGTTCCCTTGAATTGGGAGCTAAAATAAGTCCTCTCTCCCTCTCCCCCTCCCTCCCTTACCTTGCTTTTGCCAGTGTTTTATCAAGGTGACTAGAAGAGGAGCTCATGTCTGGAGAGCTCGCCCAGTAACGCTCACACAGTGACATTAAGGTTAGGAGAGGAGGGAGGGGGTTGGCATGTGATATATGAGAGAACAGATTAATAAAAATAAGAAGATTGCCATCAGTGGGTTTCAGCCAAGGGCTGCCTGAGTGTAGACGTGGAGCAGACAGGTGGTTTTAGGTAAGGTGGGGGGCTGAGACGGCAGGCAGTGCGGGGCTTCCCTGGGTCCGGGTTTCTTCCCTGCCTTCCCCAGATCTGGGTCCTTTTATGATTGATGGCTGTCCCTGGAGAATGCCTCTCTTATTTCTTGGCTCCTCTGCCATCTCTTCATCTTATCTATCTACCTCATTCAGTGCTTCTGGTATCAGCCTCCCTCCTCCTCTCTTCCTTCCGCCTCCTCCTCCAGTTTCTCGCCTTGCCCACAAGATGGTCCAGACAGACAAAGCTAGAACTGGAACTTGAAAAGGTGCCATCTTTGTGCTTTCTCTGTTTGAAAACGACTCTGCCTGTGTGGTGAAGTTTGGGATGGCTTTCTTGAGATGCAGGCTCATGGAGCTCAAAAGTCTCTTCAACATTAAGTCCATCCATGAACAAACGTACTCCAAGCCTTACTGTTCATTAGGGTTACTGTGAGAGGTGGAACAATGGCTGAGCCATCCCTCCCATTGTCTAACAGGAGACTGAGATGAACCCAGGTATAGAGACAATCCTCTCCACCCTGCAGGCTGAAGTGGAGATTCTCCCAAAGCTGCTGGTAAATGGCCACCTGTGTTCAGCTCTCTGTGGTGTTGCTTTGGCTGAAGAAAAACACCTAGTCACAGGTCAAGACCCTTCCTGAGGCTTCTTGCATCTGGTGGCTGCCCAGCACTTGGGTGTGAACACCTGGCTTCCTCTTTCCAGGAGACATCTTGGTCATCTCAGAGTCCAGAATTCCCTGTGACACAAGCTGAGATTTACACTGAAATAAATAACCCCACAGACTGGCTTCTCTACCCATAGTGCTCCATTCCCTGCTGTCTCACAGGTGCCACAATGAAGAATGTTCTCTCGGGATCTGGTCCTGCCCTCACACCATCCTGACTGTGAGCTCCTCCTTAAATGTGTTTCTTACCTCACTGTTCTGAGAGACTGTAGAACTCACCCCACTCTCCTTCCACAGAGCAAGAAAGATGTTGGAGATCACATCACAGATGGCTGACCCCAGCACCCAGAGCCCCTTGTTTTCTATTCTGGCTCCTCTAGACCTCAGGCAGTGCCATGAGAGAGAAGCTGTGAGCCCTGCAGAAGCTGTCCCTAAATAAATTTCTCCCCCCACCTAAAAGAGGTGATAAGCAACTGAGGATGCGACATGCTGGGGTCCAGGGAGTTCAGAGGCTGAGACCAGAGGTACCTGGCTTCAGGAGTGCCTGCCATGGAGAGTGAACTAGATCTAGACACTGAGTTTATTGAGGGTTAGTATAAATTCTTCTTCTCCCCAGCTCTTCCACCTGCTGCCTAAGCTGGTGTGGCAGTGCATAGTGCAATCCTACCCCATCCTGGGGAGGCTGGGATGGAAGTTGCTCTGAGGCTCACTGACCAGCTCTGGGTTCAGTGAGAGACTTCCTGAAAACAAGGTAGAGGTTGAAGAAGACAGAACACCAACCTCTGACCACCACATGCAAACATACATACACAATTGCACACATACATATGCACACACATACTCACATACATGTACACACACATACACTCAAAAACACATTTACACACACACCCCCCCTCTCTGGTACACCCACATGCACACACAGGCAAATACACACATGTGCATGCACTTGCACACACTCATGTGCACACACACATGTACCCACGCATGTACACACACATGCACACACATGCATAGATACACATGAACACACTCATGTATACACACTGTCCAAATACATGTACATGCATATACACACACATACACAGATACGCGAATACAGGAGATTTTGGAAAAACTCAGAGATTGAGGCTCCACCCATGTGAAGCACAGAACCTAAGGACTAGCATTTTTAACATTCTCCACAATCCTAGAAATGGATAAAAGTGATAAACTTTGAGAATGCATATGAACCATAATTGTCATTTATATGTAGAATGTAAATTGTGAGCAAGGCCACTGAACTCTCTACACATGCAATGAAGAAAAGTCAGCAGCTCACTTCCACTTCCCACCTGCAGCCTTGTACCTCACACCGGGGCACAAGATGCCTTTTGATAAAAAGCATCCTTCCGTCCTAACCACACCATCCAGCTGTGTGTGAGACCACTGAGCTAACTTAAAGCCAGGACAGGCCTCAGAGAATACGGTGTGGCTGCTTTGAAGTATCTGTGCAAAAGTGGGGAAGGTTTGGGTGCAAGGTGCATGAACAGGAAATGGCTGTGCACTGTGATGGACAGCCTGTGTGGACACCACTCCTGAGATGCTCACAGAGACCAAAATCCCCTTCAGTCTCACAGCTTTTTCCTTTTGAAACAATCCATAATGGTGAGAATTGAGACCAGTACCTGAGAGTTCCCTATTATAATGATTTTTTAAATATTTATTTATTTATTTTTATGTGTATGAGTGCTCTGTCTGCGTGCACATCTGCATTCCAGAAGACGGCATCAGATTATATCATAGATGCTTATGAGCCACCATATGGTTGCTGGGAATTGAACTCATGTCCTCTGGAAGAGGAGCCAGTGCTCTTAACCACTGAGCCATCTCTCTTATCCCCCCTTATAATTATTAATGCATTAATTGCACAAAATAACAGGCTCCCCAAGTCTCATTCCTTGTCCTTGATAGCCTCCTCTTCTCCTTTCTGGATCTTTAAATTTTATTTTTCTTTCTTTCTTTATTTTTTGTTTTTGTTTGTTTGTTTGTTTTTGTACAAGGCCTCACTATGCAGCCCTAGCTGTCCTGGAACTTGCTATGTAGATCACACTGGCCTCCAACTCAGGAGTCTCTGCCACCTGAGTCCTGGAATTAAAGATATGCACTATAATTTTTTGACCCTTTTTTATTTTAAGGTTTCTGTATATGGCAGGAAATACACACTACATGTAGTTCTGTGCCTGGCTTAATTTTGGATTGCTATACCATCTATTTCCATTTATTTTCCTCCAGATGAGATAATTTCATTCTATCTGGCTGCATAGTGTTCCTATTGGGAGTTGGGCAATGCTTAGAAACAAAAAAAGCAGGATCCTAGTTTCTAAAAGGTACTTCATCCTATGCAGTTAGTGACCCAAAACTCAATGCAAACTGAGAAATGTAGAAATAAATAATTTAATTCTTTACCTGTATTTATATTTATTTAATTGACTGGTGGTGTTAATCCTTAATCCACCATTATAAATAAACACACATAGACACCTGATAGATTTGACAAGCCTTGGCCTGAATTAGATCTTGGCCCATCTAAGCTAGCTCATAATTCTATCTCTGAATAAAACCCCATATAATATACATATGTATGTGTCCTCCTTCTAGCTCCTGGTTTCTCTCTTCTTCTAGAGGCTTCTTTTGAGTCTGCGCAGTAGGAATTATCTCCTGATGGAGAATTTTGATGCTCATTGTCTCCTTCCAAGTCAAATGGGGCTGTCAGGAGCTGACTGACTCAAATCAAAGAAAAAAAATTTTGTTTTTGTTTTTTTTTTTGAGACAGAGTTTCTCTGTGTAACAGCTCTGGCTGTCCTGGACTCGCTTTGTAGACCAGGCTGGCCTCAAACTCACAGAGATCTGCCTGCCTCTGCCTCCCAAGTGCTGGGATTAAAGGCATGTGCCACCACCACCTGGCATGTCAAAGAATTTTTAAAATAATAAAAACATCTTTAAATGCCATATTCTATGTATCTCTTGAGGTTTTCAAAGACCATCTATCCATCTCTGTATATTTGAATAAGCGAATGTTGCTTGTCTCTAATGACTTAATATCTGATTAACTTAGAAAACATAGGATATTAACTAAACTAATACCTAATAAAAATCACAAGTTTGAATGACTATCAACTTGCATTTCTTTTTCTTTCTTTTTTTTTCTTTTCTTTTCTTTTTCTTTTTTTTTTGGTTTTTTGAGACAGGGTTTCTCTGTGTAACAGCTCTGGCTGTCCTGGACTTGCTGTGTAGACCAGGCTGGCCCCGAACTCAGAGTGATCCACCTGCCTCTGCCTCCCAAGTGCTGGGATTAAAGATGTGAGCCACCATGCCCAGCTTCAACTTGCATTTCTTAATTATCCTAAACAGTTTGTGAAAGTTGCTGTCAAAAGGACTAGACTTTCACGTTGCATTTTTAAGAATTACATAGGTACAATGCCTAACCAAAATACAGCCTTAACTTTGTATCAATATATAACAATCTATACCAATGTAACCAAACAAAACCTTAATTTTGTATCAAAAACAAATATCTATAGGAGTAGATTCAATAATCTACCCTTTTTTCCTATCATTCTTATATCATGTCTACAGAGAAAAAAATTACTAAAGCAGTTGGTGAAATTAGAAAGTGTGATTTTTTATTATACTGTTTATTGTGGTAATGTTAAGTTTAAAAAATTATTTATTTTATTTCCTATATAGGGATGGATGTTTTGCCTGCATGTGTTTGTGTGATACTCCAGGAGGCCAGAAGAGGGCACAGGATCCGAAGGAGCTGGAGTTACAGCCACCATGAGAGTGCTGGGAACAGAACTGAAGTTCTCTAGGAAAGCATCTAGTGCTCCTAACCACCGTGCCCTCTTCGCAACTCCTGATGGTAAAGTTTCTGGTGTTGATAATGGTGCCACAACTTCAGAGAGGAAATCCTCCTTGGTTTTACAGTATTCATGCATTTCTCAATGACTTAGAAAAATCTAAATAGAACAAAGAGAAAATGATGAAGCAAGACAATGAAAACTTATTACTTATATCTGTAATTGCCGAGTGTGGTGGTGCACACCTTTAATCCCAGCATCTGAGAGAGGCAGAGGCAGGGGGATCTCTGTGAGTTCAAGGCCAGCCTTGTCTATAAAGTGAGTCCAGGACAGCCAAGGATACACAGGAAACCTCTCTGAAAAATCAGAGATGAGAGAGAGAGAGAGAGAGAGAGAGAAGCTAGCTGAGCACAATCCAGAACCATACAAGCAGCCATTTCTCTCTGCTTTTGACTGTGATGTGACTAGTTGCCTTAAGCTCTTGTCACTGTGGCTTCCCAGCAGTGATGGACTGTGATTGGAATTGTGAGCCAGGGAAATCTCTTGGTCCCTGTGGTGGTCTGAATGAAAATATCCCCTCCCCCACCACCCATGTCACCCAACCAACCCTAGAAACTTTTGAAAGGATACCAATCCTCAAGTGTAGGTCCATTGAGGGCAACTGGTCTGTCTGCAGGAACACCGCAATAGCAGTCATTCAGTGGTCACCTGGCTATCATTGCCATGGCAGCTTTCCTTCAGCTTAGGCTTGAGGCCTTCTCCTCAATCATTGGTCACCTGGCTATCATTGC
Organism: Lophiomys imhausi; assembly: GCA_907164525.1. Taxonomy (NCBI): domain Eukaryota; kingdom Metazoa; phylum Chordata; class Mammalia; order Rodentia; family Muridae; genus Lophiomys; species Lophiomys imhausi. The sequence goes on along the minus strand of CAJQZJ010003646.1, from coordinate 3,765,252 downwards.
TATGGCTGCTTTCCTTCGGGTACCTCCACTGCCTGTAGGCCCATGTGGTCGGTCTGCCTTAGCTGCTCAGCTACTCTGCCACAGTCAAGGATCTCCTCAGGCCGCTGTTTGAATTAGCTGATCTCTCTCAGGGCAGCTCCTGGGGCACCCTAGTCCTTGGCTTCGTGAAGCCTTGCTGGGGCCTATTCACTCATCGGAGCCTTGTTACACACTCATGTGACTGGGGTTATTCTCCTGCCTGTTTTCGAGGTCTCTTGCATCTCTCTCACTCACTAGCTGGCTGTGGGCAGACATAGCCTTAGGCCTTTCTGTTCATTGTCCACCTCAGCAGTTCTAAGCCACACCACACCTGTCAGCCGAGCTTGCTCTGCTTCTTGTGGTTTTTCTTGACTTTATTGGGCTTGGCTTGATTCGTTCCTCAGTTTATGTGCCAAGACTTCTATCTACACACTTCTTATGGCCTCAGGGCCAAGGCTATTCTCATGAGGCCTTGGGGCTGGTTAGCACACCTCCCCTTTAGGTCTTGCCTTTTCTGTCAATGCCTGGCCTACTCTCTTGCTTGGGGCTCTTAAATAGGGCGTTGTTCTCAAGGTAATTAATTGGCGGCTCTCAGACTTTCTTGAGGTCCCTGGCCATGCCTTTCAGCAGGTCGCTTTCCTTGAGGTTTCTAGGGCTTTGCAGCCATGTCCTTCAGCAGGGCTCTCTTTGCGGTCTCCTTACAGTCCATTCCCTGGCCTCAGTCCAATCTGGGCTCCACTCACCTAGAGCACAATCTTTGTAGCATCTTTCCAAAGTGTGGCAATGTCCAGCAGCTGAATACTATTGAGAAACAATGCCAAACCAGAATCCCTTTCCAATTTCCCAGGGTTTCAGTAACTATGTATCCAGGGTACCTTCTCATTGGTCCTCCTGAGGTACATCTGTTTCTCAGGGCCATGTGTGCTGCCAGGCGCCAGGCTGGTCTGCATGCCCTTTAACAGACTGTCCTTCAGAAGCCTTCACATATTCACTAAAGAAATCTAACTCCCATTACAGTCCTTTAGGCTCCTATGTTTGAATGCTTGGTTCCCAACTGGTGGGACTGTTTAGGAAGGATTAGAAGGCATGGCCTAGCTGGAGGAGGTGTTGGAGGAACCCACTGGAGGTAGGCTCTGGGGTTTCAAAAGCTCATGCCAGGCCCAGTCTCTCTCTCTCTTGTAAAGCTTTCAGCTTCTTTCTCCAGCACATGCCTGGCATGTTCCCTGTCACGTCAACAATGGTCTAACCTTCTGAGGTTGTAAGCCAGCCCACAACTGTGGTGGTCATGGTGTCTCTTCACAGCAATAGGACAGTGATTATGACAGTCCCCTAGGCTGCCTTTTGTCAGTATGTTAGAACATGGTGGCAGAAATAAAACTAAAACAGAATAAGTGAGTGTTAAAACCTCCCATTCTCAGTTTCTATCCAGGCCCCATGAAGTAGGGGTACCAGGTACCCCAGTAAATAAAGCCTATTATGCTCCACCTCAAAGGTGAGAGATGTAATCGGTTTTTCTTGTATACAATGTGTTATAAATCTCTTCAAAAAGCACCCAAAACATAAATATCCTGCCATTAACCATGGTTTTTCACTTTCGACCTTGGGTCTTCAGTGGTATGTAAATATGTAAATCCCAAGCTGTTACTGCAAAGCTTCTGTAATTTATGGGGGAATTAAATCAATTAGATAGCAAAGGCTTTTCTTTTTTTTTTTTTTTTTTTTTTGGTTTTTCGAGACAGGGTTTCTCTGTGTATCCTTGGCTGTCCTGGACTCACTTTGTAGACCAGGCTGGCCTCGAACTCACAGTGATCCGCCTGCCTCTGCCTCCCAAGTGCTGGGATTAAAGGCGTGCGCCACCACCGCCCGGCAGCAAAGGCTTTTCTGATAGGTTTGTTTTACTATTGGTAACACATGGGCTTTTAGTTATATTTCTTTTCCTCTGTATGAGATTTTGTTAAATACAGGTTTCAGTCTGCAAATTCTAGTAAGCAAATGCTAGTGGATTTATAGTTGGAAAGAGGAGTGTTATTGTAAATAAATAGGCATACTAAAAAGAGAAAGAGTGCTTATTTGAGAAGAATAGATTGTTACCATGCACACCACAATCCATAGTCAATCACCAGTTTATACAATGAAGCTGAAGCATGGAAAATTCTGAAACACAAAAATGAGGATTATGTAAGATACTTTGGAACAGTAATCCCTGGCCCCACGGACTAATACTAGTGGTGGTGCCAGTCTGAGGTTGAACCCACAGTTGATGGACACATGTCCTCGTGGATGTTTTCTGTGGGGGGTATTATGTGAGGTGTGGTTTGGGCAGTGATTTGTTGTTCAGGTTTATTTTATTTAAGGCTGGAGAGATGAGTCAGCAATTAAAAAGGCTTGGAGCCAGGCACGGTGGCACAAGCCTTTAATCCCAGCACTTGGGAGGCAGAGACAGGTGAATCTCTGTGAGTTTGAGGCCAGCCTGGTCTACAAAGAGAGTTCTAGGACAGTCAGTACCGCAGTACCATTACACAAAGAAACCCTGTCTCAAAAAAAAAAAAAAAAAAAAAAAAAAAAAGGTCCCAAGTACAATTCCCAGCACTCACATGGTGGCTCATAACTGCAACTCCAGTTCCTGGGGATCCTGTGGCCACTTCTGGGTTCTGTGGGCACTGAACATATGAGACATTCATTCACACACATACGTATATGTAAAAATAAAAAATAAACTCCTTTTAAAAAGATTGTGTGTGTGTGTGTGTGTGTGTGTGTGTGTGTGTGAGTGTACATGTGTTTGCTCATTTGAGTGAGTCAGTAGGGCTATCAAGTGTCTTTTATCTATCAAGTTCCACCTCCTCCTCTGAGGCAGGGTCTCTCCTGGAACCTAGGACCTCATGATTTCTGTGGTAGGTTGGATGCCAGCAAGCCAGAAACCCTCTAGTCTTTCCTCCTCCTTGAACTGGGCTTACAAGCTTTTGCAGGAACATCAGCTTGTTAAGCAACTGCTGGGATCCAAACCCTGGTCCTCACAATTTCTGAGTTAGTACTCTTAACTGCTGAGCCATTCCTCCAACCTGTGGCGGAAATTCTGTCAGTGAGTTTGGCTGGGGGGCAGGGGGGCAGAGAGATATGTGAGATTCCTCCACAACCTCGTTTGCCTGCATGTTTACCTGTGCACCACATGTGTGCCTGGTGCTGAAGATGGCCAGAGAAGGGCTTCACATCTCCTGGACTGGAATTACAGACCGTTGTGAGTTGTTATGTGGGTTCTGGGAATTGAACCCAGATCCTTTGAAAGAGTAGCCTTTGCTCTTAACTGTTGAGCCGCTTTCCAGCTCTTTTATTTCTCATTAGGATCGGCATAAGCCATTCCATTTCAATTCTGAGAACTTTCATAATAGATGATCCTAAAAGATTTTCCTAGTGTCATCTGTCTTTTCTTGCTGTTTATCATACGACAAGTTTGTTTTTTTTTTTTTTTTTTTTCCGAGACAGGGTTTCTCTGTGTAGGCCTGGCTATCCTGGAACTCACTCTGTATATCCTTCTGCCTCTGCCTCCCGAGTGCTGAGATCAAAGGCATGGGCCACAGTGCCGGGCCATTACAGACAGTTTCGAACTGCCATGGGATTTAAACTGGTGCTGGGACTTGAACCTGGATCCTTTGGAAGAGCAGCCAGTGTTCTTAATTATTGAGTCATCTCTTCAGCCCCTCAAATAAATCTTCATAATCAATTTCTGACACTTTCAGCAGATGCTCAGGGACCTTTCCTCCTCCTTTTTCTCTTCTCTGTTTTCTTTCTTTCTTTTTTTTTCTTTCCTTTCCTTTTTTTGAGACAAGGTTTCATGTAATCCAGGCTGGCCTTGATCTTACTGTGTATCTGAGGAAGGCCCTGAGCTCCCAATCTTCCTGCCTTGTTCTGGGATCATAAATGTGTACCACCACAACCAGAAAGGCCTCTCTTTTAGGCTGCCACTCCCCTGTCTGCAGAATACCACTGACTGAATAAGCCTCCATTCCAGATTCCCAACCTCTGGAATTTGTGCTTTTTACATTATTTGGGGAAAAGGTTTTCACAAGTAATTGAGATTGGGGGAGGGGATGTTACTATGGATTATCTGAGTGGTCCCCAAATGTAGTCACAGTGTTTACAGATGAGAAGCAGAGAGAGACTGGTCACAGACAAACTGAGAAGGAGATATGAAGATGGATACCAAGATGGAGGGATGTGGCTGAAAGCCAAGGTTGCTGGGTAGCACCTGGGAGTGACAGGGAAGGTTGTCCTTTGAGCTTCCTGGGGAAGGCCATACTGGTGTCTCGAGGACTGTAGGAAAACAAATATTGTTTTAAGCCATTGGTCGTGTGTCAACAGCCTCTAAAGGAGACTAACACACAGGGCAAGGGCAGATACATAAGTGGTCCTGCTGGGCTTGAGAGGGGAGCCATTTGTCTGAGATTGGCTCCTCGCTGATGAGATTGGACTTGCAGTTCCTTCCATCACAAGCATCATCAGCACCTGAGAGTCCAGAGATCATCGCTCAGCTCAATACTGACATTTTCTTATCTTGTGCTATACTGTCATAAAGGTGGGGGTTTTCCCCACGCCTGGTTAAAACTTCTTGGTGAAGAGAATTACACGGTATGAACAGAGGTGCCAGAGATGCTTCTAAATGATAACCTCGATACTCAGAAGGGAATTAGATTCACGGGTCATAAAACAAAAGCTGAGAGGAATATCTGAATAGCATCCATGTGCTGAGACCAGAGAGGGAGACACAGTAGAATGCTTGCCTTGCAAGGAACTGCATTCAATCCCCAGACCTCATGTTCAAAAACATGATAGCACATGTTTAGAATCTGGTTCCCAGGGAGGCAGAGTTAAGTGGATCCTGAGGCTCACTGGGCAGCCAACCTAGCTAAATTTGGGAGTTCCAGGCCAGTGAGAGACCACTTCGAAATAACATAAACAAATGGTAAGAGACACATTAAGAAGAGTTGTGCCGGGTGTGGTGGCGCACACCTTTGATCCCAGCACTTGGGAGACAGAGCAGGTGGATCTCTGTGAGTTCAAGGCCAGCCTGGTCTACAAAGTGAGTTCAGGACAGCCAGGGCTACACAGAGACAAAACCTTGTCCTGAAAAACAAAACAAAACAAACAAAGCAGGAAACAAGAGTAGATGGACAGATTCCCTCCTTCACAACCCTCCTGAGGAGTGATGGTCCCTGCTTGTCTCTGCCCCAGAACTGAGGGCAGAATGATCTGGCATGGGAGAGTGAAGGAGCCTGTTGCAGAGCAGGCTGCCTCTGCACAGCCAGCACTCTGGAGGCAGGGGCGGGACTGTCTCAAAAACCAGAGGGGTTGGAACTGTCAGTCAACAGGCAGATCTGACTGTCCAGTCTCCACCCTTTGGATTGGCTGAAGCAAGATTGGTTGAAGCACCCAAAGAGGAGTCAACAGAGCAGACATGCCCCAGAGGAGTGGACAGCTCTGAAACCTCTAAGAAAGGCTGGCTCAGGTAAGTGTCCTTGGGGTTAGGGCTCAGAGGCAGTGGCAGGGACACTTTTATCTCCTTATCGGGAAGTCAGGAGAAGGCTAATATTTTTGAGATCATTTTTATAAAAAATTTGAATGTCTCCAAATCGTGAACCCATGCTCATAGGGGTCTCTTGGTGGCTGACAGGAGCATGTCCCTTGCTCTCCAGGAAACAGAGGGGAGTGAAAGTTCCACAAGGGTAGAAAATTAGACAAGGCAAGATCTCCTGGGCGTCTACATAGGAACCTTTCTTTAATCACACCTTCTTGTATGTCTTTTAATGAAGTTTTAGAATTTGTGTGTGGGGGTGTTGGGAATAGAACCGAGGGCCTCCTGTATGCTAAGTGTGCATTCTTATCAGTGAGCTACGCCCGGGCCCTATAATGTTTTATTTTATATTATTTTGTTTTGTGTGTGTCTGAATATGTCATGTGCATGCATGTACAGGAGGTCAAAGGTCAGCCTTGGTACTGCCATTCAGGTGCTCTCTCCTTGGCTTTTGCTTGCCAAGCAGGCCAGGCAGGCCAGAGTCATGAGGATGTGCCTATCCCTGCCTCCCCAGCCTAGGGAGTGTAAGCACATTCCACCACATGTAGGTGTGGGGTTGAACTGAGTCTCCGTGTTTGCTCGGCAAGCACCTTACTGAGCAGCCTCTCGACAGCCCTAGTTTCTGATAGGACTGAATTGAAGCCTTTATTAGGGTTACTTCTGGCGACCCTGAGGCTTTTCATTTTTAGCATAATTGGGATTATTTTTTCCTTTTTTTCGGTTTTTTTGAGACAGGGTTTCTCTGTGTATCCCTGGCTGTCCGGGACTCACTTTGTAGAACAGGCTGGCCTCGAACTCATAGAGATTCACCTGCCTCTGCCTCCCGAGTGCTGGCATTAAAGGCGTGCACTACCATGCCTGGCGGGATTATTTTTTCAATTGCATTTTAAATTGTTTCTGGGGTTATTGAAGCAATGAAATAATGAACTAAATTCATGAATATCATGGGATACATCTAAAGCAAAATATGAGACTTCATTTATGCGACTTAGGAATGATTACACAAATATTTTATATTATACATACATGTATATTTTGTTTCTTTGAAACATGGTTTTTTTTTTTTTTTTGCATAACCCTGGCTGTCCCCGAACTCACTCTGTAGAACAAGCTGACCTCAAATTTGGAGATTCACCATTCTGTGCCTCCCAAGTGCTGAGACTAAAGATGTGTACCACTACATCTGGCCTGTATGTTGTTCATGGATACATAAAATGAAAGAGAAGACAGGCATAGTGGCACATGACTTTAATCCCAGCACTTGGGAAGCAGAGGCAGGTGGATCTCTGAGTTCAAGTTCAGCCTGGTCTACGTAATAAGTTCCAGGACAGCCAGGGCTACATAAGACCCTATCTCATCTCAAAAGTACCAAAATTAATTGATTAATTAATGAGAAGGAGTCAAGCAAGGTGGTAAAAATCTGTAATGCTAGCACTTGGGAGGCTGAGGCAGAAGGATTATGAATTCGAGGCTAGCCTGGGATCTGTAGCAAGTTCCAGACCAGCCCAAACTACCTAGCGAGACTCTGTATAAAGGAAGAAGGTCTAGGGAGAATCGCTTGGTGGTAGAGCACCTGCCCCACATTAACACCCTCATATTGAGCCCCAGGGAGAGAGGGGGAGGGGTTTTGGGGCTTCAATATGTGAGTATAATCCTCAGTATCTCTCATCTGTCTCTTTGACCAGGTCCTCCTGTCTCGATGGATTATACCCTGGAGCCCAATGTCACGGTGACTGACTACTACGCTGACATCTTCTCCATCCCCTGTGACACAGAGCTCATCCTCAGAGGCGGCACATTGCATCTGGCCATCTTGTACTGCATCTTGTTTGTGCTGGGCCTTCTGGGAAACAGTCTGGTCATCTTGGTCCTCGTGGCCTGCAAGAAACTGAGGAGTATTACAGACATCTACCTCCTGAACCTGGCTCTTTCCGACCTGCTTTTCGTCTTCTCGTTCCCTTTTCAGACTCACTACCTGCTGGACCAGTGGGTGTTTGGGACTGCCATGTGTAAGGTGGTCTCTGGCCTTTATTACATTGGCTTTTTTAGCAGCATGTTCTTCATCACCCTCATGAGCGTGGACAGGTACCTGGCCATTGTCCATGCTGTCTACGCCATCAAGGTGAGGACAGCCAGAGTGGGCACAGCCCTGAGCCTGGCAGTGTGGTTGGTGGCCATCACGGCCACAATTCCGCTGCTGGTGTTTTATCAAGTATCCTCTGAGGACGGTATTCTGCAGTGCTTCCCGTTTTACGACGAGCAGTCTTTGAGGTGGAAGCTCTCTGCCCACTTTGAAGTGAACACCTTGGGTCTGCTGCTGCCCTTTGCCATCCTCCTGTTCTGCTACGTCAGAATCCTGCAGCAGCTGAGGGGATGCCAGAACCACAACAGGACCAGAGCCATCAAGTTGGTGCTCATTGTGGTCGCTGCGTCTTTACTCTTCTGGGTCCCATTCAATGTGGTCCTCTTCCTCACGTCCCTGCATGACATGCACATCTTGGATGGGTGTGCCGTGGGGCAGAGGCTGGCTCTGGCCACCCACATCACAGAAGTCATCTCTTTCACACACTGCTGTGTGAACCCTGTCATCTACGCTTTCTTAGGAGAAAAGTTCAAGAAACACCTCGCAGACGTGTTCCAAAAAAGTTGCAGCCACTTCTTCTTCTACATAGGGAGACAATTGCCTGTGGGGGTGTGGGAAAGGCAGCTGTCCTCGAACCAGCGTTCTTCTCACTCCTCCTCCCTGGACTACATCTTGTAAGGAGGGTGTGTACAGCAGGCAGCCTGGACCCACACTACCCCTCCTACTCCCAGTCTTCTTCCCTTCCCCTCCTCCCCTCACTTCTCCCTTCCCCTCCTTCTCCCATTTCTCCTGGTTTACCAAGACAGAGTCTCACTATGTAGCCCAGCATGGCTTTGAACTCTCAATCCTTCTGTCTTAGCCTCCTGAATGCTGGGCAGTACCACCCTTCTTTAAGAGAGATAAAATACATTTTTCCTTCCTAGAAAAAAAAAGGTGACCCCTTAGTTTTGGGATTTTTGTGCCTGTGTTATTGAGAGATAATATCCTGTCGCTTTTATCTCTTATAAGGGTCTAGCCAGGTTTGCTTTCCTAAAATGTTTTGGGAAATACTCCCTTTAAAATCTATTCTCAGGGCTGGAGAGATGGCTCTGCAGCTAAGAGCACTTGTTGCTCTTACTGAGGATCTGGGTTCAGTTCTTATCACCCACATAGTGGATCAAATCCACTTGTAACTCTAGTTTCAGGGGATCTTGTACCCTCTTCTGGTCTCTGTGGGCACTAGACACACAGAGCGAACCTACATAACTGCAGGCTTATACACATAAAGTAAAATCTATTATCTGAAATGGTTTGTGTAAAGAAATGGCATTACTTTCTCTTTGAGGTTTGATGCAACTTGTTAATAAACCCATCCAGGGTACTTCTGTACAAAGATTTGCATTCAATTTATCAGACACTGATGTTCAGATTTTCTATCTGCTTGTGATTTGTAAGGAATTTTACTGTTCTGTTTAAGTTCACAATTACATGAGCATGAAATATTCATAATTAATTTTGTTGAACAATCTTTTTTTAGTATGAGGATGTCCCTTTCCGGTCCTGATACTGATCATTTGTGGGGTTTTTTCTGTCTTTCTTTCTCTCCTAGATAACTTTTATGGGACTTATCTGTTGCTTAATCTTTGCAGAGAGCCAGCCTTTGGCCATGCTGACTTCCTGCCTTCTCTGCTTATTGATTTCTGTTTTTATTTTCATTTTAACTATTTTCTTTGGGCTTCATTTTCTATGGGCTCCATGGAATGGAATCTTCTATTATCTAAATATTCAGTTAGCGCTACAAATTCCCTCTGAGCACTTTGTTTTTGGGGTACATTTTACACATTTATGTTTGATTAAGCCAGAAGTCTGAGAAGCTGTCTTTTACCCTGTCTTAGCCACTGTTCTATTGCTGTCAAGAGACACCACAGCCAAAGTAGCTCATAAAAGAAAGTGTTGCCAGGCATGGTGGTGTGAGGCTATGGCAGTCAGATCTCTGTGAGTTCCAGGCCAGCCTGGTCTACAAAGAGAGTCCAGAACAGCCAGAGATACACAGAGAAACCTTGTAGCAAGGAACCAGTTCAACAAGCAGCAGTTTGGGGGAGCACCAGCAGCCGGGAGAACAGCAACCTCTTTCTTCTTTGTAGCCCCTTCTCCGCGGGGCTCTGGCTTTTTATCCTCTCCCAAGACCTCAGCGTTAAACTTGCTCAGCTGGCTAAGCCACGCCCCTGCTAGCTCAGGAGACAGTTAATACTTTACACCTGTGTCTTAAGCAGCCTCACACCTGGGATTAAACAAAAACATTCTCATAATTGGTTTTAATAAACTCATACCACAAAACCCTGTCTAAAAAAAACCAAAACCAAAACAAACAACAAAAATTATTGTTACAGCAAGAGGTTGTCAAGCAGGATTAGAGTAGGATGTCACCAAAGTCACAGGTTCTTACCTCATCATTTGTATTGGCCAGCAAGCTACCATCTTCTTCATATAGTCTCTGTGCTTCTCTGATAGGACCTTGCAAGCATGCAGCACACAATGCTGCGTGTGGCAGGACAGGCAACTCTGCAGTCTGTGTGAGAACAGGGGAGCGGAGCATGGGGTGGAGGTGGGGGAGGGCCACTGGACATTTTTACCAGACTGTAAGCTTCCAGAATTCTTTTTGTTCCTGCTCAGATGTTTTTGAGCAAGAATCACTTGAATCACACATCTTGAGTCACACCAAGCTTTTCTGATGGGACAAGGCCAAGGACCTGACTTGGCCTTGCTGTATCACTTACAGCTGGTCTGAGCTAAGGTTCCTGACCTTCAGGAGGCCATGGGTATGATGGGGTGGGGTGAATAGAGACGGAGGGGCCATCCGTCCTGCCTGCCCACCCAGCTGCCTGGTATCTTTATGTACTCTGTCTACTCCTTTTGCACACTGAAAGATAATTCTTATTAATGTAAAAAAATAAACAGCAGATAGAATTTTTTTTTTTTTAGTTAACAAACTGGGGGTAACCAATTTAACTGTTTGCTGCTTCCAATTCCTTGCATGTTAAAAGGAGCTGGGAGGGTGAGGCATTGGTCAGAGCAAGGAGGTTGTGCTCTGTTGCCACCTGCTGCTCACTGACCAGCAGTATCACCAGCTGCCTACAGTTGCAAAGATTGTGGTTCATTTCCCTCAGTGTGTGTCTGTGTGACCACATGTATGTTGTTCCTGGACTGCCAGACATGCTCAGCCACCCCTCCCAAACATGCCGATTAAACAAGACAGGTCATGGAGCTGGAGAAATGGTTTCGTGGCTAAAAGCATGGAGTGCTCTTGCAAGAGGGCTCAAGTTTGGTTCCCAGTACCCTCATCTGGCAGGTTGGTCTGGAAGCTCATAACTGCCTGTAACTCCAGCTCTAGGGGATCCCATACCCGAGCACATACTCCATGCTTGGATCCCATGGCTTTTTTTGTTTTGTTTTGTGTGGTTTTTTATTTTATTAGACAGAGTTTCTCTGTGTAACAGAGCCCTGGCTGTGTTGGACTCACTTTGTAGACCAGGCTGGCCTCGAACTCATAGGATCTGCCTGCCTCTGCCTCCAAACTTCGGGGATTAAAGGCGTGCACCACCATGCCCAGCCCCATAATTTTTTTTTTAAACAGAGAAAAATCATAGTGAAATGTAGAGGTTTATTCAATGTGGCAATGTTGGAAAAAGGATCAAATAAAGGGGTCTAGAGACTCCCACATCCATCTTTGGGGTCCTGACATGAGACCTGGATTTAAACAGATGGCAGTCGGTGTGCAGAGTTAAGCAGTCCTGGTCAGGTGTGGTCCTGCTCCTCATCACTATCTGGGCTCCGTCTGTCCTGAAAGGTGCTCCAGCAAGTGGCAGAACTGTGTGCAAGCTCTTGCTGGAGACAAGTTCAAGTCTGTCCTCTGGCTGGCATCAGGGCTCAGCCTTTCCCTTTGCCACCATCAGACCCCTGGGGGAGCTTTAATTCTTTAGGGTTCATTGTCTCCATAACCTCATGTCCCTCACGGGAGGGACATAAGTTCTCTCCCAGTAGAGTGGCTCCAGTTAAGAACCTGTTTGTCAAGAGAAGACTCAAGGATGGCTCATTGGACCATGTGACCTAACAAATGCAGGGAGGATGCTTTGGGGACATCTGTTAACTAGCATTTGGACTGTGTGATTGCATACATGTTAACAAGCAAAGCAGGGTAAATAGTTCCAATAGTGCCCAGGATACAGTTGCTATCACCTGCCTGTCTGTTGGATACAAGCCCTGTCTTGTTCATTGTCACATTCCAGAGCCCAGGCTTTGTTTATCTGCTGGGTGAATGAAGAAGCTGGGTTCTTTGACGATCATTAAGAACCAGGGAGAGCTGGGGCTGGAGAGGTGGCTCAGCAGTTAAGAGTGGTTACTACTTTCCATAGAGGACCCAGGTTCAATTCCCAGCACCCACCTGTCAGCTCACAATCACCTGTAACTCCAGTCCTAGTGGATCCAATGCCCTCTTTTGGTCCCCATGGGTTCCCAAATGCATGAGATACACAGAAACTCATGAAGGCACACATACATATACCTAAAAATAATAAACATTAAAAAAAGAACTAGGTAGAGATATTCAGCACTGAAGGGTCTCAGACATGGACACTGAAATGGATTGTTGGACTAAGGATTTTATTATTAGAAGAGTTATTAGTGCCAGGACAAACAGACAATGTCATGGAGGTCCTCAAGAGAGACCCAGAACCAAAGACAGACATCTGGGCAGTTCTCTTAATGGAGGAATCAGGGCCCACATAGCAGAAGTGGGGGCTTCTCCTTATACCTTTCTGAGGATCAGGGAGTTTTAACAGCTGGCTTAGTTAAGGTCACCATTGCTGTGATGAAACACCATGACCAAAAAGCAAGTTGTGGAGGGAAGGGCTTATTGGACTCACACTTCCACATCACTGTTCACCACAGGAGGAAGTCAGGACAGGAACTCAAACAGGACAGGCACCTGGAGGCAGCAGCTGATGCAGAGGCCACGGGAGGGTGCTCCTCATGGCTTGCTCAGCTTGCTTTCTTACAGAACCCAGGATCACCAGTCCAGAGTTAGCACCACCCACCATGGACTTCCCCACCCGTCACTAATTAAGAAAATGCTGGAGCTGGAGAGATGGCTCAGTGGTTAAGAGCACTGTTCTTCCAAAGGACCCGGGTTCAAATCCCAGCACCCACATGGCAGTTCACAGCTGTCTGTAGTTGCCAGGCATGGTGGCACACGCCTTTAATCCCAGCACTCAGGAGGCAGAGGCAGGTGGATCTCTGTGAGTTCAAGGCCAGCTTGGTCTACAAAGTGAGTCCAGGACAGCCAGGGCTACACAGAGAAACCCTGTCTAAAAACAAAACAAAACAAAACAAAAAACAAGAAAATGCCTTACAGCTGGATTTTTTTAAATTTTATTTTATGCATGAGTGCTCTATCTGCATGCACACCTGCAGGCAGAAGAGGGCATCAGATCACATTGTGGATGGTTGTGAGACACCATGTGGTTGCTGGGAATTGAACTCAGGACCTTTGGACCTCTTACCCACTGAGCCATCTCTCCAGCCCCACAGCTGGGTCTTAAGGAGACATTTCCTCAGTTATAGTTCCCTCCTTTCAGATGACTCTAGCTTGTGTCAGGTTAACATAAAAGGAGCCAGTTCAACAGCACAAGCCTGCATCCCAGCGCTCTGATTTCCAGGTGGGAAACAAGAAAGGGGGTTGGAGACAGGATGCATGACCATCATATCCTCTTTGATGTAAAAACAGTTCCCAGGTGAGAGATGCTGGGGCCTGGAATTCCTTTAGCTCGAGACTGACAGTCTTTCCGTGGGTGCTTGTGTTACCTGTGAGGAGAAGGGGCTGCTACAGGGGCTGTGGCCTGAGCCTGAGCTGCATTTTTATAGCCACAGGATCTTCCATGACTCTGGGCAACTGCAGAATATCCAAGAGGAGTCTCGGCAAGGGTCCAGTGTGGATGGTGTAGGAGAAACCAGAGGCCTTGAACCAGATCACACAAAGTCAAGAAAAAGGATCATAAAAGCCTGTTCTGTGACAACCTCTACTTCCATTCCCAACTCTCCTAACAGCCTACAGAGAAAGCCATCAAGAACATAAAAAAAAGGTGATAGGTGTAACCGAACTTTTAAATTATTTAACACTTATTTATTTATTACTAAATTCACTTATAACAAACACCAACAATTTCTTAACTATTAATCCTATAAATTCCTACAACCCCTTTAACCTATCCACTAAACCTATTGATAATTATAACAACTAGTTTCATAACCTTTTAGAATGATACAGTCTCTGGGGCAGGTCCTCAGTCGTCAGGAACACAGTCTTTGTTGTAGATTCTTTAATGCACTTAGCAGTCCTTTTTCTGGATCTCTCAGATGCAGGTTCGTCAGGGTAAGTTGGTTATTGCAGTCTCACCTTAAATAAGGCTTCATGCTTTCTTCTCTGTGGGAGACCCCAGCCGTATGCAGGCCAACTTACTTCTTTTGAATCAGGAACTCAGCTGCTCTGCCTCAGTCCTTAAAGCCAGGCACAATTTCTTTTAGGCCACTGTTCGGACAGATCAAACCCCTCTAGGCAAAAGCTGAGCCACAGGGTTTAGTCCTTGGCATTTTGGTGTCTTGCTCAGGCTTTCTTTGCTCACCAGCTTCTTTCTGCTTCAGGGAAATCTGGCCATCAAATGATGGCCAGCACTTTTCTCAGCAGGACTCTTGGAGCTCTCTAGCATCAGGAGCCTCTTCCCCTTCTGGGCTCCATGCACTGTCCTTAAATAGGAGGAACTTTGTTTCAGCTTAAGTTGGGCTCCGCCCACTTAGCAGCTGAAAACAATGTCAGGCCAGATACTTTGTTTCTTCAAGTCCATTAAGTCTTTCCTGTTTTCCTGACTTCAACCTTGTTTTTCAGTCAGTCTATTAAGTCTTTCCTGTTTTTCCTGACATCATGCTGATAATGCTCTTCATGCCCCGAATTAAGAGACAGTATCAGAAACCCCTATATATTTTCTAAATCTAATTTATCTAACCCCTACAGATAGGGATGCTGAGGAGTAGCTCTCCACAGTTGGTGGCTTCTGGTGGGGGTGCAGATGGAGAAAGACTCACCTTCCCTTGTGGGGCTGTGCACTAGGAATTTGACCATGCTCCTGTGAGTGTATGAACAACACAAAATGGACTAACTTGTTTTTTTATTTGTTACTTCCTGTAAGGAGTTACATTAATATAAATTAGATTTAGTAAATATCTAGGGGTTTCTGATACAGTCTCTTAATCCGGGGCATGAAGATCAACTTGGCTGTGGGCAGTTAGCTTATCAGCTTATGGACTAAAAACAAGGATGAAGTCAGGTGAAATGAGGGGAGTCTCTGTGGACTAAACAAGGAGGAAGCCAGGTGAAACAAGGAGAGACTCTATGGACTAAAAACAAGGTTTATGGCCTGGCATTGTTTTCAGCTGCTAAGTGGGCAGAGCCCAGATTAAGCTGAAGCAGGTGGAACAAGGAGCGATCCTATTTAAGGACAAGTGGATGAGCCTGGGGGAGCCCCATGCTAGAGAGCTCTGATGCTAGTGAGTTCTCACGCTAGAAAGGACAATGAGTAGTTTGTATCCTCTGATGGAGAAAGTGCTGGTGAACTGATGGCCAGATCTCCCTGAGGCAGAAGGAAGCTGGTGAGCAGAGAAAGCCTCAGCAAGACAGAAAAAGGCCAAGGACTAAACCCTGTGGCTCAGCTTTTACCTAGAGGGGTTTGACCTGTCCGAACAGTGACCTGAACGGAACTGTGGCCAGCTTTAAAGACTGAGGCAGAGCGGCAGAGTTGCTGATACAAAGGAAATAAATTGGCTTACAGATGGCTGAGGTATCCCAGAGAGAAGAAAGCCTCAAGCCTTATTTAAGGTGAAACCGCCATAGTCAATTTACCCTGACGAACCTGCATCTGAGATATTCCAGAAGAAAGACTGCTAAGTGCATTAAAGGGTCTACCACAGAGACTGTGTTCCTGACGACTGAGGACCTGACCCTGAGACTATTTCATTAACTTCTAAAAGGTTAATGAATATAGTTGTAATAGTTATCAATAGGTTTAGCGGGTAGGTAATAGGGGTTGTAGTCATTCGTAGGGTTAGTAGTTAAGTGTTTATATTTGTTATAAGTGAATATAGGTACCAATAAATAATTGTTGAATAATTTTAAAAAGTTCGGTTGCAACTTCCTCTTTTTTTTGGGGTGGGGGAGGTCACAGGACAGGGGACAGACATGGGAGGACTGGGAGGTGAGCATGATTGGGTTACATGATGTAAGAGTTCCAAATAATAATTTTTTAAAGATGGGTTTTATGACTCAGGCCTGTTATCCCAATGATTCAGGAGACAGAGGCAGGAGGATTGCCTGGGCTACAGAGTGAGTTACAGTCAGCATGAGCAATTTCATGAAAAAAAATTTTTTTTTTTTTTTGGTTTTTTGAGACAGGGTTTCTCTGTGTAACAGCCCTGGCTGTCCTGGACTCACGTTGTAGACCAGGATGGCCTTGAACTCATAGAGATCCACCTGCCTCTGCCTCCCAAGTGCTGGGATTCAAGGCATGCGCCACCACGCCTGGCTTCATGAAAAAAATTTTTTTTTCTCAAAATAGAAAGCTAAGATGACTGGGACACCATAATGCCTGGCTTCATGAAAAAAAAATTTTTTTTTTTCAAAATAGAAAGCTAAGATGGCTGGGGCTAAAACAACAACAACAACAACAACAAAAAATGCTGGAGCACTTGCCTGGTGTGCAAAGGTCGCAGGTTCAGTTCTCATATTTAAAAAGGCATAAAGAGGGGGTTTGAGCTGGGGGTGGTGGTGGCGCACGCCTTTAATCCCAGCACTCTGGAGGCAGAGGCAGGAGGATCTCTGTGAGTTCAAGGCCAACCTGGTCTACAAAGGGAGTTCCAGGACAGCCAGGCTGTTACACAGAGAAACTCTGTATCGAAATACTCCCTCAGCCCCCCCAAAAAGAGGAGGCTCAAGAGATTGCTAGTGAGATTGGTTAGAGCACTTGTTGCTTTTATAGAAAACCAAAGTTTGGTCCCCAAGCACCCATGTGGGCCACAACCATCTACAACTCTAGCTCCAGGAGACCCAATGCCCTCTTCTGGTCTCCATGGGCACTGCACACATATGGTGAACATACACACATGCAGGTAAAATACTAATACAACTAAAATAACCCAAACATTTTAAGAATTTAAAAAGTAGAAACAAGTGAAATTAATTTCAATAATAAAATTCATTGAATCCAATGTATCTGAAGTATAATTCCAACATGTACTACTAAAAAATTATTAATGACCCAGGCAAGGTGGCATGTATCTTTAATTCCAGTACTAAGGAGGAAGAGGCAGGTGGATTCTGAGGCCAGCCTCATCTACTCAGTGAGTTACAGGCCATCTAGAGCTGCCTAGCAATATCCTGCCTTAGAGAGGAATAGATGAGTGAATGAGTGAATGAATGAATGAGTTGCAGCTGGATGGTGCAGTGTTTGCTACAAGCCTGAGAGCTTGGATTCTGTCTCCAACATCAAAACTGAATAAGAATGTAATGAGATATTTTCTTTCTTTCTTTCTCTTTCTTTCTTTCTTTCTTTTTTTTTTTTTTTGGTTTTTTGAGACAGGGTTTCTCTGTGTAGCCCTGGCTGTCCTGGACTCGCTTTGTAGACCAGACTGGCCTCGAACTCACAGAGATCCGTCTGCCTCTGCCTCTGCCTCCCAAGTGCTGGGATTAAAGGCGTGCGCCACCACCACCTGGCAATATATTTTCTTATAAAGCTTAGATATAGGGTATCTGATTGACACATACAGTGCACGACATTTCAAACTGATCAGTGTTCAGAGAGAAATGTGGTAAGGGTGGTGGGGGAAGGAACTAGAGGGGACAGAATGGGAGTTGGATTTGATCAAACATATTATATGCATTTATGAAATAAAAAAAAAAGATGTGCTTCTGGAGAAGTGGCTCAGTGGTTAAGAACACTTAGGGCTCTTACAGAGGACCTGAGGTCGGGTCCCAGCACCCTTGTAGGGAGGGCATCCTGTAACTCTAGTGCCCGGCGACCTGACACCCTCTTCTGGACACTATAGGTTTTACACTCACATATCTACATATACTATTAAAAATAAAATCCAGGTGTTGTGGCACACTCCTTTAATTCCAGAGGTAGAGGCAGGAGGATCTCGGAGTTCAAGGCCAGCCTGGTGTACACAGAGCATGTTCCAGCACAGCCAAGGCTACACGGAGAAACCCTGTCTCGAAAAACAAAAACCAACCAACCAACCAAAAATAAAATCGACAAAAACAAATGAAACAAAAAGGAAAAATGTCAATTCTACATTTAAGTCGTGTCTAAAAAGAAGACATTTAACACTGCTTCAGTTCTTAAATATAATTTTTTTTTGTTTTTTCGAGACAGAATTTCTCTGTGTAACAGTATTGGCTGTCCTGACACTCTCTTTGTAAAGCAGGCTGTCCTTGAACTCACAGAGATCCACCTGCCTCTGCCTCCTGAGTGCTGGGATTAAAGACGTGTGCCACCACACCCAGCAACATTTTTTCTTAAATATAACTTAATTAAAATTAAACACAATTAAAACTCAGTCACTCATTTTTAATAAATGCTTTAGCTACCAAAAGCGCCAAGCGGTAGGCAAGCCTTTTAATTCTCCGAGAACCGCGCGCTCGCCAATTCTGTTTGTAGCCACCAGGTGGTGATAAGAATTCTACTTGGCGCCGGATGAGCCACGTCACCGGAAGCGGAATCTCACCTTTCTGACTGGTTCCTCCCGCTTTTCCCTCCCCCGGAAACATAGAGCGGCTTGCCTCGGGTACTGAGGCCCGTGGCGGGGCGGACGGGCCGGGAGTGATGGGCGTGAGCGCGGAGCCGCGGAGCCTCTCAGTTACCCGGGCCGGGCTCGCGTCTCCCATGATCGAAAAGGCGCGCTCGGCCCTGCTGCCGCCGCAGGACGTAGAGAACACGGTGGAGACACTCATGGTGAGCTCGTGGGGACAGGGCGGGAACGTCATTGTGCTATGGAACGTGCTTCTAGAACATTCTAGTTCGAGAACACTCCAGCGGTAACGGATAGGAGCCCTTCGGGGCACCTCGGGCCGCCCGCTGCAGGACGCCTTGGGCAGCTCCTCAGCTTCCGGGGCTGGCGAAGGCCACGCCCCTTCTGTCGGATTGGCTGCGCAGCTTGGCGCCGGGATGTTATTGGGGCGGGGTGGGGCGGTGTCTCCCGCAGCCCGGGCGGGTCCTCGCCAACCATAGGTGGAGGCGGGGGTGCGTCGGGAGGCAGGGCTGCCCTAGGTCGGGTTGCTCCTCAGTGGAGCGAGGACACACTACTTTTGACACACCTCTAAAATTCTTCTTTTTCTGTGTTAGGGTCTCACGGTGTGGCCCTGGCTGGAACACGCCGTTTAGACCAAGCTGGCCTCGAATTCCAGAGTGCTGATACTAAAGGCGTGTGCTCCCTCCCCTACGTCCGTCTCTTTTAGGAAATCTTTAAAGATAATCATGGTGGCTCCAGGACCATATCTTTCAGAATCGCATACCTTTTTCTCTGTGCCCCGTCATCTTTCCCCTTCTGATGTGTGTTGGACGTTGAGATTTTGTCGGTTTTTGTTTTGTTGCGGGGTGGTAGAACTTGTGGAACTAATTGGCTTTCGAAATGCTACTTATTTCCTTTGCTTTTTGTGCGCACCTATATTGTGCTGACTGTGCTTTAATTTTTATTTTTATTTATGTGTGTGTGGGGGGGGTCCTTGTGCACAAGAGTGCAGGTGCCCAAGGAGGCCAAAACAGAGTGTTGGTATCCTCTGGAGCTGGAGTTACAGGTGGTTGTTAGCTCCCCTTCCTGTGTGGCTGCCGGGCACCCTGTGGTCCTCTGGAGGAACACTTCACTTTTTACTATTATCCAGTAATAGTGTGTTCTCACCTTAGAAAACTGGAATTGGGTTGGAGAGATGGCTCAGGGGTTAAGAAGCACCGGCTGCTCTTCCAAAGTACTGGGGTTCAAATCCCAGCACCCACATGGCAGTTCACAGCTGTCTGTAATTGCCGGGTGTGGCGGCGTACACCTTTAATCCCAGCACTCGGGAGGCAGAGGCAGGCAGATCTCTGTGAGTTCAAGGCCAGCCTGGTCTACAAAGCGAGCCCAGGACAGCCAGGGAAATACAAAGAAACCCTGTCTTGAAAAACCAAAAAGAAAATTGGAATAGTCATCTTTCTTTAAGCTGAGAATAAGGTTGAACTACTAAAATAAATCTGCCTTGAAACTATAGGTGTATTCCTTCAGTAAAGCACCTCAATCCCCATCACTATATCAGAGCTAAGCCCAGGACCTGGCATGGTGGCTCACACAGAGGTAGGCAGATCTGTGTGATACTGAGACGCTGTCTCAAAACAAGTACCATAGACCCACAAAACCTAGATCTGTTCTCAAAGGATGTGCTGTACACACACAACAGTAACAATGTTCATGTTATCTGTCTTTTGGTTTTTGGTTGATCTATTAGAACTGATGTTTAGGCCCGTTGGTGGTGTGCACACCTTTAATCCCAACACTCAGAAGCAGGCAGATCTCTGAGTTCAAGGCCAGCCTGGTCCACAGAGCCAGTTCTAGGACAGCCAGAACCACATAAAGAAACCCTGTTTCAAAGGAAAGACAAAATCTGTTGGCTCTTTTTGTTGATTGAGTGAGTGTTTGTTGTTGATTCAGTGTTTATTGGGCCAGTGATGGGCTCAGTCACTGTGCTGTGAGGATACGACATTAAAATGCAATTTCTGCATCAGGAGATGAAGGCCAGCTGCCTTAAAGAGGCTGCAAGGCTAGAAATGCAACTCAGCAGTGACACACCTGCCCAGCATGCATGGGCCCTAGGTTCGGCTCCCAGAGCGGGTGGATAGAAGGGTGTAGTGCCGCAGAGAGCTCTGAGGATGCACTGCCTAGAACTGTCTGGAAGCTGTAAGTACTGTTCCTTCATGTAACCTTGCTGGACCCGACAGCTGGAAAGAGCTGAAGAGATTTTAACCTTTTCTGAGATGGGACATTCAGGGGTTATTGGGCTTTATACTGTGGTTCTCTGTGCAAGGGAGAACTGAGAACAGGTTTCCTGTAAGAACAAGCCATTCTTTGTCATCTGTGTTGCACGCCTTCTGAATCCCAGTTCTATGGTCAGTCTTGTTTGAGAGAGCATGTCGTCTCCATGTAGTTCTGGCTGTCCTAGAGCTCAATATGTAAGTGAGGCTGGCCCCCAATTCTCAGAGGTTCTCCTGCTTCTTCTTCTGGAATGCTGGGATGAAAGATGTGCACCACCATGCCTTTGCTTCCATGTCAGTCCTGACAAGACCATGAAGGAGACAGGGGTTGTGTCTACTCTGTCTTGCACCCTTAGTCGTAAGGATGATGGCCACAGGGGCTGCTGCAGGGGTCCCGGGAAAGGCCCTGGATGCTGACATGCGCCTTTGTGAGCAGCAGAGGAACTGAGACAGAAGGATCATGTCTGGTGTTTGGAGGTGAGAGGAGGACAGGGAAAGCGCCACAAGGCAAAAAAGGATGGTGAGGTGTGAGCCAGGTTGGTGAGGAGGGCTTTTGTGCTCCCTGAGGGACACAGCAGCAGTTGACACTTTGTCTTGGAAGAGATACGGAGTGGCCAAATCATATTTTTGATTTACACTGGATGACTACTAATGACAAATTTGTCATGTTTAGTAGTTTCTAATACATTTACCATTACTTATAACTTTAATTGCATCCTGTTTTCTTGTTTGAGTTGGTAATTTATTGGTGAACAGAACACTGTCTCATTGGAGTTGCAGGCTCCAATTTGCAGTTTTTAAAGATGATCCTGGCTTAGGATAGGGAGTAGATTGGAGGGGTCAAAGGGTTGAAGTTACAAAGATTGCAGCAGTCAGCAGGGAGAGGGTGGACTTTGAACCAGGATGGCTCAAGGAGGTGGGTTGAGAGCTGACCAAGAAGCAGAGTGAGCAAGTTTGGAGAGGCCCAGACCAGAATGGGTGTTCCCTTGGATGCAGCTGGTTGGAGTGAGGGAGATGGTGAGTTCAGGTTTGCAAACATCATCTGAAGTGCCTGTCGGACAGCTGAGCAGGTGGCAGTGTGGTTGTGTCTCGAGCACTATAGAGCAGTTATGTGTGGACTGGACGGAAGGATAGAAACTAAAGCTGGCTGAGGGATGTGACAGCACGGCTCAGCGGAAGAAGAGCAGTGAGCAGTGGCCAGAGAAGTGAGAGGAAGGCGAACATGAGAGGCTGGCCAGCTTCATTGCTGGGACTGGAAGAAGAGGGCCCGAGAATATGTGTACACACACCACATTTGCACCCCCCCCACCTGTTACCGGATAGATTCATTCTTTAGAGAGTCTCTCTGCTGTTGAGGTTGAAGGGGCAGATAGGACAGACTGAGGGGTCAGTCATCAGGCCATTCAGGAAGCAGCAAGCAGAGCGTCTCCTGGGACTAGGGAGGAAGCAGGTGTGGAGAATTATTGCCCAAGTTTTCAGTTTGGACTGTTGACTTTGAGACCCCGGTGGGGAGGAGGGGACACGGGTGGCAGAGTGGGCTGGGGAATGGGAATGTTGTGAAGACGGGTCATGGTGAGGCTGCTCTGAAAGGGCTGCAGACTGAGGTACAGGTGGAGGCAGAGAGACCTGAGGCCGGGTGGGGCGGGTGAGGTGAGAGCCAGAACTGAGAGAGGCGGTTAGAGATATCAGATGCACTGAGAGTTCAAGTGAGCTAAGAACAGGGCAGAAGGCGAGGCCTAGGGCGAGCCTTTGGGAGCCTTACTGGAGAAGTTCTGACTAGATGGCAAGGCTGAGGTGGGAAGAATGACGGACACAGAGGAAATGTAGGTGGCACAGTGTGGTTCTGGAAACAGGCTCTGCAGCAGGTTTCCAGGCAAAGAAAAGATGTCTCAGGAAGAGAGGGAGCTAGCATGTAAGGAGGGTGAGCCCCCCAGCACTGCAAAGGCTCAGGTGAGGCTGAGGAGCAGATTTTTGGGAGTGTTGGTTAGTGAAAGAGTTGGCTATCTCAGGGAGAGGGCATTGGCTGCCAGGACAGATGTGTTGAAATACACACACTGCCTGGTTTTGTCTTCTGACTTCTGAGAGTTCCTGCTGGCACCCAGGACTGTGGCAGATCCAGGGTTCTCCTCTCAGAACTCATGTAGTCCCAGTGGTCTTGAAACTAACTCCAGTGCCGGGCGGTGGTGGCGCACGCCTTTAATCCCAGCACTTGGGAGGCAGAGGCAGGCGGATCTTTGCGAGTTCGAGGCCAGCCTGGTCTACAAAGCGAGTCCAGGACAGCCAGAGCTGTTAAACAGAGAAACACTGTCTCGAAAAACCAAAAGAAACTAACTCCAGTTGTACTTGATGGAAGTTAGGGTGGTTTCTCTTTTCTCTGAAATGGATACTGCAGATAACAGACATTTTGGTTCCTGGTAATTTCATATAAAGAGACTTCAGTCGTTGTAGTAAGCCACTGGGGCTATGGTGGGTCTGTTATTTATTTATTTATTTTGGTTTTTCGAGACAGGGTTTCTTTGTGTAACCCTGGCTGTCCTGGACTCACTTTGTAGACCAGTCTGGCCTCGAACTCACAAAGATCCGCCTGCCTCTGCCTCCCAAGTGCTGGGACTAAAGGCGTGCGCCACCACCACCCGGCAGGTCTGTTATTTAAACAGGAGTCTGTGGCCATACCACCTGGAATGTGCCTAATCTTGTCTGATCTCAGTGGAAAAAGAAGTACAGATGCCACTAACTGAGGGACGAGAAGGTCTCCAGATGGGCTTTGCCGAGTGTTTTGTCTGGAGGAGAGGGAGTTGAAGTGCCTGTTTGTTGTCATTGGTGATTCTGCTGCATTCCAGAAAGGGGACACTGTCATGGAAGCACCAGTACCCTGAGCTGAGGCTCCTGGGGTGTGCCTGGCAGAGATAATTCGTGTCTGAAAAAGTGCTGCCCTTCCGTATGGAGCTAGAAGATAAACGTGCTTGCATGCATTCGTGCCTCTGTGTGTGTGTGTGTGTGTGTGTGTGTGTGTGTGTGTGTGTGTGTGTG
>CAJQZJ010003646.1:3705270-3741463 GCA_907164525.1 Lophiomys imhausi | reverse complement strand
GTGTGTGTGTGTGTGTGTGTGTGTGTGTGTGTGTGTGTGTGTGTGTGAGACAGTGCAGGGGAGGGGGCTGAGGGAGGGGCCATGAGCCAGAATTGACTGCTCTGGGGGCTGTTTGTGGGCTGCTTAGGGCTCAGTGAGCTGGTGGCTGTAGAAGGAAGGCAGAATTTTGTTTGTTTTTCCAGACAGGGTTTCTCTGTGTAGCCTTGACTGTCCTGGAACTTACTCTGTAGACCAGACTGGTCTTGAACTTAGAGATCCTCCTGGAACTCACTCTGTGGACCAGGCTGGCCTGGAACTCAGAGATCCGCCTGCCTCTGCCTACCGAGCGCTTCGGTGTGCGTCACCACACAGAAATACATGAGGGAATAATGGAAGCCATCCACAGTGGCCAAACTTATGCTTTCATGGGTTTGACTTGTTCCTATAAATATCTGCAGATCCTACAACCAGGTAGTCTGGGGAGGCCAGCAGCTAAAACTACACGCAGCATAAGGACACGGTCAGTAACTTTTCAGTCAGGTACAGAAGGAAGCTTGCCAAGAAAGTGGATATGTTGCCCAGTGTAACCAACATTATTAGCAGTTAATAGTGAGACCAGAGAGGCCACTTTTGGTGTGCACATTTCAGAGACATGGAGATAGAACAGCGCTGTGACAGGTAGTGCCTTAAGGCTTCAGAAGAGAAACAACAGGTGCTATGTGGGGAGAGGAGCTGGGCACGTTGGCCAGGTCTGCTGATGCCATGTTCTTGTGTTGCAGTTACATCCGGTGATTAAGGCTTTCCTCTGCGGCTCCATCAGTGGGACCTGCTCCACCCTCCTCTTTCAGCCTCTGGATCTCCTCAAAACCCGCCTACAGACCCTGCAGCCCTCAGATCTAGGGTAGGCCATTGTTCTGCTTCATGGAGGAGCCAGGATTAGGAACTTCTCAGTCACAGGCCTGTCTTTACCAGTTAAATCAACTTCACTATATTAGAAAAACACAGACCAGACTCGAATTCTTTCTTTGTTGTTTGTGTTTGCTTGAGACAAGAGTCTTGCTGTGTATCCCATGCTGACCTTGAACTTGAAATCCTACTACCTCATCTTTCTGAGTACTGGACCATGTGCGTTGTGGATACGGTTTTTATGAAGAAATAAGTTAATTTAGTTTTATATACATGCACGTTATAATTTAATTTTTGTTAGATTAAAATGTCATTTTGAATCGTTCCAGAGGACCTTCCTTGGTGACATTTATATATTTTTTCTTTTTGTGCTAGCTTATGATGTTATAACTATGCTGCCTGGTACTGGTTTCTTTGGAAGTGACATTCATTTTGAATGTGTGTTTTGTGATTCTCTCAGTACTGTGGGAACTACATAAAGTGTATGTGAAGTGGAGTTTATCTCGTGGTGTGATTAGATAGGTAAATATGTATGTGCCAAAAGGTGAACACATGGGAATCAAGACTAATTCTAGGGCTGGCGAGATGGGTCAGCAGGTGAAAGTACTGGCCACCAAGCCTCACAACCCGAGTTTGATCGTAGGACTCAAGTAGGAGAGAACTGATTCCTACAAGTTGTCCTCTGACCTCCACATGTGTGTGTATGTACACACGTGCGATAATAAATTTTAAGAGAGCAATTCTTTCTAAGATGCAATATATTTCAGAGATTCCAGCGTGTTTAGATAGTCTTTTTTTTTTTTTTTGGTTTTTCCAGACAGGGTTTCTCTGTGTAGTCCTAGCTGTCCTGGACTCACTTTGTAGATCAGGCTGGCCTTGAAGTCACAGAGATCCGCCTGCCTCTGCCTCCTGAGTGCTGGGATTAAAGGTGTGTGCACCATGCCCGGTTTAGACAGTCTTTGATTGGGGAATTCTGCAATAAGGATGTGGTCTAACAGATTTCTTTTCTTTCCCTTTTTTCTTTTTCCCCTTTTTAAAAAATTTTCTCTTCCTATTTTGTCTCCTTCAGGTCCAGGCGTGTTGGGATGCTGGCTGTGTTTTTGAAGGTGGTTCGCACAGAAAGTCTCTTGGGCCTTTGGAAAGGGATGTCTCCTGTAAGCTGCCTTGTGGACCTAGGTTCTCTTGAGTCACTCCGTTCATAGTCGTTTCCCTACTCACCGGTTGCTTAGGCTACTCAAGCCACGGGAGTACGTAGGCGCCCCACCCCCATCTGTGTGTATTCGTTACTCTATACTGCTGTGACCAAGTCCTTGACAGAAGCAGCTGAAGAGAGGAGACGTAAACTGGGCTTGTGTGGGGATGCAGTCCATCTTGGTGGCACAGGCCTGGCTCTTGGAGTAGCGCTCAGCAGTTTTGTGGGTGGGGGGTATGAGGCAACTGGTCACGACTCAGCAAATCAGGAAGCTGAGAGTCTTGGTTAGAAGTAGGCGGGGCTCTGACGTATTTCAGAAGCCAAAGCCAGTGACCCCACACCCTGCAGCCTTGCCTCCCGCCACCTCTCAAAACAGCGCCACCAACTGGGGACAAGGTGTTTAAACGCATGAGTTCTGAGGGGCATTTCCCCTTTCAAACCATATTCTGTGGTTTTAGTTCCCTGAAGTTGGCTCTGTTCCAAAACCATTAAATAGAAAATTCTGAAGCTGAGCAATTCATGGGTTTCAATCGCGCACTGTTCTGAGTAGCTTGTGCGGTGGCTTCTGTCTGCCCTCCATGTCGCACAGCTACGTCTGAGCTATAGTCACCGCTGGCCCATCACTCACACTCAGTAGCTGCCTTTGTTATCAGATCACCTGCTGGGGAATCGCGAGGTTTATGCTCAGGCACCCCATATTCTACTTACTGACGTTCCCAGTGCACACGAGCCCTGGCGCTGGCAGTCTGGGATGCCAAAAAGAAGCTGGACAGGACTCTCGGGGAAACATGGAAGGTCTTGACTTAAGACAAGAAAAACAGTCTCCAGCAGGAAGGAATACCGTGGCCATGACGTTGTGGAGAAGGAAGAAGGAAACCGTGATATTTCTGTTGTCATAGTTCAGATTGGCCACAGCCGAGGTGCGCAGAAAGTGCTGGGTTGACAAGTGCACTGCGTTGTGTGTGGGTGGAGCGGGTCTACCCGATGGCAGCGTGCTTGAAGACTTCAGCAGGAGATCTGAAATGAGCGGCTACAATCCACTCAGCACACGTGGGAGATACAGTTGCCTGCATTCAGAAGCAGGATTGGGCAGGAACAAGCCGCATGCGCTGGTGAAGCTGCTGCCACATCTCTGGTACAGATGGCATGATTCTGGGCAAAGACTGAGCAAGGGGTCAGCTGTGAAGGAGTGAGGCTCTTCTTTAGAGTGCCACGCCAGTGGAACCTGTGTCCAGTGGGGCCTGCATCTAGTGGAGCTTGTGTCCACAACAAGGCATGGACACGGCCACACCTGACAGGAAGTGGAGAACAGACTGAAGGCCATTAAGAAATCCTAAAGGTGGACGAAGGAGGGCTCAGAGCTTAAGAGTACACATTGTTCTTAAAGAGGACCTGAGTTCCATCCAGGCACTTGTGTCGGGCAGCTCACAACCCCAGCTCCAAGGGATCCAGTGCCCTTTCTGGCCTCAGCGTTCTCTCACACACATGTACAAACCCATATACAGACATACGTGTACACATAATTAAAAATAAACTTTTAAAAATGATAATTGTTGGACATAATTCCAGCACTCAGGAGGAAGAGGCAAGGGAACTTCTTTGAATTAGCAGCCAGCCAAGGCTATATAGTGAAACCTGGCTGAAACAAAACAAACAAGGAATGGGAGGAAGTTGAGTCACATATCAGAAGATTGAGAAGAAAATAGATCAGATCCAACAACGTGGATGTTATTGAAATTTGCCAAAATGTTACAGATTGCACATTAAAGGACAAAGCTGTGGGATCAGATTGCCCTTGAGTGACCCCTGAAGGCTTCGGCTCCTGCAGCAACTTTGATGAGTTGAAGAGAGAACACCTGATCATGTCGTTCTAAGTAGTTCCAGAAATAAACCAACTTCTCACCTGTCGGGATGTTCTGGCTGTCAGCATCACCTACTTCTCAATCCAGCCATGGGGACCACGTGGCTTGATCCCCCCAGGACAGTAGGTCAGTAGGACCCTGACCTCACCGAGTGTCTGTGCTGTTGGCCGCCTTGCCTCATCTCCTCACCCAGACTCCAAAAAGCACAAGGGAGAGAACAGGACAGGAAGATATGAGGGCAGGGAGGCTGCAGTCACACGCATTTTATTAGTTACTGAGCCCTGTTTGTGAATGAAGCTTCATCCTGTGTACCAGGCCAGTGGAGACAGAAGTACAGTGTGCATAGGGCTCAGTGTTACCCGCTGTTTGGCCACCCCAACAGATACTAGGGGACTGTATCCTTCCTGTCTCCTGTCCTATCTATCGCTAACGTCTGTACTCTTGAAGTATGGTATCCCACTGCCCGTCAGTGTAGCCTTGACTCTGGCACCACTGAAGGTGGGATGGTACAACCACACCTTTATTTCTATGCCCAAAGGCTTTTTCTGTCCCCTAGGACTCACCTTGCTGGAAGTATCAAGGCATTGGTTCCCACCCTCCACCCACAGCAGCCTTCAGCCACTAGAAGATGGGAAGTGATGTTCAAATGACACTTTGCCCCCTTCAGCAGAAAGATCAGAGGGCGGGGTGTTTACTGATTGCTAGAGCTTGCCAAGGGGGACCAACTTGCCCACAGCTGTAACTGCTCTGGTACACTCTTTATTGGCTGCTGCCTGTCCTGTCTCTGCCCCTCCTCCCATTGTTGCTTCCTTCACACAGTAAACAAACACTTGCATGTAGATCACCCTGGGATCTCTTGGAGACTGTCCTCCCAAAGTCATCTTGCAGTTTTGAGCCCTTGATTTCATCCTTCCTCCCTCTGTCTTTCCCTGCAGTCTATTGTGAGGTGTGTCCCTGGTGTAGGAATCTACTTTGGCACTCTGTATTCTTTGAAGCAGTATTTCTTGCGAGGCCATCCTCCCACCGCCCTGGAGTCAGTCTTCCTGGGCATGGGCTCACGCTCTGTCGCAGGAGTCTGCATGTCGCCCATCACAGTGATCAAGACGCGCTACGAGGTGAGTCTGGCGGTTTGAGAGCCTTAGGGTTTGGATGTGTGGTCTGACTTAAGAGAGTTGCTTTTGTAGGCAGGGAAAGCCACGTGTGCACCATGGCCTTGGTGCTTTGTGATGGTACCTAACTGAGTCTACTTAGGCCACTGCTCAGATGCTGGCCTGTGCCACTCACTCGATCCGCCCTCCCTTTGTAGAGTGGGGCTTACAGCTACCAGAGTATCTATGCAGCCCTGAGGAGCATCTATTGCAGCGAGGGCCACCGGGGCCTCTTCAGGGGCCTCACAGCAACTCTCCTCCGAGATGCGCCCTTTTCAGGGCTCTACCTGATGTTCTACAGCCAGACCAAAACCACAGTGCTCCACAGCACAGGTAAGGAAGTGTATGGGGCAGAGGAGTCACAGAGAGACTGGGTTCTTGCCTTTTTCTCTGGGATAGTCTTAGCAGTTTTAGGAATGGAGCCACTTTGGGGCTGGGTGCTGGGATGCCCTGTAGGTTTTGTGTCTTCTAAGGGACAGAGGTGGGCGGGGTGAGAGACAGGGCGTTTTGCCAGGATTCTGCAATAGCCACAGACATTATTGGAAGGACCCTAGGACGGCAGCTTTGGTGTGCATTCTGTGAATCTGGGTTTCAATGACCCTACTAGTTGTGATCCCTGTTACTGTTCTTTTGAGCCCTCCATTTGGGTGGAGCTAGAGTTGCAAACTTGAGGTGTTTGTTGCAGACCTGTCACAGTAAGCTTGTGGGCCACACATGAGCCACGTCTGTGGGTGGTAAACACTGACCAAACAGAGCAGAGTTGCTTGAAACCCATTCTGCACAGTGACCTGAACTCAGCAAAGGGTCTGGATAAGTGGGGAGGTGGAAATACCGCCCTGGTGACTGATAGTCAGCTGCAGTGGGAGTGTTTGGGGAGACTGGCTCCTTCCCCCAGTGACACATGTGACCCTGCAGGTCACAGCCTCATCTTCAACAGAAATTAAAGGCAGTAAGGAAACAGAAGTGATGTTTTATGTCACCTTGGCTGACCTAGAACTCAGTATTGTAAACCAAGCTGGTCTCAGATTCCTAGAGATCAGCTTGCCTCCACCTTCAGAGCACTAGGATTAAGACCATGCCTGACTTAGCTTGTACAATTAATACACATTAGTTAAAAAATAAAACTAAACACCTATTAGTTATAAAAATCCTTTAAAATTGGAATTGATTTTTTTTTAGAAATGTATATTGAATCTATAAAGCTAACAGTGTCCTTGATGAATAAAAACTAAAGTTTTTCTAACTAGAGTCAATAACAAGGTAAGAATGTCCACACCTGCACTGTTCAGCCAGAGGGTGTCCATACCTGGATTGTCCAGTGAGGTGCTGCAAAGCTTCTCAACAGAGCACAGATATTAGCCATTTTAAGTCATTGTACTAAATAATGAGTTTTCCAGTGACACTGTCATCCAGACACATCCCTGTACCTTAGTCAGGTCTCTCCTGAGCACACAGGTTAACCTGCCTCCACATTGTGTCTGAAGAGTGTGAGTTTTGTGACCTCCCGCTGCTCTTGTTCTGTTTCAGACCAGCTGGATGCTGCTCGGATGCCCCTTGTTAATTTCGGCTGTGGGATTCTTGCTGGAGTTCTGGCTTCACTGGCGACTCAACCTGCAGACGTCATCAAAACTCACATGCAGCTCTCCCCAGTGAAGTTTCAGTGGATTGGCCAGGCAGCAACTCTCATCCTCAAGGTAAAGCTGCAGAATGTGTGCTGCTCTTGGGGCTGGGGATGCCTCTAGAGCAGCTGCATACACCTGTGGCTGCTCTTTGCTACTCTGTGGCTTCTTCTTTTTCCCACTATTTAACCCCCTGATTTCACCTCCTAACAGTAGATCAAGAGAGAAACAAGGATAGAGGGGACAGAGGAGTTAGGAAAACCCCCGAATCTAATTTCTTTCCTTTTGTTTCTTCTTTGACCGTGGCTACTAACAACCACTGACCCCGTCTCTCTCAGGCCCTCACATTTATGTGCCCTCTGAAAAGTCCCCAGAATTCCAAACATCACACAATCACAGAAGCTATCTGCAGCTGGCAAAACCATGCTTCTGCTGGAGGCGTATCATGGTCAGCTGCTGTGGACAGTCCGAAGCAGCCCCATATCCCCACACCTGGGATTAAAATAAAAGCACATTCTTATAATATTTCTGTGTTTAAAAGAAGCCCAAATTCCAGATTTCTTACTACACACACTCCTCCCAGTGTGTTAGCAACATTGGGAAGCGTTAGAAGTGTGCATTCACAGGGGCTGCAGAGACAGTTAAGCAATTCAGATCGTATGCCTTCCTGCAGAGGACACCATATCTAGCAACTTCAGCTGCAACTCCAGCTCAGACAGCCTGCACTACATCCCTGGCTTGGCAAACAGCCCTTGTCTATATTTTGTGTGCTGCTTGGTGTTTCTTTGCAGTGTGGAAGTGGTACAGCTGCCTGACATCGTGGTGCACATCTGTCATTCTAGTTACGAGATCTGTGGAAGGAGGATCATCTCAAAGCAAGCAAACAAACCAGAACAATCAGAACAGAACCACATACACACAAACCAAAACTGTACACAGCAACCCTGAATAATGATTTTCAGCTAAGGGAGTTCCCAGTACAGAGACCTTTTTAGCTGCCTAGGTCTGGTTTTGTTTAGTCTCTGGTACCCCAAAAGAATGTTCTTTTAAAAATCCCTTTAAGCCGGGCGGTGGTGGCGCACGCCTTTAATCCCAGCACTTGGGAGGCAGAGGCAGGCGGATCTTTGTGAGTTCGAGGCCAGCCTGGTCTACAAAGCGAGTCCAGGACAGCCAGAGATATTCAGAGAAACCCTGTCTCGAAAAACCAAAAAAAAAAAAAAAAAAAAAATCCCTTTAATTTTACTTATGTGTGTGTGTGAGTCTGTGTGCCTGTGGGAGCTAGAAGACAATATTGCATTCATGGAACTGGAGTTCAAGGTGATGGGAAGCAAACTCTGGACGTGCTTTTAGCTCCTGAGCTGTCTCTCCAGCTCTTAAATGTCTTTTCTTCTCTTTATTTCTTTTTTTGAGATAGGCTGTCTCTATTACATAGCTCTGGCTGTCCTGGAACTTGTTATAAAGACCACACTGGCCTCAAACTCACAGAGATCTTTCCTCTGCCTCCTGAGTGCCACCACTTCCATCTTTAAATATTCTCTTTTAAACTAGACATTTCCGTAGATAGTGCAGATCTAAAGAGGTGGACCTCAACAGTTACGGGAAAATTGTAGGTTCATTGGTTATCATGACTTATGAACTGTGGGCCCATAATTCATGTTTGGCATGATGTTTAAAACCAAGATTCTAAAATGGAGCAGCAAAGTGTCGGGTGACAGGGTGACATCAGCGGCATGTGACCTTGCTTCTCAAGTTTTGACAGCTGTGCTTTCATCACAGAACCATGGGCTGCGTGGCTTCTTTCATGGCAGTGTACCCCGGGCCCTCCGTAGAACTCTGATGGCTGCCATGGCATGGACTGTCTATGAAGAGATGATGGCCAGGGTGGGCCTGAAGTCCTGACAAGAGAGGGATAGCGGAGGAAGATCTGCTGTCTCGCCTGGTTCCTGTCATGGGCGGCTGCTGCCGCTCACTCTCCTGGAGTGAGGTGAAGCGCTGTCTGAAGAGCCAGGCACAAGTGCCATTGCCTTTAGTCCCCCATCCAAAGAGAGAATGGGTAGGTGACAGAGCCTCAAGTGGAGTCACCAGTGCCCAGAGCCCCACACACACCCAGTCAGCAGCACACACAGAGGCTGGGAGACAAGCGTGGTGGCCCACAAGGCTAACTGAGAGGCCTCTGCTAATTGCTGTGTCAGCCACCTACCTGCATCACAGAGGGCCTTAGATATGTTGGTAACCAAGGAGTCCCACAGCAGAGAAGCTGTGGTCCTCCTGCTATATCTGAGGGCAGGAGTTAGGGAAGGCTAGACCGAAGAGCTGTCAGGGACCAGTGAGATAGCTCAGCAAGTAAAGACGCTGTCGGCTGACCTGCGTTGGAGCCCAGGACCCACATGGAGGAGAGAACTACTGTAAGTTGCCCTCTGATCTCCTGCGAGTTGTGGCAAGCACCTGTACCCAATGAGTAAATAAATGTAATAATTTTTTTAAAATAAAAAATGTCATCACGCTGGAGACTTTCTGAGGTGACAAAAAACAAACAAAACAACAACAATGAAAAACCAAGATAGACATTAATTTTGTTCCTAGGGAACCTCCTGTAGGCCCCAGAGACTGGGCACAATTACCTCCAAGGCCAAATATGCTGTTTTTTTTTTTAACTATGCTTTTTAAAATATATATATATATATATATAATTTATTTTTATCTTATGTACATTGGTGTTTTGACTGCATGCATATCTGTGTGAGGATGTCAGATCCTCTGGAACAGGAGTTACATACAGTTGTGACCTGCCATGTGGATGCTGGGAATTGAACCGGGTCCTCTGGAAGAATAACCGGTGATCTTAACTGCTGAGCCATCTATCTCTCCAGCCCCCCAATGTGCTGTTTTAATCTGTGCTATTCTCACATTTTTCCATAATTAAAGTTCAGATTAACAAAGAAAAGCACTTTGATTGGGAAGTGTTTGAAAAACAAAAAACAGCAGAGGGAGGAGCATGCTATTAATCCCAACACTTGAGAGGGAGAGGCAGGTAGATCTCTGGGAGTTCCAGGTCAGCCAGGGCTATATGATCAAAAATTCTGCTTGATAAACCTAAATAATATGTCTCATTCCCTGAGGGTGGCAAAGTAATTCTAGGGTGACTTAATTTTTAATCTGCCATTTAAGTCCCTAAAACTTAATTCTTTTTTGTTTTTTCGAGAGATGGTTTCTCTATGTAGCCTTGGCTGTCCTGGGCTTACTTTGTCAACCAGGCTGGCCACCTGCCTCTGCCTTCCAAGTGCTGGAATTAAAGGCATGCGCTACCTCACCCAACTTAAAATTAATTTTTACAAAATCAGAGCTGGGGATGGTGGCACATTCCTTTAATCCCAGTACTCAGCAGGCAGAGGCAGGGAGATCTCTGAATTCCAGGCCAGTCTGGTCTACAGAGCAAGTTCCAGGACAGCTAGGGCTACACAGAAAAACCCTGTCTCAAAAGCCAAAGGAGAAACAAAAGCAGCTTTAGTTTACATACTATACAATGTATCTGTTTGAAGTCCACAGTTCACTGGTTCGAGGTTAGAAGCGTGGCTTAGGGGAGTGCTAATATATGCAAGTTCCTGGGTTCAATTCCCAGCACCAGCAACAGGGCAAACAAGGAAACACTGGTACAGTGTGGTGGTACAGGCCTACCATCCACTCTCTGGGAGCCAGAGGCAGAAGACCCAGAAACTCAGTCATCCTTCACTTGTGAGACCCTGTATAACGTCTAGCCATGACTAAATTGGTTTTAGAACATTTCCACCCCCCCCCCAGTAAGATCTCATTCCCAGACCACCACTCACTTTCTATAATTTTGTCTTTCTGAACACATCATTTAATAGATTTTAGAATATTTTTCCTTTATTTACCAAAATATTTTGATGCACATTCCAGTGTGTCAAGTTCAATACTTTGTTCTTACTTTTACTTTTTAATATTAATATGTTATATATATTATATGTATCATATGTAATATATATGTATATATATATATATATATATATATGGATGTGGTATTACTACAGCCTCAAACACGTGATCCTCTTGCCCCAGCCTCCCGTGTATTACAATTGCCAGGTGTGAATCACCATGCTCAGCCCACAGCTTATTTTCTCTCAAGTTCTGGGAACTGAAGAAACCCAGAGCCGTGTGAAGTAAGGCAAGCACTCATCACTGAGCAGTGTTTTGATCTGAGGAATTTGTTTCAGAACCTTCCATGGATGCCAAACCCGAAGGTGCTCAAGTCCCTAATACAAACTAGTCTGGTATCTGATAACCACCATCCTCCTATATAACCTGAATCATCTCTAGATTACATGTGACATGGAATAAACACAGTATAAGTGTTTTGTAAATAATGACCTGTCATCCAAATTTCTCCACGTCCCCTTCAACAATTTGGTGATATCCTATTAGTAACCACCATTTTGTTGTCCTCAAATTTAGGAAGGAGTCATTACTTTCTCCAAGGAGCAGAGGGGTAGGTGGGGGTGTGTCCCCATGGTTAATAAGCTCTGATGCAGGTGGCCCAGGGTTAAACCACCCAACTGTGATGCTGACACTGTGTTCAGGTATGGGAGCAGTAATACTATGCTGTTGTGAGGGGTAAGTAAACATTGTTTTCGCTGACAGTCTAGTTTTATTTTTTCATGCACAGTGTGTCAATTGTCTTTTTTTTTCATAGTTGTGCACAAGTACCAATTCTTTTGTACCACAGGACATATTTTATCCTCAAATGGCTGCATAGTATTCTATTGCACAGACTAAACTTAATGCATTTTTCTCTTTGACCAAAAAATAACTTTATGCGTACAGTCTCGCCCTTTATACTTTCAAGAAAACAACCCAAGGTCTAGAGGGATGGCTCAACAGTTAAGAGCACAGGCTGCTCTTCCAAAGGACCTGGGTTCAAATCCCAGCACCCACATGGCAGTTCACAGCTGTCTGTAATTGCTGGGCATAGTGCGCCAGCCTTTAATCCCAGCACTCAGGAGGCAGAGGCAGGCAGATCTCTGTGAGTTCAAGGCCAGCCTGGTCTACAAAGCGAGTCCAGGACAGGCAGGGCTACACAGAGAAACCCTGTGTCGGAAAAAGAAAGAAAGGAAACCATCACAGAGACAAAGTCTAGATTGCGCGTCGTTAATGGTCTTCCACAGGGCACGTGGCAATCCTCTAGGTTGGGCTTGCTGTACACAGTGCTGATCGCTATAAGCCATTCAATAAGAGAACTGCGGAGTCACAACCTTCGGTCCTCCAGTTACTTCCGGCCCTCGCTGCACACAGCGATTGCTGCAGGGTCCCACACGGACCAGTTCCAGCTCCCCGCCCGCAGCAGCTTGGCCGCTTACCGAGTCTGCGCATGCGCCGCAAGCCGCCTTCAGGAACGAAAATTCTGCCGGCCTTTCGCTCAGTCTGCATTGCTATTGGCTAGCTGTGGGCTATTTAAGAACGTCATTTCCGCCCGCCAGTCCTTTCCGCGCTGCCCAGGGACGGGTCCATACGGCGTTGTTCTTGGTGAGTCTCACGTGGGGGGTCCTCGGTGTTGCCCGACAGCGCAGCTTCGTGGTTTCCGCCCCGTGGAGGGTTACGGAGGTTCCCGGGGCTGCGTCTGCCGGAGCGGCTTCCTTATCAGCGGCGGCACCGCGTGGCGGCCTCTGTTGAGGTGGGGCGGGCGCTGTTCCGAGGCCCTTCGGCGACTCGTGCCAGGCTCCCCGGACCTGTCGGCAAGGAGCTGGGAAAGTGCTTGTGAGGTTCACAGAGATGGATCCGGAATTGCCGTTCACAGTCTCGAAATACATAAAAACAGAAAGCATCTCAAACATGGCTGCCCTTCCACAGCTCATTGTAGTGTGTCCAAACTTTCGTCAAATAACTGCCTGTGGGAGCGTTAACTCCCAATTGGCCAGTTTTTCTGTGTGCCTCTGCTGCCAAAGCCACATTGGAAGATCTGATGCAGTTAGCGATAGGTTCCCAGAGAAGTAGGGATGAAGGAATAAACATCCCTCTTAAGAAACATGTACCTATACTAGACATTGTGCCGATCCTGGTGGCATACAGCTTTAATGTTTGCACTCCGGAGGCCGAAGGATCTGTGAGTTCTGGGTCAGTCTGGTCTGTCTACGTTGAGACCCTTGTCTCAGAGAAAAGAGGAAAACTAGATGAATTACTACATTTTCAGATTCCCGTCGTAACTTAAAGGGAAACTTACACAATGTCCGGAGCCCTTGATGTCCTGCAGATGAAGGAGGAGGATGTCCTCAAATTCCTTGCCGCAGGGACCCACTTAGGTGGCACCAACCTTGACTTCCAGATGGAGCAGTACATCTACAAAAGGAAGAGTGATGGTCAGTTACCGCTTTTGATAACTCCGGTAATGTTTTTTTAAGCTCCTGACTAAGCTGTTCTTGTAGGTAGTACTGATACCTTTGGAGGAATACTACACTGGCTTGTTTGGATCCTGGGGGGTGTTTGGGAAGGGGGCCAGAGGACCTGATGGAGGAAGGGACACGTGGGATGCACACTATTAAAGCTCAGGATGGAGGCTGTCTTGGCCAGTGAACTTCTGAGTGTCGGAAGTGTGCTACATTGAATTGGCAGGATTTTCGCTAACACCGGTAGAGTTTGCCTCTATGACTGGAGTTTGATAGTAGTCACTGCCACAACATATCCTCTGCCTTCCCGCAGAGTGTCCATTTGCACAGCTAGGGTGTTAGCAGATCCATCTGGGTCACTGGGATCCCTAATACCCATTTAAAGCCCCCCTGTTGCAGAGTGTGGTGGTGCATGCCTTTAGTCTCAGCAGTTAAGTGCCAGGGCTACATAGAGAAGCCCTGTCTTGGAAAGTGCCCCCAAAATTCATTTGCTTGTTTAGGTATCTACATCATAAATCTGAAGA
The DNA here is from genome assembly GCA_907164525.1 of Lophiomys imhausi. Lineage (NCBI taxonomy): Eukaryota > Metazoa > Chordata > Mammalia > Rodentia > Muridae > Lophiomys > Lophiomys imhausi. The sequence goes on along the minus strand of CAJQZJ010003646.1, from coordinate 3,727,838 downwards.
GGACCTGGGAGAAACTGTTGCTTGCAGCTCGGGCTATCGTAGCTATTGAGAATCCTGCTGATGTCAGCGTCATCTCCTCCAGGAACACTGGCCAGGTTAGTAGAATGGGCTTGAATTTTGTTTTGGGGCAGTAATTCACATGAGTATGGCAAAGTGGAGGCGTCCAACGTGGATACCCCAGGAGGTCACTCTACCTGGGCTCTGTCCTGGTGGCATATGGGAGCATAGGCATTTCCCAGTGATGTACAGTCCCTTTCCACAACGTTGGAGATGAGGCTGGGCTTTGTGCCCGCACCTGCATATTCCTACAACTTCTCAGAGTCCTGTGGACAGTGACTGAGGAGGCAAACCATGCAGGACACAGTCCTCTGTCGCCCAGTGGCAGATAGTGCTGTGTGTTCACAAGGAAATTGTTTTTGTTGCTAATTTTAAAATAGCCACAAAATACCTTGTTTTCCCTTTGAGCCCAGCCAAGTTCTATGCTAACTTGAGTGTTTGAGTTGTATTATCTTTTCTGTTACATGCAGGCTAGTTGAATCAGTGAAGTTTCAAGTCTTAAGTTTTGAGAGACTTAAATTCTAGCAAGGCTTTGTGTTTTGATGTTGCACTGAAGGTCCTGTGAGTTCATCTCTGCAGGTTTCTCAAGAGGGGACTTGGCTGCTGTGGAATAGGATAGACTATGGCTCAGTTACTGTTTCTAGGTATTTGGATACAGTGGAAAGGATCATACTACTGGAGGGAGTCAGATCTCAGGGCAACGTTGGTTTCATTAAATCTTTACTTAGTGAATATGAAAGCTGCACAGTTGACCGAGAAGGCATGGTCACTCTTACATAGGCCCTGATAATGGAGATGCTCAGTGATAGAGAACTGTTGCTCGTACAGACACCCCACACGGTGGCCACAGCCATCCATAATTCCATTTCAAGGGAATTCAACACCTCCTGGCCTCATTCATGTGGGTGATGTGCCTGTATACATTGCAAGCAAATGTTAGTTATGAAATGAAAAGGAAATGTTCTCTAGAGGAAAGGGAGGGCCTTGTGCTCTGATAAATTTGACCAGGGGTCAGGGGTCTATCATTGTTCTTTGAGGGACCGCGTGTGTGAGAAGCTTGAAACCACCCATAGTGACCTGCCTTATAGATGAGTCTGTTTTCATTGGTGCCTCAGACTAAGGAGATGGCTATGTCAGCCTAAGGGTGTGTGTCAGAGAAGTGCTACTCTGACGGTGTGGTGTTTGATAGGTGAAGTCATGTGACTAGAATAGGTGTCAACAGTTTTACTGTGAAACTGCTTGAAAATGCTGACTCAATCTCCCTTCAAAGCGAGCTGTGCTGAAGTTTGCTGCTGCCACTGGAGCCACTCCCATTGCTGGCCGTTTCACACCTGGGACCTTCACTAACCAGATCCAAGCAGCCTTCAGGGAACCTCGGCTTCTAGTGGTGACTGATCCCAGGGCTGACCACCAGCCTCTCACAGAGGCATCTTACGTCAACCTGCCCACCATTGCTCTGTGTAACACAGACTCTCCTTTGCGTTATGTGGACATTGCCATCCCATGCAACAATAAGGTACTTGCTCTGGCAGACAGTTGTGAGAATGCACTGGGGAAATCCTGTTCCTGTGCACATTGTTAGAGCTTGGAGTTGAGGTCATAAACTGGTCGATGAACTCGCAAGTGTAGGTAGTGTGCTAAACGAGTGGCAAGGTTTTCGCTAACACCCCACTCTGGCCCAGTGAGTGGAGTTTGATAGTAACCTTTGCTACAAGTGTTAATGGAGGTGCCTGCATGAGATATGGGTCTGTGTTTTCTCCTACATACACGTTAGTGTTTTCCAGTAACTTGGGGGAAGGTGTCATTTTGTGTATATGAGAGTTCTGTCTGCATGTATTCTGGTGTTGGAGGTGGTGAGTTGGATGCACCTATGGGTACTGGAAATCAAACTAAGACTTGGAACCAAGGAACTTCTGGCACGGGGCAGGTGAGGTGAGTGGGGGACAGGCTTGCGGAGTGGCTGCGCTGGTGTTTAATGACCCATCACTCTTGCAGGGTGCTCACGAGAGATAGTGCCACGCATGCGGAGTACTTCCCGGGCCAGCATCCACCACATCAGACCCACTGAGTGAGCACCCGTGGGAGGTTATGCCTGATCTTTACTTCTACAGAGACCCAGAGGAGGTAAGGCTTACTCTACTAAGTGCTTGTGGTCACTGAGTGATGGGACCCCTTGGTCTGGTTCAATGAAGATAATTATGTCCATCTGTGCTCTTAAAACTAGATTGAGAAGGAGGAGCAGGCTGCAGCTGAGAAGGCAGTGACCAAGGAGGAGTTCCAGGGTGAATGGACCGCACCAGCTCCTGAGTTCACTGCTGCTCAGCCTGAGGTGGCCGACTGGTCTGAGGGTGTGCAGGTGCCCTCTGTGCCCATCCAGCAGTTCCCTACTGGTACGTATGGAGGCCAGGGCTGCTGGGGGCCTGAAGATGTTGCTCTGACCTTGCAATGTGGAGATGACTGGGCTGTTCCTGACATGAGCCTGGGTGTAGATGCAGTGTGTTGGGTGCATTGGGGGAAGTAGTACTCTGTTCCTAGAGCTGAAATTTTTTTTAATCTTTTTAATAGAAGACTGGAGTGCCCAGCCAGCCACTGAGGATTGGTCAGCAGCTCCCACAGCGCAGGCCACTGAGTGGGTTGGAGCCACCACAGAGTGGTCTTGAGCTCCTCTGCAGACACCTGAGCAAAGGAAAAAAAGGTGGAAGGAAAATAAAGTTCCTAAAAGCTGTCTGTCACTTGAGGTCTTTACTGCAGACCAGAGCTTGGATTGGTACTTGGGTGTGCTACTGGACACTGGGCAAAAGATAGTAATGAAAGAGACTAGTGTGTACAGGGCTGGGTTCTGGGAGGGTCTCCTAGGTGACCTGTTTGTGTTGAACACTTCAGCCTGTGAACCTGTTTTAGGAGGTTTTATTTAAATGTTGATAGGTTGCTTTGAAATATTTCCTTTACTGTAACAAACTGGTGCCTATGTGGAAATTCCACAGATGAGATCTAGGTGAGGTGTTCATTTCTGATGCAGGGTCTCTGTTCTAGCTTGCCTCAAACACAGATTCTTTTGCTTCCAGAGATGAAAGGTATGAATGATCAAACCTGGCCAGATTTTGTTTTATGTCCAGTATGTTAATACTGTCTGGCTGTCCTGGGCAGGACTTGTCCAGTGACCCTGAGGTGTTCATACACAAACAGTGGCCTCACTAGCTTTGGCAGCAAGTCTACTTGTGCTCTGTATTACAGGGATTTACAGTAAGTGCTTGAGATTGCCAGGTGGCATTGTAGACTTGGTTAAGTACCCAGGAATGTATAAGGCCTCTAAAGTTAGCTGGTGAGGAGGCAACAAACACCAGCTTTTCACATATCAGGATAGAGCTAGTAGGTCTAAGACATGAACAGACTTTCAAGATAAACAAATTGGGGTTTTTTTTTTTTGCTTTTTTGTAAGTGTGGAGACCAGAAAAAGGGCATCGCTGGGTTTGGAGGTTCGTGATGTGGGTGCTGGGAACAGAACTCTGGTTCCCTGGAGAAGCAAGTCACCCTCACTGGGGAGCTGTCTTAGTTTTTCTTTCCTGGTGGTACTTGCTGGTGTAACCCTTGAGGAACCTAAGTACCTACCATAAATGGCGTGCTGCCAGTTCACTCAGCTTGCCGTTGGTGCCAGCCTGGGCTGACTGTCCAGGCATTGCAGGCTGCCATGGTTTGGAGCAATGATGGCTGTTATCAATCCACTCTGCAGAATCTGCTTTTATCTTAAGCAAAGATTTTATTCACCCTGTTAAATATTCATAGGTATTTGAGACAAATTGTGCCCTTAGACTATTAATAGGGGTCTGTTGGATCAGACCACTGAACTGTAGATAACGGGCATCCCAGATGGCCTGGGGGGTTGGGCTGTAATTCAGCACAGGAGACACAAGCTAGACAGATGACTGACTGGCTCTTGTTCTTCCATTTCCCTGTCCCTTGGTGAACTTTGATCTACGTGGAGTATCTGACCTGTGTAAAGCACCTAAATTTAGGGATAGCCCCAGAGTAATCCAAGAAATCTCAAATATTTTACATTTGGTTTATTTATACACAGTTAAACACTGGGCCAAGCATTCTAAGGACCCAGGATACAGCAGGGGACAAAGGCAAACCTGTGTTTGGAGGCAGAGGTGTGAGGTTGGAGGAAGCATGAGTCACAGGTTGCAGAAAAGGGGAAACGAGAAAATCCAGTGAGCTGAGAAAGCCTAGAAGAGGCTCCTCTTGACTGCACTGGAGGCCATAGTCTTGAACCTATGCTGTAGGTAGTGGGGAGAGACTTTAAACTCAGTACAAAGAAGTTCGTACCTTTCAGATTCTACCCTAAATTCTGCCTCAAGGCACAACCTTTTTGAACGACAAAAAGTTCCAAAAAGTATTGCTTAGCATGTCCTCAGTGGAAGACTACTACACTTTAGTGCTGACCCCGAGATACTATCTCATGATGGTAAGAAGAAAGGGATATACTTCAGTAAGGTCAAAAGTTCCCCTGACCACCCTGCACGGGTGTGGGAGGAATTCTGGGCCAGTGTGTCAGCTTCAAGCTTTCTGTATTAGTGTGTTGTAACAGTTATGTCCAGTAAATTATTTTCAAAACTTAAAACTAGCAATTTAGACAAAGTAGGATCAGCGTGCAGGAGAGGGATTTGATGAGCCAGAAAGTTTGTAAAGCTGGGTATAGTGGCCTAACCTGTACTTTCAGCACTTGAGAAGCTGAGGTAAGAGGATTACTGTGGTTCAGAAGTCCACCTGGGCTAAGCAGACCAGATACCAAACAGTAGAGACAGGCATAGAAAATCTAAGGTGATAGAGGCTGATACTCAGTTGACAGATTCTCTTGGGTTCATGGATATATAATACTGCTATGTTGCGAAAACTTTACAAGCTTACCCTGGGTTTTGTTAAAAGAGTAAGAAATGCCCAAACTAAGAAGTGTCTTGGAACCAGGCAAGGGGAAAAAACCACCCACAGTGACAGTTGAGAAGGATGAGGAAATACACCTGCATTTTCATGTTTGGGGAAACAAAGTGCACATTTGCCACAGGTGTATGTGTGAGAATGCTAACCAACAAACCTAAAACTGACTGGGGCCCACTTACAGGATAGCTGACAATGCTAAGCAACAGTGAAAATGAACAAAGGTTACATGTATGGTGCACATAATTCTGGACCAAGGAAGTACATCAGAAAATTGCCCCTGCTTCCATCTGCAAAAAATTCAAAAAATGGTCAAAAGTCATAAACTTTGTAGGTATATCCCACTGTAGCAATAAGTTATTTTCAACAGGTAAAGGCAAATAATAGAAAATGCTTTTTAAAAAAATGGCACACCGAAACAAAATGGCCAGATGATCATGCAATCTGAAGAGAAACCAGTGTATCAAAGATAAAATACCATTTTAGAATGAGAGAAAGGGCGGGGCAGTGGTGGCGCACGCCTTTAATCTCAGCACTTGGGAGTCAGAGGCAGGTGGATCTCTGTGAGTTCGAGGCCAGCCTGGTCTACAAAGCGAGTCCAGGACAGCCAGAGCTGTTATACAGAGAAACCCTGTCTCGAAAAAACCAAAAAAAAAAAAAAAAAAAAAAGAATGGGAGAAAGGCTCACATCCTGTTTGCCTATCTCGTGATGATACCGCTGCCTCAAAGGAACCTGTTAACCTCTGTTATTGCTATAACCTTGTTGATCCTCTTCAGTAATAAACTGGTGGAAGTAATGCCTGTGACTTTTAAGAACATAGATGCTATTCACTGGAGCAGAATTACAGCAGAACCATTGTATCTGGCATGAATTGAGTGATGGCACCTAGGCTTTGAAGTAGTCTTTTGTCAGTGATATTTTTATGGGGTTCCTTTGTGTAACTTAGTCCCTGGACATATCTGGCAAACCAGGAAGTCCCATATGACTGAGAATTGCTTAGGTGATGGTTCCTTGAAGACAACTAGATCAGATAAGAGGTTTTGATATAGGGACACAAAAAAAGTGCTTCTAGGGCAATTGGTGGTGGCAGGCGCTTTTAATCCCACCACTCAGGAGGCAGAGGTAGGTGGATCTTGAGTTCCAAAGCAGCCCAAGCTACACAGAAACCCTGTCTCAAAACAAGCGCTTCTAGGAAGCTGCTGGCATTCAGTCTATGAGAGGCTGATCCCACTGCTGTTGAGAAGTCTAAATTCATCCTGTCTTCAAACAATTGTCCCTCAAAACAGTCCACCTTGATCTGGACTTCCTGGGACATCTTTTTCCCTCCCTTTCTTTCGCCACCCCCCCTCCCCCAAGACAAGGTTTCTTTGTGTATCCCTGGCTGTCCTGAACTCTGTAGAACAGGCTGGCCTTGAACTCAGTGATCTGACTGCCTCTCCCAAGTGCTGGAAATAAAGAGACGTGGCACCATGCTTGATGACATTTTTTTCTTGAATGCCATTTCCAGTTCAGAAGGAAACCTGAGCAGTTGAGGAAGGTATGTGAAGACTGGTATCCCCAGTCTACAGCCTCATGCTTCCTCAACAAGCAGGGAACAGTGAGTTACTACAAGAGAGCATGCTGTATTAAAAGTGTACTGTCCAGTCTCAAGTTGAGCTATGTCAGCTGATGCCACAAGTCACAGGTGCAAGTCATTCCTGTCCTACTCTGTGTGAGCACAAGAAGGGACTGCTGTGGTTCCTGTTAAGAAACAAGGCATGGATGCTTACACCACCCCCACTGTCCTAGCAGTGAGCTTCAGCAGCCAGTGTGGTCGACAGGATCAGCTACTTCCATACTCAACACACTGCCACTAGTTTACAACAAGCATTTCTGCATGGCATTACAGCTTTTAGAACTACAAGCTACACAACAAGATGGCTATAAAGAGCTTACCTAAGCTTCCTGTTTTTAACATTTTATAAAGCTTTTGTTATAAACATGGCTGGAATGAGCATCTTTGTGCTTAATGGCACTAAAACGGTACATTATAAGACATTCAAATTTGACTGCATCAAGTCTGTGGGTCCCACCTGTCCACTGCACATAATCACCAGGGGTCGGTGTTGTCTGCTGCTCTTCCTATTAAGTGGTAAGTGCCTTTTCACAATACAGATTGAAGCAAAACGCAAGGTCCTTCCTTCAGGAACTGAAAAGTGGTCTAGCTGGAGAACCAAAGGAAGTGTAGGCTGACCTTGCAGGCCCCTCCCGCCGCCTGCTCACCTGCTGGAAGGAGCTCTTGGAGAGAGCATGTAGAGAAATCTCTAAAAAATGATATGTGGCCAGGTGTGGTGGTGTACACCTTTAATTCTAGCACTAAGGAGGCAGGGGCAGGTGGATCTCTGAGTTCAAGGCCAGCCTGGTCTACAAATTGAGTCCAGAATAACACAGATAACACAGAAACCCTCTCTCCAAAAAACAACAAACCAAAACAAAAAACTGATTTGAAAGGCAAAATTTTGTGTGTTTATCTTTTTTCTTTTTTGAGTCAGGGCGCTCCTAAATAGCTCCAGCTGTCCTTGAGATCCTTCTGCCTCAGCCTCCCGGATTTACCGGACTGTACAACTGCTGGTACAGGCTGGATTTACAAGATTGGACAGATACATGCTGGGGAAGGTCTAACAAGGGCTGATTTCAATGCTGGGATCTGGTTACTGCCCTTTCTGAGGCATTCTGATTGGTTGAATAAATGCTGATTTCAATGCTGGGATCTGGTTACCGCCCCTTCTGAGGCATTCTCTGGTTGAATAAGTGCTGAGGCCTAAAATTGGGCAAAGACAGAGGTAGGTGGGATCAAGATGTGTGGGCTCCTGAAGCAGAGAGTTTGATGGATAAGAAAAGCCTCCAAGAGAAGAAACAGAGCAGGAAGGAAGACACATGCCATGGGTTAGAGAAAAGAACTTCATTCCACGTGACCTGGAACATCGTGACCTGGCATAGTGTGGAGAAAAACAGCCCAGGGGATGTATGTATATTATACGGGGCTTTATTTAGAAATAGAATTAAGAGCTAGCTTAGATGGGCCAAGATTGCTCAATTCAGGCCAAGGCTTGTTAAAACCCATGTGTCTGTGCTCATTTATAATGGCTGGTTAAGGATTAACAGCTACCGAACCAATTAACGATAATATAAATACAAGTGAACAATTTGATTATTTCTAAGATACATTTTGTGTTAGTACTTTAGCCAGGCTAGTGTTTCAGAGTACTGTAGTCACTGCCTGGCTACCAAACAAGTATTTAAAGCCACCTATTTGTAATTTTTTTCTGCTTGAAAAAGACATTTTCTAGAAGCTCTTTGCCTTTTCTGTTTGCTTTTTGTTTTCTTTTCTTTTTTTTTTTTTTTTTGGTTTTTCGAGACAGGGTTTCTCTGTGTTTCCTTGGCTGTCCTGGACTCACTTTGTAGACCAGGCTGGCCTCGAACTCACAGTGATCCGCCTGCCTCTGCCTCCCAAGTGCTGGGATTAAAGGCGTGCGCCACCACCGCCCGGCTGCTTTTTGTTTTCTTAATTTCTAACTTTTGAAAAAGTCTTGATCTGAATGTTCAATATTATTCCTGAATAGTTATATTCAGAAAGAGCCTGCCTGCTAGGCTTGACTTGCTGGGATGGAACTTCTTCATAAATTTGGAAATTGGGTGTAAGCAGTATAAAGGTCTTTCTGCAAGCTAACCCTTCCCTGCCATGCCTAATACACAACTACAAAGGACAAGGTTAGCTCTACCATTTTACTGTTCAGTAATACATTCTGAGACCAACCCCCTGTCCTACACTAAGCCACAAGTGATCAGACAGTTAGGAGCCATCCTTATCCCCCAGGAAGTCCTAATTCAGAGAGAAAACACACAGGCATCTGTGCAGACGGGGTGTGTGTGTGCAGCCAAACATGCTATATCACCTGAGGTTTAAAACCACATAAAGGCTCTATAGGAGAGAGACTGGGCTCTCATAACTTCTAAGTTGGCTCCAGACGAAATTACAGTGAGAAGTCCCAACTGTGGGGTAGTTTTCTGAAGACAAAACTTTTAATATCAAATATATTAATAATTATAAGCACTTATAACAAATATAAACACTTATTACCTAACAACTAGCCCTAAGAATAACTATAAACCCCTATTGCCTAACAACTAACCCTATTAATAACTATAAATACCTAGTATCTAACAACCCTAACCTTTTAGAAGGATACAGTCTCTGGGGCAGGTCCTCAGCTGTCAGGAATACTTCAGGAGTAGATCCTTTAGGGCACTTGGTCAAAAGTCTTTCCTCAGGAACACTCAGATGTAGGTCCATTAGAGTAATTGGCTATTGTATTATTGTGGCAGCTTCACTTTAAATGAGGCTTGAGGCTTTCTTCTCTCTGGAGCCTCACCTGTCTGTAGACCAACTTGGTCAGTTTGTATTAGTCACTCAACTGCTCTTCAACAGTTGTTCATGGTGGCCATAGTTCCATTCAGGCTGCTGTTTGAACTGGTCGAACCCCTCTAGGCAAAAGTTGTGCCAGAGGGTTTAGTCCTTGGCTTTTTGCTGCCTTGCTGAGGCCTTCTCTGCTCACCAGCTTCTTTCTGCCTCAGGGAGAGCTGGCTGTATATTTTCAGCTCTGTTTTTCAGTCGGCCTGCATTAGCTCCACCAGATGATACAAGCTGTCTTTCATCCCATCTTCTCTAGCATGGGAACAAAGGCTCCATCCATTTTGTCCTTAAATAGGGTCTTTTCCTTGTTTCACCTGGCTTCAGCCTAATCTTTGTTCCACCCACTTCATAAGGCTCTTAGCAGCTGCAAACAATGCCAAGCCATAAACCTTGTTTTTAGTTCATATGCTGCCATGCCAAGTGCCCACAGGTGCCAGGCTGATCTTCATGCCCTTTTTCTTTTTTGGTTTTTCGAGACAGGGTTTCTCGTGTAACAGCTCTGGCTGTCCTGGACTCACTTTGTAGACCAGGCTGGCCTCGAACTCACAAAGATCCACCTGCCTCTGCCTCCCAAGTGCTGGGATTAAAGGCGTGCGCCACCACCGCCCAGCTTTTTCATGCCCTTTTTAAGAGACTGTATCAGAAGCCCCTAGATATTCACTAACTCTAATTTATATCAATCTAACTCCCCTTACAGTTTTCTGTCTACCCATATTCCTAAGACTTAGCTAATAGACTGTGACAATAATGGTCAAGCTGCTCCTATTAGGATCACAAAACAAGATCTCTGAGGGGAAAAGAGAAAATGATGCGGAGAGAACAAAGGCAAGTCTTTACTGGAGGGAAGTTGATGGCGACAAGAAGAAAGTCCCTAGGGCAGTTCTTCCTGCCTTTCACACTTTCCAGTCCAGGGTAGACCTCAGACCACCTCCAGGGCAGAGTCTGATGGCCATGGAGGACAAGATGATTTCAATTACTACAAACCCTACTGCCAGGAAGCAAGTATACTGCCTAGACATGCTTTCCCAGATTTTGCATTTCAATTAGGCAAACAGCAATGGCTATTTAACATAGTGCTGTGATTGAAGAGAGAGCACTTAGCAAACTATAAAAACCCTAGAGAAGAAAAGCTGCTGTTGAATTTGACACCAGACCCTTCATGGCTTCTGCCCTAGAATCTACCCAAGGTTCAAGGGCAAAGGACATCACTTTTTTTTTTTTTCTTCGAGACAGCTTCTCTATGTAGCCCTGTGTCGAGAGCACGGTTAAGGTATCCAAATCTCGACACCTCCTTCTCTTTTATGAAGGGAGTCATGTGGTCAGGTGACGGCACTCGCCACCCACTAAGACCAAATGGAAAACACAGACAAGCTAGCTTTATACTAAATATCTATATTTATTATTCTATTAATATTTCTACAGATGGTACTACATCAGGAACATAATCCAGCACACACAATCACTTAATACACAGTATTCCTAATATCACTAAAGCTATCATATACATCCACCACATTTATACTTCATACCCACGGCTCACAACTTATACGACCTGTCCAACGTCCTTGCTCTTCTTGTTGTCAGTGCAAAGCCTGAGGTCAGGGCAAAGCCTGAAGGTAGGGCAAGGATCTCAGTACAAGGCCTGAGGCAGGGCAAGGATCTCAGTACAAGGCCTGAGGGTAGGGCAGAGGCAGGACGTCAGTGCTAAGACTGATCGCCGCTGACTGCTTGTCTGCTCTGGCTTCTCATACTTTCCTTTTATTCTAATTAGCATACTTTAGCATATCATCACCCGCATATGTGCGGCACTTACTTCTTTATCTATCTCCTACAGCTGGGCCGCAGCTGGGCTGTGGCTGAGCTGCTTCCAGGCTCTTTACACCCTGGCTGTACTGGACTCACTTTGTAGACTAGGCAGCCCTCAAACTCACAGAGAAAGGACATCACTTTTAACGTGTCAGTTACAGGGTAAAGCTCGGGGCAGGTGCACAAAGCTTCAGGCCTTTCTCCTTCTCAGAAACACAGCAGCAGCACTCTTGGATAGGTCGTTTCCTGTTGTCCCTTTTCCGAGCTTCACATTGTTGAGTAAAATTTAAGAATTCTCTGTTCATGGGTGATTGTCCCATAAATAATATGGAGCAGGGAGACTTCAAATGTCAGGAGATCTTAAGGATTGAGTCATGGTAGGCTAAAGATAGACCATGGAGGAATTTAACAGGACAAAAAGAGCTTAGTTCTCATGCTTTGGTCATAAACACAGAACTGGTGGATCTAGAATGGAGTGCTTTTTGCTCACATACCCTTCCCTAGGATGGAGAAGAGCCTGCGCAGGAGATGAAGGGCGGGGAGCCTGGGCTGAGTCATCCTCTAGGAATTCACTTCCAGAAGAAAGGAGATGGCAAGCAAACAGCTGAGGGGCTGGATCTAGTCTCTCTCTTCAGGCCATGAACTCCTGCCCTTTTCCCTGTCAAAAACAAGCCAGGAAGCCGGGCGTTGGTGGCGCACGCCTTTAATCCCAGCACTTGGGAGGCAGAGGTAGGCGGATCTCTGTGAGTTCGAGGCCAGCCTGGTCTACAAAGTGAGTCTAGGACAGCCAGAGCTGTTATACAGAGAAACCCTGTCTCGAAAAACCAAAAAAAAAAAAAAAAAAACAAGAAACAACAACAAAAAAAAACAAAAACAAAAACAAGCCAGGAGCAGTACTGCAGAGAGAAATCTTGCAAACTTGACCATCCCTCTCATTAATTCTTGCACTTGGATGTAGGAGGGCCCCTTCCTATGGCCGTTTGTGGGGTGTGAGGTCAGAGAGAAGACTGGTCCTCTGAGTCCAGACACAATCGGGGCTCCCATGGTGATCTTAGTCGAGGGCCTGGAGCAATGCCTGCAGAGGGGAAGGAGAGTGTGTGGAAGGACAAAGCAAGAGTTCTTGGAAGCTCTCCCAAACAGTCCCAAGTGACTCTTGTAAAGAGGGATCCATGATATAGCAATGTCGGCTGGATCAGTGAATGGCTCAGCCACTGAAGGTCCCTGCCATCAATCCTAGGAACCTGGTTTCCACCCTCAGGAATCTATGGTGGAAGGAGAGATTGGATTCCTGCAAGTTGTCCTCTGACTCCTCACATGAACCCCACAATAAAAATTTTAAAACGTTTTAAAAGTTAGCACTTCTTTAGAAGTGTCACTGGCCCTTCTCCAGACTCAGCACTCGAAATATGCTCAAGTGAGAGAAGTGGGGATGGGGAGGAAGGTCAGAGATTTGAACCAAGTTTGCAGGTCATGACTCTTCCTGACATCAAATCTTAGCTCAGGCTTCCCTCGGGCTTAGCAGTCCTGGGATGGACTATGTGGCTGGAGGCAGAAGGCATCTTGGCTGGGAGCTGTGTAGTGGCCAATGACACCTCTGGTGCCTGGGTCTTTTGGAGGTGGCTTCTGAGTCATGTGATCAAGATAGGCAGGGTGTGTTTTTATGGACTTGGGTTTGCAGGAACACCACACAATCAACCACTTTCTAATTGCATTGTCTTTGCTACTGTCACAGTGGCCTCACTGGTCACTAGTTAGTAACAACAAGCCCAGCATCAGGGTCTGAGTGTCCACCACCAGTGTAGATACAGAAGATCACAAGCCAATCTGCAGTCTAGAGAACAAACACAACATTTCTGAATGGTAAAACACAACATTTCTTATGCTGAAAGGGAGAACACACAGATTTCCTATGGTTCCTGGGGCTGGGAGACCCCACTCGTTAAGGGCACCTGCTGCTCTTACGCACGGCTGTAGTTCTGTACCCAGCACACACACAGGAGCAGCACTAGCCTGGACTTCGGGGGAACAAGGCACACAGGAGCCCAAACTACCTGGATTGCCACTCGCAGAGCCATAAGAAGTCAGAGAAATTTGGCCCCTGTCAGCGACCTAATACTGTAGCCTGTGTTCACACAAGTCCGGAAACATCCACAGTACGACGGGAAACTGAGTCCAACTCAAGACCCCATGCTTCTCCTGTGGATGCAGCAGTCTGCTCTCAGGGGCCTCCTGGATCTGCGCAGGCAAGTGCAGGGTCTTGGGGGCCAGATGACCTCCATGCAGGTCAGGCTTTGGTGAGTTCCAGGCCTGTTCCTCTCTGCCTCGGATGCTCTTGCCAGTTGGGTGGGAAGTCATCCTAAAAGGTTCCACGTTGTGTGGAGGCCGCAGGGGCAGGACTTTCTGGCAGGCATGTCTCACTGCGCCTGCTCCTTGGCTCTTCTGTCCTCCACTGTACTTGATGATCCTCCCAAGGCTCACGCTTGGCCTCCCTCATCAGGTTCCACGAATTCCTAGTGGCCCCAACCCACCCAGTCAGCTCCCAATGTCTCTAGATTGGTCCTAACAGTTCCTAACCTGTTCCCAACGGTCACCACTCCCCACCCCCAACAGCTCCCAGACTGTCACCAACGGTCAGTGGTCAGCTTCTGGCAGCCCCCAACCCGATCCAAATACCCTCCAGCCTGTCCCCAGTAGCTGAGAGTCAGTTCCCAGCCACACCCCTCTGTCCCCAACGGTCACCAGCCTGTTTCGAATTGAAACTCAGACCCTGGTCAATTCCAACACCCTCCACCCTGTCCCTAGTGTCCCCCACTAAATGCAAGACTCCCCAGCCGGTCCATAGTGTCGCCTGTTGACTTCAAGGTCCCCCAGGCTTCCCTCTAGCTCTCCAGATCTCCACACCAAGGGTCCTCAGCTGCCTCCCGAAGGTGCCAGCTAGACCTTGTCCTGCCTGCTTTGTGGGTCTGGGCTGGCACTTGGGCCCAGAAGCCTTCCTGGAGGAGTTCAGGGTGTGTCGTGACCAGTGAAGAGCCTGGGTTTTGCGAGTTGCTGGTTGGCTAAGGACAACATGGTGTGAAGTCCCCAGAAGGAGCCGGAGAATCTAGGAAGAAATTTGAAGCTGAGCTGAGGTTCTGACACACAGCTGGGAGGAAAGTAGTGGCAGAAGCCACGAGGAGACCAGCAGATGTGTGACTGAAGGGAGCTCTGGCTTCTGTGGGGATGGAGGAAACAAGCAGAGGCAGGAGGTTCCAAGGGGTGGCTAGATGACCTAGGAAGCAGGGAAGGTGAGCTGCACCAGGGCTGCCTCCTGTATGGCTGACCTGCCTGCTTTAAAGGCTCTGTGCAGGGAAACACTATTGGCACCTCGGGAAGAGTCTCCAAGGAAGGAGGAGAGGGCTTCCAGATTCATGTTGCACAGTACAAAGAAATGAGACTTACAGCTTCCACCCTAGAAACACGCCTGGCTTTGAGGCACCAGCCCTTAGTCTGTCTTTATGTCAATTAAAGTAGGTCAACTAGCATCTTTATTTTTTTTTAATAAAATAAAATTTAATTAAATAAAATGAAAAGCACCGAGGGACAGTTGGAGGGACCTGCAAGCTGCCCTCTCCCTGCAGCAGACCCAGCAAGGTGACTGTAGTCTGCTAGCAGCAGGATGTGAACTGACCATGTACCTAGAGAGCATCACCCATGGGCTTCTGAGCCTTGGCTTCCAGAGTTACAGTTGCCGCCTGATCTATGATTGATGGGCACACACATGACATTTAGTCTCCCTCCTCTGGGGATGACATTGTGCAGCCTCCTGTCACTAGGTGATCTGGTGTGGCTTAAGTCTCCAGACCAACAGACATTAAGAGGGAAGATATGAGTGTCACTAGTTTAAGAGGTGACCTTTGGAGCTCAGTCCAAAGACCAGAACTCTTTGGATATGCCAATTAGTTGCACAAAATAATGGGTGGTATTACAATTTTTCAATTATATGTATTATAATTTAATGTTTATTTTTGTTTTATGTGTATAAATGTTTTTCCTTCATGTGTGTATATGCACCACATGCATGCTTAGTGTCAGCAGAAGGCAGAAGAGGACATTGGATCACCTGGAATTGGAGTTATTGAACCATTGTGGGCCTCCATGTGGGTGCTGGAAACCAAACCTGGGTCCTCTCCAAGAGCAGCCAGTGCTCTTAACCACTGAGACATCTTACCAGTCTCCAATTTTGTATATGTATATGTGTATGTGTATGTGTATATGTATACACACATCTATAATATGTTTTTTTAATTTTGAATTATTATTTTTCAGATAGGGCTTCACACTGCCACCCATGTTACACTGGAACTCACTGTACAAGTCCATGCTGGTCTGAAATCATACTACTATGTAGCTCAAGCTGGTCATGAACTTGCAGAGCTCCTGTCTCAGCCTCCTGAGTACTGGGGTTGAGTTGCCCATCACACCTCATCACTGGCCTCTTTATCTTTAATTCAGTAGCATAGCAGCTTTTTTTGAGGGGATGTTAATATGTGTGGCATTTTTTATCACTTATTTTAAAAAGTATATGTTTTTCTCTTTCTTTCTTTTTTTCTAAAAATAGAGTCTCACTTTGTAGCCCTAGCTGGCCTGGAATTCACTTCACTCTGTAGACCAGGCTGACCTCAAACTCACAGGGATCCACCTGCCTCTGCCTCCCAAGTGCTGGGATTAGAGGCGTGGCCACCACACCTAGCTTAAACATTATATGAACTGACTGTGTGTTTGTGTATGCACAAGTCAGATGACAAGCCCAGGTGTCATTGTTCTGACATCACCACTTTTTTCTGACAGACTCTCTAGGTCAATGGTTCTCAACCTGTGGGTCCCAACTCCTTTGAGGGCTAAACAACCCTTTCACAAGGGTCCCCTAAAACCATTGGCAAACATAAATATTTGCATTATGATTAATAACAGTAACAAAATTACAGTTATGAAGTAGCAACAAAAATAATTTTATGAGCCGGGCGGTGGTGGCGCACGCCTTTAATCCCAGCACTTGGGAGGCAGAGGCAGGCGGATCTTTGTGAGTTCGAGGCCAGCCTGGTCTACAAAGCGAGTCCAGGACAGCCAGAGATATTCAGAGAAACCCTGTCTCGAAAAACCAAAAAAAAAAAAAAATAATAATTTTATGGTTGGGAGTCCCCAAATATGAGGAACTGTATTTAAAGAGCTGCAGCATCAGGAAGGTTGAGAACCACTGCTCCAGGTGGTGTAGATTTCTTCAGTTAGCTTGGCTAGGCTGGCTGGCCACCAGTCTCTAGGGTTCCTCCTGTCTCTGCCTCCTTAGAGTTAGGATTACAAGTGTGTTAGTGGCAATTTATAAATTGTGTTTGTTTCTCAGTTTCTCTCTTAACCTGGCTAACATCCAAATAATTGAGACTATATTATATTATTTGTTTTATAAGCTTCACAGCACAATCTTGAGTGGTTTAAATCTGTTCTTAACCCTCTATGCCAGTCTGACTCCCTCTTTGCCAAAATCCCTGAGTTACTTGCTTTTTAGTGCTCTCTTTGCTCCAACTGAATCTTCCTCATGCCCCTGGAACTCTGTCCATCACTGAATCCCCTACTTCTTCTCCCCTGGAGGGCAGGAAGTCCAGCCCTATTCTCTCCCTTGCTCAGCAATTGGCTGTAAGCTGCTTTATTGGCGTATCAGGGGACAACTGGGTAGCAGTGTGTACACAGTATTGAGACATAAGATTCTCAGAACAAGGATCGCAACCAGATATGGGGGGAGGGTACAGAAATCAGCATTTGAATCACACAATAACCTTATGCCTACACAAGTGCATACCACTGTGTCTAGATTTTTAAAAAAGGATTTGTGTGTGCACATGTGTGCACACACACATATATGCACTTTGAGCACAATGCCCAGAGGCCAGAGGAGGGCACTGGATCTTTTGGAGCTAGAGGGCCAGGATTTGGTTTCCAGCACCTATGTCTGGCTTCTCACACCCATCTGAAACTCCAGTTCCTGGTGATCCAATGCCCGCTCTGGCCTCCTCGGGTATGTGCATATACTTGGTGCAATAAACCCACACAAATAAAGTGCCCATATGTAAAAATAAAATTAGCAATAAAGATATCTTCACAGCAAATGGGAAACTCAGTGCAAGTTCAAACCTATTTGGAGGGTGATGTTAGTTTCTGCAACTATCTAGGTAGAGGGGGCACCAGCTGTTTTCCCAATGGCAAGTGTACCTTGGGAATTATCCACCACTTAAAGAGTCAATCAGCCAGGCTGGAGACCTGGACCAGAAAGATGCATCAATTAACATAGAAAATACAGAAACACCAATGAAAGGGTTCAATCTGAATAACAAGGTTAAGAGGGCTTTGGTATCACAGACACAGGTTCTGTTAGGAGAAACTGCATTGTTCCTGAAGTGGGAGGGAGGCTCCTTAAACACACAAGTCTCAAGAGGCTCCTCCCCAAGGATACACAGTCAGCCATGATTGCTGGACAAATACTCTCAGACAGGCTGAGATGTCTACAAATTGTGCTGGGAGCTTCAAGGATGGAGGTTTTGTGAGTTGTGACCTGTACTGGGGTGGTGATCCAGCTGCCTTGGAGCCATCCATGTCCCTGTAACTCCTCACCCATATTCTTGTAAATGGCATTCATCAACTCATTAGTTCACTAACCTAGGCTTGGGTAGAATTGTTTTCTCCGTTCTCAGTGTTTTATCTAAATGAATATGTGTTTGTTTATATGTCCTGAGGGAAACTCGTACAGCACTCACCCTGCTGGGGTTTATTGGGGCTTTGTGTATACAAGGCAAGCACTGTACCAACCCCAGCTCTGAACTCACAGAGATGTCCCGAGGGTCGGGGTAAGAGGTGAGCAACACTATCTTATCCTGGGTGTTTTAGTGCAGTGATTAGGAACAACACTGCCACAGCATGGAAACTCTAGGACGGTCAGAGCACAGACATAAATGGGCTTGGCCCAGATTCTGGATGGTTTCTTATCTCTGTCAGTTGCTTGCTGTGGGATCTGATAGGGATTAGAAACTGTTTTGATTATTATCACAGCTTTCAGTGGCCATAACGAAGCTGCAGAGCAATCCAGGAAGAGCCATTCCAGTTGAACATGGCATAGCCATCATTCCACGCCCTTCAACTGTTGGTACTGGCCACCCTGGCCAGACCCCTTCTGACAGGAAGTAATTCTGTTTCTGGTGGGCTTGGTGGTAGAACGTAATCACAGTTGAGGCAGGAAGAGTTTCTAGTTTGCTTTTTGTGGCTGTGATTAAAAAACAAAAACAAAAAATAAACAAACAAAAACCACCTAAAACCAACACAAGAGAAAAGGTTTTTACTCTTCTAGGTTATTGTCCCATACTTCAGGGAAATCACAGCTACAGGAGACAGTTTGTCACAGTCAAGCGTAGAGAGAAGTAAATGTGTCCCCGCTGTCCTCTTCCTGCTCACTTGCTCACTCAGCCAGACCCTCCATGGTTCTGCAGCCCAGAACCCGCTACCCAGGAACTGGGGCTGTCCACAAAAGCTGGGTCAATTAGTGATCCTGACAATCACCCACAGACAAGCCCACAGGCCACTCTGATCTGGGCAGTCCCTCAATTGATCTTAGAGTCACCTTCTCACGTGACTCTAAGTTGTGTCAACTTGACAGCCCAAACTAACCCCTACAAGCAAGGGCCATGAATTTGAGGTCAGTTTGAGTGACATAACAAGACCTAATCTTAAAAATAAAATGAAGGCAGGGTGTGGTGGCAGATGCTTTTAATCCCAGCACTTGGGAGGTGCGGTCAGCAGATCTCTGCGAGTTCAAGGCCAGCCTGATTTATAGAGTAAGTTTCAGAACAGCCAGAGCTACATAATGAGATCCTATCATCAAAAACAAAAACAGAAACAAAAAACTAAAAACAAAATAAATAAATAAAATAAAACAACACATCAACAAAAAATCCCCCAAAACAAAATAGCTCACCCCCCCCCAAAAAAAAAAACCAAAAGAGACAAATGCATTTCCACCCCCCGACTTGGTGATGCTAAGGAAGTTTTGGCTGGGGCTAGAGATGGTTCAGTGTCTATGAGTGAACTGTTTTCGCAGAGGACTTGAGCCTTGGTTGTGGCACCCTTGTGAGGAGCCTCACAACAGCCTGCACCTCCAACTGCAGAGGATTCAGCACCTCCAGCCCCTTCTCTGGCTCTTGTGGGTGCTCTCATGCACACATTCCTTATTACAAATAGGCCTTTTTTTTTTTAAAGTTTTGGCTTCAGCAGCTATGAAGTGGAGTTAATTAAAATATATACCTATTCGGATTGCTCTGGGGGACCAGCCAAAACGGTGCTAGAGGCACACGAAGCCTTCATCTGCTTACAAACAGGATCTTTATCCAAAGTAAACAAAGTGAAGAGGGAGCCCCCTTCTTTCTCTGTCTTTCAGTGTGAGAGCCCTGAAAGTCTCTCGCCTGCACCCCTGTACTTGTGTCTCGGGGACAGCTGACGATGTCAGCAATCAGAATCACTGCCACAGGCTGATGACAAAGCTACAGCCTCACTCTGGGTCTCGCATTGGGTCACTCCATTCAGTTTCTTTCTCTGATGTAACAGTGACTCGAACCCGACCCATGGACTGGTTGTAATAGATGTATGGTCAGGGGACTCCTAATGCAGCAAAATGGGAGAAAAACTCAGCCCCTCACTTAAGGAACATGATGTCCATTGTTACCAACAATGTCCAGGTCGTTAGTGACCAGAAACAATTGTGCCTGGGCCCTTGCAGAGCATGGGGAGGCAGACAGTGATGCTGGTGTGGAGGTTGGGGACACATAGGAGCTTTGTCTGAGTAGCTGCCAGTCCAGCTGGCACCACAGTCCGCTGTTTACCACGGAAAGTCAGAGACCCAAGAAGCTAGAGATGTGTGAGGCTGAGGTCAGAACTATAGATGGGGACAGACTTAGACCACAGGCAGATGGAGGGCGAATAAGGAGAGATGGAGGCTTGCCTCTCCCAGATTTGAACAATCAATTCATTATCATTTTTTATCCTCTGGTCACTACAAGTAGCCTGGAAGTTGTTTATAAAACGAAACACTCATTTTTCGTAATTTATACAACAAAACATATATATGAATGTTGCCTGTCTTTCATGTTTCCATCTGATGAGACAGGACGCAGTCAGGGCCATTCAGTGGTCTACTCACTTCAAATCATAAGACAACTTTTAAAAATTTAAATGACAAGCCAGGCATAATCCCAGCAGTCAGGAGGCAGAGGCAGGTAGGGTCTCTGTGAGTTCCAGGGTAGCCTGGTTTACATAGCAAGTTCCAAGGCAGCCAACGCTACATAGTGAGACCCTGTCTCAAACAGCAAAAGTAAATAAATATATACAAAGTAACAGCAACAAAAACACCAGACAGTTATTTATTATGTATGCATTCAGAAAGTACATGTGTACCTGACACAGCCTAGAGTTCCTGAGAAGGGAGTCTCAGCTGATGGACTGCCCAGATCAGATTGCTGGTGGCATGTCTGTGGGGCGTTTCCTTGATTGCTTATTGATACAGGAGCTCCTAGCCACTGTGGGTGTACCATTCACTAAGCAGGCGGTCCTGCGCTGTGTAAGAAAGCTAGCTGAGTATGAGCCTGGTGGGGGTGTGTGAGCCAGTAAGCAACATCCCTCTATGGTCTCTGATGTAGATAAATAACCCCCCCCATCCCAGATGTTCTCAACAACAACAACAACAAAAAAAAACCAAAAAACAAAAAGGAGAATTAAATAGTTAAAAGAAAGTCGGTACCCTATAGTAAGAGTATAAATGGCTGCGTGTGTGGATTACTTAATTAAATAGAAAAAAACTAGCTAGGAAGTCAGTCAGTGTGTTTTTCCCTGGTGACAGGGACGGTGAGCTGATTCCACCAGCTATTGGTTTTCAATAGGAGCCTTTTGACAGCATTTTGCCATTGCAAGGAGTTATTCTGATAAATAAACATGAATGCCAGTAGATTTTATTGGCCCTTGTGGCACACGGGCTTGCTTGTGCAAAAGGCTGCTATAGCCAAACATCAAAGGTCCATGATAGTGGTCAAAACAGCAGGAGTTCCTGTCTGTCCCAAGTTGGAGCCTGAGGTCAGGGAATTGGCACGGCTGGCTCCATCCAAGGCCTATCATAAGGCAGGCTTTGTTGCCAGCCTCTCTCCTCCTCTCCTTCTCCTTGGCTCCTCACAGTGGCTTTCCCATCATATGTCATATTGCAAACTGTCCTATTGGATGGTGTCCCACCTCAGTGACCCATTTTATTCTGGTTTCTTCCATAAAGACCCCTTCAGATAAAGTCACCCATAGAGGTACTGGGGATTTGGGAGGTAGGGGACACCTACACATATAGTTCAGCCTTGCCTGTTACCATTATCGCTGTATTAGGCATCCTCTTTATGGGGACCAGGGAAGGGCATCACATCCTTTTCAGTCTGGCATATTATATAAGTCCTCAGGCTTGATTGTTCTGATATGACCCTAATTTTTATTTTCTTATGTTGTGTGCGTGTGTTAGTGTGTGTGTGTGGGGGGAATGTGTGTATGCATGTGTTAGTGTCTGTGTGGGGGTATGTGTGTGTGTGCATGTGTTAGTGTGTGTGGTGGAGGTGTGTGTGTGTGTGCATGTGTTAGTGTGCATCTGGGGTATGTGTGTGGGCATGCACCTGCCAGAGAGACATTGTGGTGATCAGAGGACAACTTGCAGGAATCAGTTTTGTCCTCAACCATGTGATCTCAGGGATTGAACTCAAGTTGGTGGTAGGCACCTTTATCAGCTGAGCCATCTCTCTGGATCACTGATATGATTTTAGTATGTTCATATGATCATATGATCCCCGTCTCTTTTGATAAGTTTGTAGGTGGAGACTTTTCACTTTCAGGAAAGAGTTATTTAAACCTGTACCTCACAGGTGAGGCTGGCGTTTCTGTGCTCAAACAAGAGCCATCTTGTCTCTGTATCTGCAGTCAAAATGGAACCAAATGTCACTTGTAAAGTGGGGTCACCCAGGCAAGGAACAGCCTGATAGCCAGTTTCACACACTGGAGCGACTTAGAGCAGGGTACAGCCGGATCTCCAACACAAACCACAAACCCATCAGCAGGCCCTGGTATGACAGGAAGCATGCAGCCTAGCACACTACAGCATGCCCACATAGTCCAAGCCATATCACAGTGAGAGTCACACTCACAAATTCCTGCCTTCATACTCTGAGTAGATTACTCTACACACACACACACACACACACACACACACACACGTCTGTACACAGT
>CAJQZJ010003646.1:3677421-3691504 GCA_907164525.1 Lophiomys imhausi | reverse complement strand
TTCCTTCCTTCCTTCCTTCCTTCCTTCCTTCCTTCCTTCCTTCCTTCCTTCCTTCTAGGAAGGGTTTATATAGGGTTTCTCTGAGTAATCCTGGCTATCCTGGACTTGCTTGGTAGACCAGGCTGGCCTCAAACTCACAGAGATCCACCTGCCTCTGCCTTCTGAGTACTGGGATTAAAGGTGTGCGTCACCACACCAAGCAACATGGATTTCTTATTCACAACCATCTCAGTTATTGGATCTTCATTGTTCTTTCACAAGAACTATAGGGTGGCCTTGCCTATATGCATGCAAATCTGATATTGATCAGAATTACACTAACCATTTAGATTTACATACTATGGTATTAAAAATTTCTTTTTAAGCCTTCAAAATTTTTGTAGATTAAATTTTTAAAAAATTTAGTTTGTGGGGGCTGGAGAAATGGCTCAATGGTTAAGAGCACCGACAGTTCTTCCAAAGGACCCAGGTTCAAATCCCAGCACCCTCAAGGCAGTTCACAGCTGTCTATAATTGCGGGACATGGTGGCACACACCTTTAATCCCAGAACTCAGGAGGCAGAAGCAGGAGGATCTCTTGTGAGTTCAAGGCTAACCTGCTCTACAAAGTGAGTCCAGGACAGCCAGGGATACACAGGAAATCCTGTTTCAAAAAATGGACAAAAATTTATCTTGTGTGTCTGTGTGAGTACTTGCATGTATGTATGCATATGCACCCTGTATGTGCCTGGTACCTATGGGAACTGGAAAAGAGAGTTGTGCTCTTTGGAACTAAAGTTACAGGTTGTAAGCTGCCTGAAGTGGGTGCTTGGAATTGAATCTAGGTCTTTTATCTTTAATTGTTGGGCCATCTCTCCATCCCCAATTATGTACATTTCTTGTTTGTTTGTTTGTTTGTTTTTTCAAGACAAGGTTTCTCTGTGTAACAGCCCTGGGTGTTCTGGACTCACTTTGTAAACCAGGCTGGCCTTGATCTCACAGAGATCCGCCTGCCTCTGCCTCCCTGAGTACTGGGATTAAAGGTGTGCGCCACCACTGCCCGGCCATTACAGACAGCTATGAACTGCTATATGATGCTGGGATTTGAACCTGTGTCCTTTGGAAGAACAGCCAGTGCTCTTAACCGCTGAGCCATCTCTCCAGCCCCTTTTAAAATTTTTTATTTTAATTAATTAATTAATTTTTTTTTGAGGCAGGGTTTCTCTGTGTATCCCTGGCTGTCCTGGACTCACTCTGTAGACCAGGCTGGCCTCGATCTCACAGAGATCTGCCTGCCTCTGCCTCCCAAGTGCTGGGATTAAAGGCGTGCGCCACCACGCCCAGAGATTATGTACATTTCTTATGGAAAATTTTTTATTTCTTTTGTCTGATGTATTTCTACTGTAAGGGTCCAAGGATTGCTGAAGAAAGACCCTAGACTCAAATAGTATGCAAACACCAAGAGCATTTATTTTGCAGAAACTTCCAGCATGCGAGAGGGTCACCAGCTATACAAAATAGTCACCATGAACCAAGGGGTGCAGGTGTTTTAAAGGAAATCATGGGCAAATACTAATGTCTATTCTGATTGGGCAGCTAGCAACACGAGGCACAAGCTGATTGGCTCAGACCTGTCTTGGGCTTTCCTAGGGAGGGAATACTCATGGGCTGAGGTCCTTCCTGTTTTACACTCTGTTTAGTTTTTTTTTTTTTTTTTTTGGTTTTTCAAGACAGGGTTTCTCTGTGTATCCTTGGCTGTCCTGGACTCACTTTGTAGACCAGGCTGGCCTCGAACTCACAAAGATCCGCCTGCCTCTGCCTCCCAAGTGCTGGGATTAAAGGCGTGCGCCACCACCGCCCGGCTCACTCTGTTTAGTTTTAAACATGGTGATCTAGCATATTCTGATTGGCTTCCCATAACCTGTTGTTGCTCTGAGAGGTCTTAATCATTCTCCGGAAACTGGAACTTTAACCTAAAGCAGAACCTGGCTTGATAGTAAAATGGATCCTGCTTGTATTTGCTGATTCTCTGTGGGCTCTGGGATTGAATTCAGCTTGTGCATAAAGTGCTTAATCTGCTGGGCTATCACCCAGCCCCAGTGGATGCTTCCTTAATATACCACTGGCCATATCTTCCTTTTTACCTGTTGATGCAGTAAATTATACTTACAGGCTTTTCAAATTTAAACCAGTCTGAAATTTAATTTACTTTATCTAACTCCTAACCCCAGACTGACAAAATTTGAGAGTTTGGGGGCTTGAGAGATGATTCAGTAATTGAGAGCACTGGCTGCTCTACTGGCAGGCTCCAGTTTGATTCCCAGCACCTACATTGTGGGTCACAACCCTCTGTAACTACAGTTTTAGGGAATCAGATGCCCTTTTCTGGCTTCTGGGACACCAGGTGTGCACATGTGTACATGCAGGCAAGACAATCTTGTACAATTACAAAAAGAAATTCTTTGTATATTATATGTGTTGTATTACTCTGATTTTGCCATTTTTGGCTGTGGATACTGTGTCTTTTGATGTGGAGTAACTTTTGATTCCTTTAGTCTTATCAACTTGTACCAATTAGGTAAGCTTTCTTTATGAAGAACACCCTTCCCCTATGTTGATTTAGGACATCTTTGGCACACATCAAGCTTACTTGTGTATGTGGATCTGCTTTTGAGTTCTAGTTTTCTATTCTGCTGTTCCATTTGTCTAGTTTTGGGTCATTGAAACACTGTTTTATGTTTCTTTATTTTAATTAATTAATTTGCTGTAAAATATAGAGTCTCACGTGGACGGAGCTGGGCTGAACTTGCTATGTAGCCAAGGATGATCTTCAGTTTATGATCCCTATGCTTCCCTGTCCTGAGTATTGGCTTTACAGCATGTCATATTATTTTAAACACTGGTTCTCAGGAATACATTTTCATTTATGGTGTGAGACCAGTTGTTACTGTTTTCAGACTTTAAAACGTTATTTCACTTTTAATGTTTTATTTACTTTTTGAGAAGTTCATACAATGTATTTTTGATGATATTCTTTCTCCTCTCTCAAACTCCTCCCTGTCACCACCAAAAACATGGAGTCTTATCTGTACTGGCCAGCTAGCTGCTCCTGAACATGAGGTCTTTCCTTAAGCTTGTATGGTATACCCGATGTCACCCTATCCTACCCTCTCCTGCATCCACCAATTGCAAATATCTTCTTGGCTGGGGGTGGGACTTTGTACTTACTCCCTTCCCCTTCTCCATTCTTGGATTTGAGATTTTTGACTCTTCTCTATGGTTCCTTTGCGAGGGCCACACTCTGATTGCACATGGAGAGTCTCATCTGCTCTATTGATTCAGACTGAAACTCTTCATTTAAGATCTTTGCTGATTTTAATGAGAAGTGCACAGAATTCATAAATTTACTTCAGAAAACTCTTATTTCTTTTTCTTTTTTTTTTATAAATACTTTTTTTTTTTCAAGTTACATCTCATTCACAAACCCCTCCCTATTCCCCCTTCCTATCCCGCCCTTCCACCCTCTTCCTCCCAGAAGTTTCCCCTTTCAGTCCAACAGATGGTTCCTTCTCTTATAACAGTAAGTATTATACAAAACAACAGATATAAATATGCCACATTTATGAGAGTTAAATGGCCCAGTATACCTTCCCAATGTCCAGTTTATACATATTTGGCCCCTGACTTTAACATTCTACTATCTAACCATCTCCATGTGTTTAAAGGTCTATATGTGACTCAACATTCATACTAACTTGCAACACACTTTTAAGAGTATCTTCTTAGATCTATAACATCCTCTTGATTCCTAAACAGCTCAAAATTTAGCTATGAGACTCTAGCTGTCTATTCTTCAACCACCTCAGAGACCTGAGAGGGATAAATATATTTGCTTATATAGGAAGTGCAGGGCCTGCAGCTTCCAAACCTAAGAAAGGACATACCAATGACTGCCTGGACAGTTCCCATTTTCTCTCCATACATTCCTGCATCAGTCTTCAGCCTTTGGGTCCTGTTTCTATGACAGACATTTGTTGTAGAGCAGGGATTATGAAGGACTTACCTACCCTGTCTTGGCAGAGTTAGGCTGTCGACTTCCCTGCTACCAAGTTTTGTCCTTTTTGGACAGCAGTCTGTCTGCAGTTGGTGCAAGGGGTTTTTTCATGCCAAGAGATAGGCTTGCCACTAATTCAACCATCTTACAGTGGAGGTTCTTCGATGCTTATCTTCTACTTGGAGTAGAATAGGGGGTGCTGTCAGGCGCTGATATGTCTCGATATCAAAAAAAAAGAAAATCTTGATTTAAGATAACATCTTTGAATGCCATATTCTGCAGATCTCTTGGGGTTTTTGAAGATGCCCTATCCATCTCTTGTATTTAGATAAGCAAATGTTGCTTGTCTCTTAGCAACTTGATTACTGGGTAGTTTATAGAATATCTGTGATAGACTGTCATAGTAGCTAACAAAGTGACATGTTTGCATGACTAGGAGTTTGTTTTACTTAACTATCCTAGACCGTTTTAGACGGTTGGTATCAAGAGGCCAGAGCTTCACATTAAACTCTTATTTCTTTATGACATAGATCTTTTCCATCTATAAATGGTATTTACAATTTATTCATGTCATTATCTAGACAGCTTTAATTTTTTTCCTATAGAAATTTATACATTTTAGTTTTCTCTTTATTTCTGGATATTTCAGGATTTTGTTGATATTGTGAATATAATTTTTCCAGTTATTTTTCTCTCATACTTCATCTCTCTGGTATTTGCATGCTTCTTCTGTCTTTAAATCTTCTAGAATTATGTCAGAAGTCAGGCCACAAGGAGGGAGGGGGATCAATAGTCATTAGGGGAAGGGAAGGTTCTGGAAAGAGTCCACAAGGAGCCTTCCCTTTGAGCAGGGTCTCATGCAGCAAGGAGTGAGCTCTGCAGTTGTTGGGATGGGAAGGGAACAGGCAGAAGCTATGTGGTGAGGTCCAAAGGCTGCAAATGACCTTATATCTTGGAGCTAGGAACAGGCAGATTGAGTGGGATTCACCTTCCCTGGGGAGGCAGAGGCCTCCCTGTGAATTCGAGGTCAGCCTGCTCTACAAATCGAGTCCAGGACAGCCAGGGCTTTGTTGCACCAAGAAACCGTGTCTTGAAAAACCAACAAAAATCATTGATGAACTTAAGAACTCACTCATATTGAAAAAGAAGGGAAGCAGAAAAGCTGACCTTGGCCTTTGTGGTGTACGGCGGGGTTGTACTTTGTAGGAAGCCTGGCATGGGGTCATTAATTTAAGCAGAACATTCAAGAAGTACAGGTGCACAAGTTGTTTTTCTGTCACCAGGGGGTTAGTATTACAGGGATTCCCCACAGACTCCAAACACTTTACTTGGGGAAGAGGAAAATGTCCTTTTAAATTTTTTGTTGCCTGAGCCAGGCATGGTCCAGCCTTTAATCGCAGAGGCAGATCTCTGTGAGTTCAAGGCCAGCCTGGTCTACAAACTGAGTTCCAGGCCAGCCAGGGCAAATCCTTGTCTTTAAAAAGGAAAGAAATGGGGAGAAAGGGAGTTGGACTGGGCATGGTGTTGAGTGTATGTGATCCCAGCACTTAGGAGGCGGAGGCAGGAGGGTTCCTTGTTACATGGTGGGTTTCAGGCTCTCTGGTTACATGAGACCCTTTCTTAAAAAATACCAAGCCAAACTAACTAACTAAACAAACAAACAAACAGCAATTTTGAACAAAGCAAGTGAGTTTACAATTTAAAAATTAAAAAAAGAGGCCATAGAAGAAGAAGAAGAAGAAAAATCTGGCAAGATGTATCATCCCAGGACAGGGCCAGGTTATACTGAGAGGACCCAGGAAGACAACTGAGTCAGCAGCAGGAGGCCGTTTCTCTTAGGAAGGAAGGATGTGAGTGGGGTGGGTTGAGGGCTGAGTGACAGATGTAGACCTAGAGAAAGACATAGTGATAATTTTTAAGTATCTGTTGACTAATGGCAAGAAAAGTGACAGGAGGCAAACAGGTGTGAGACTGGGACCTAGAGTCCAGAATTTAAGTTTGCATGTTTAAAAACTGACAGAATGGGAGATGATATTAAATGAATAAACACTAAGCTACTTAATCACATGAAATTACTTTTAGATGATAAAAGTAGGTAAAACATTTGAGAAAAATATTTGAACAAATGTAAGAAATACAGTTTGTTATTTGGAATATCATAAACTAAGATTAAAAGATGTTTTAAAGCCGGGCGGTGGTGGCGCACGCCTTTAATCCCAGCACTTGGGAGGCAGAGGCAGGCGGATCTTTGCGAGTTCAAGGCCAGCCTGGTCTACAAAGTGAGTCCAGGACAGCCAGGGCTACACAGAGAAACCTTGTCTCGAAAAACCAAAAAAAAAAAAAAAAGATGTTTTAAAAGATCTATTTATTTTTATTTTATGTATATGTGTGAGTGCCTGCATGTATGTACCTGTACTGCGTGCATCCCTGGTGTTGGTGGAGGTCACAAGAGGGCATCAAATCCTATGGAGCTGGAGTTCCAGATGGTTGTGTGCCTCCATGCAGATGCCGGGAACTGAACCCGGGTCCTCAGCAAGAGCCCCTGAAAGCCCAGGGATGTTGTTTCATCATCATTCCTTCTCTTGGCTTTCCTTGAACTCTGCGTGATTCTTCCAGCTGGCAGCATTGTTCTGTGATCACACACTTTAGGTCTCCAAAGTGACCTGGAGTGTGTGGAGAGCGAGTATGTTTCCAGTGTCCTCCAAAGGCCCACCATCTGTGTACCTTTGTCAACTCTTGATGAGGTCATCCGAGCTCCTCTCTGCTGTGTGTTGGTGTGTTAGCACTATTCCCGTGGCTGCATCCTTCCGGCAAAGTTTTTAGCTCCTTGAGTCCCAAACACACCATGCTTCTTCTTCCTAGTGCAAACATGTCCGGTTTGCTTATTTTGGGACCTCAGGTAGAGTGAGCTGGCATTTTCTTGTATGTCTGATTTCTTCTGCTTGGCATTGTGCTTTGCAAGGCAAACACGCTGATCTTCACTCTTATCATTGTTGTATTTTATTAATTATCTGATGGGCTGGGTTGGTAGCTCAGTCAGTAGAGTACCTGCTCTGCAAACATGAAGATCCGAGTTCAGTTCCAGATCATAGATTTTAAAAGAGCCTGGCATGGTGGTGCATGCTTGTAATTCCAGTGCTGGGGGAGGGAGAGACAGGATGATACCTGGGGCTCACGGGCAGCCAATCTACCCTACTTCATGAGTTCTAGATTAGTAAGAAACCCTGTCTCAAAATAAAATAAAATAAAAAATAAATGAATGGCCCTTGAACCAACACCTGAGGTTGTTTCAGGCCTCCGCATGCTTATACACACAAAATATACAAGCACCCACATACACATGCACATACATCATCACACGTACACATTACACACAAACAGCCACATATATGTACATATACACAAACACTGATTATGTTTTTAACAACAAACTTGGTTTGTTTGTTGGAGAAAAGACCTTTTGTAAATGTAGACTTTGGGTTCCCAGGACCCACATAAAAGCTGGGCAGTCAGGCTTGACAGTCTACCTGTAATTCCAGCACTCAGGGGGCAGAGACAGGACATCTCTAGAACAAGCTGGCCAGGTGACTTAGTCTAATCAGTGGGCTCTGGGCTCAGTGAGAGACCCCACCTTAATATATAAAGAGGAGCCCAATTGAAGGACACATCTGTTGTCAACTTCTGGCCTCCACATGGTTGTGCACACAAATGCACACGTGCCGTGCCTGCGCACATAGGTGTGGCCAAACACACAGGTGAACATGTTTACGTACACACACACACACACACCCCAGAGAAAAATGCACAGGTAAGTTACTAAACACCCTCACCTGTGCTCTGCATCTTTGTTCTGCAAAGCGATGTTGAATGTAGGCCTCCAGCAGAAGGGCCCCTCACTGACATTCTGTTTTGTGTCTCCTCCCATCTCCCCTCATCAATGGTTTCCAGTGAGATGAGTCAGAAAATGGCCAAGGAGGGCCCCAGGCTCTCCAAGAACCAAAAGTTCTCGGAGCACTTCAGCATCCACTGTTGCCCACCCTTCACCTTCCTTAACTCCAAGCGTGAGATCGTGGACCGCAAGTACAGCATCTGCAAGAGCGGCTGCTTCTACCAGAAGAAGGAGGAGGATTGGATCTGCTGTGCCTGCCAGAAGACCAGGTGAGCCCGGGTTCTGGGCCAGGTCTGCACCACGTTCCCCCTGCTCCATGACTGTCAGTTCCCTGTTAGGAAGGTACTGGAGGGCAAGCAGAAGGCGGGAGGGAGGGCAGGGCTTTCCTGCTGTTTCCAGCTCCTGCCAGCATCCCTTAAGCTACAGTGGAAAGCCCCGGCGGCAGCCTCCAGCTTCTTTTGGCCCTCTCTGCACCAGCCGCCGTGCCACGTCCCCTCAGAGGCCCAAGCATCAGCCAGCTGCATCCCCAGTGGTGGTCAGAGCGCCGCCAGCCAAGCCAAAGTCCCCTCCGAGGCCAGCCAAGCCAAGGTCCCCTTCGAGAACTGAGCGTCAGCCGCGTCCCCGCCCAGAGATCCGACCACCTCCAGCCAAGCAGAAGCCCCCTCAGAAGCCTAAGCAACCAGCACGCAGCAGCCCCCTCAGAGGGCCAGGCGCCAGTCGTGGGGGGTCTCCCACCAGAGCTTCTAGGTTCTGGTAACACCATCTCTTGCCTTTTGTCCCCCCTAGCCTAAGGTCAGTAGCTCTCTGCAAGTACTAACACAGGGTATCTCTCCACAGTACCAACCTGTGTAATCTACTCCCTGCATTAAACCCCCTCTGTTTGAAACACCTGGTGTGGCTTGTTTTTCCAGATGTTACTGGTCCTCACTTCAGATGGCTGTCTGTGCTGTCCCATAGGACTGGAAGTCACTAATTTACCATCTCATAGTAAGGCAGGCTGAGCATATGTATCTGTCCCCAATCCACCTTGTGCCTCAGAGGGGTTGTAGTGGTAACTCTGATGAGCTTTATCAGTGTATGTGTGAAAGGAGAGGGTCTACTGCTCTAGTCACTCATCCTCCTGACACATTTTCATCAGATAAGAGCTTCCATGGCAATGCCTCTCATTCATTTGCTTGTTCAGTCACTGAGCAAATGGTGCTGCCCATATATAAGGTTCTATCTATGTGCTGTACTGGGGAGAGGAATATAATTTGTTATTTCTGAGTACCAGGGAAGAGACTAGCTGGTCCTGGTGTACAGAGTTAACACTCCATTATTGCCGTACTCGGGATGTATATGCCCATGGGAGCCCCAAACAGAGACTTTCCAGATCTGCCTTGGGAGCCTGAGGCTTCACAGAGAAAATAAGGATGGAGTGGGCAAACTGGAGAAAGATAGCCAGAGAAGCACCTGGCACCTATCCACCTATCCATCTGGTCTACCTCAAGTAGACCAATTTCCTTTCTTCTTTTTGAGACAGAGTCTCACAGAGTTCAGGCTAGCTCAGAGCTACTCTATATCTAAGGTTGAGTTCAAACTCATAAAAATCCTACTGCTTTAGACTCCCAAATTCTTGGATTACCTGTGTGAACTGCCATGTTTGGTTGTACTCTTTCTCCTCCTCCTCCTCTCTTTCTCTCTTCTTCTTTATAGATTTTTTTTTGGTACAGTTTTAGGTACTCAGGAAAACTGAGGGAAAAACAGAAACTTCTCCTCTTTTCCCTGCCCCATCCACATGGCAGCCAACATTTTACTGTTTGAAAATAGATTTGTTTGGTGAGTCAGTAGTCAGCCCTAGTTATCCACATCCTCTTCCCTCAGTGGCTCAGCCCCCGTGCAGCTTTCGAGAGCCCTCTTGAGAATCTCATACATGGGTCATCAGTGAAGCTTGGGGGCATCTTCATTTTCAGACACAGAAACCACCCTGGCTGCAGTATCCCTAAATAAGTGACCCACGTCATCTGTGGCAGCTGCCCCACGTGGTTGTGAGAACCCCAAATGATAGGGCTGGTGAGATGGGATCAAGTGATTTTTACCCAACAAAGGAACTAACTGTCTACTGCTCACTAAACTCTGGTGTGTCCAGGTTGACTAGTCATTGTCTGAGTCCCTCCAAGGGACTGAAGTAAAAAAGTTGGTTCAGCCGACTAACTTCTGATATACAGAAGAGGCCAGGAAATGGAGGGTGCCGAGGGCGTTCATTTTGTGCAGAAGAGGTAGTCCTTCAAGGAGTTAAATGATGACTTTGTGGGAGGTTGAGGTTCAAGCCGGGAATGGAAATGACATAGAAGACAATGAGAATAAACACCTCAGACACAGGACGGTTTGGACCCAGCCTTTCTCACTCCTTGAGTATCAGCTAAGGTCTCTCTGGGAACATAGGACCAGATGTCTAACAGCCCGTGTCTCTCATGAACCCTCTGAGCCTCACCTCATTCATGTTCTCTCAGAGGTCCTAAGGTAATGTACCAGAATAGATATTTAATCAAAGCACTGTTTGTTTCCTTTATTGATCTGACTATTTCAAATCATAGGCCTAGGAGGCACCTTAATGAAACAATTTACACTCAATCAATCAAGGCACCTAGACCAGACATTTTAAAAGGTTAAAAGGGAGGTTTCCTGAGGCTGACCTGCTTTTAGATATGATGCTATTCCTGAAGTATTGTGTTGAAAAGTCAAAAAATGTAGACAAAGGACTTTTTTGGATCTATACTGATTCTTTTTTTTTTGTTTTTGTTTTTTGAGATAGGTTTTCTCTGTGTAACAGCTCTGGCTGTCCTGGACTCACTTTGTAGACCAGGCTGGCCTCAAACTCACAGAGATCCGCCTGCCTCTGCCTCCCAAGTGCTGGGATTATAGGCATGCGCCACCACCACCCAGCTCTATACTAATTCTTTTGAAAAGGTTTTCTCCCAAAACCAGAGAATAGCTCAATTTTAGAAATGAATGGGCTTGGTTTTCAGCATCTCAGTGGAAGGTGGAAGCATCTCTTTTTCAATGGGAGGTAGTCCTGGCATGTTCCTTTTGGTTCATTCTTTCCCATGTCTTTAAGATTTGGGAATGTCAAGATCCGAAGACCATGGAGCTGCCACTGTAAGACACTGGTCACCCTGAGAGATCAGATCCACAGCCCAGAGCAATTATGCCACGTAATTAAAAAAGAACTTTTCTCAACTTCAGTTTCTACTGTTCATTATTACTAGTTTAAAAAAGATAATTTACTTTTGTACATAGATTTTATGTATTGTGATTTTACTTATTCTAGCTTTATTTTTGCTAGAGTCTAGGGTTTTATACATCATAATAATGCCTTCCAGTAGAGACAGTTGTACATTTTCTGTTTCAATCTGCATAGCTATGTGTATATGTTTTGAACTGCTCTCTTGCTGAAAACACATTTTGAGATATGGCTTAGTGTCTTCAAGATTTATTGTCAAGCTAGAGAACGGCCCCAGACATGCTTCAGAAGGCCTGCAGAAGTCCCAGTTGCTGCTAGACTCTATGGCAGCCATTGCCAATCATTAGATACAGGTATCACCCTGGTGTTCAATGAGACATATGCACTGGAACTCTTGGATTCAATTCATGTGATGAATTCAATTCTGTTATGCATTTAGAGCCAGTCTGTTCCTGAGGGAGCCTACACTCCTACAATGATTTTCTGTGCATGAATATGGGGCACTTGCTTCTCCAGCTCTACACAGTCCCGGGCTGTTTGTTTCTTCTGCTCTGCTGTATGGGAAATCTTGGTAACTTCAAACTTTCAAAGCTACACTCAAGTAGGATCAGGGCATTTTTACACAATAACTGACTTTCATGGACTACCATCCCCCAATCTTCCCATTTTGCTTGGTCCGGACAAATGATGTCAGAAAGCTGCTGGAGGCAAAGCAATCCTCTCTTGGAGGTCCATGGGAAAGAATGAACCAAAAGGAACATGCCAGGACTACCTCCCGTTGAAAAAGAGATACTTCCACCTTCCACTGAGATGCTGAGATCCAGGGATTTATCATCAGCTGTAAGGAGCCCTGGAACAGCCTTCTGCCTTATGACCCTGCTCACACTTCTTGCTGAGCAGATGACTGCCCCCCTGCTGGGCGTGGATTTACTTACCTCTGTATCTCCTTGGCAGGACTGTGTCTAAATCAGGCTCAGGCAAATCTAATACTCATCTCTCCAGAGCCTAACTCAGGGTTTGGCTGATGTTAGTGACTGAATGAGACCAAACAATATACCTCACAGTCTGACAGACTTTAGCATCAGGTCTGAGTCCATGCTTTTAGATAAACTCGTGGCCAGTGCTTGTCTGGACCCACATATTTGTTCAACAGTTAAAAACCCTTCCTGCTCTTGTAGGACCTGAGTTCAGGTCCCAGCACCCACATGGTGGCTCACAGCTCTGTAACTTCAGTTCTAGCGCCTTCTTCTGGAATATGTGGGGACTGCATGCGCATGGTGCACACACACACACACACACACACACACACACACACACACACTAAAACTAAATATATATTTTTAAAAGGTCCATGAAGTCACAGTTGTATTAAATACCATATTGGAAGTGGACACCACTTACCAATTCATGAATTTTTCATTCTTTCTATAAATCAGATTGAAAAGAAGGAGCAAATCAACCCCAAGAAAAAAGTGACAGAGAAAGGATTTCCCATGAATGGACGGCCTCTGCCTGTGGACTTACTGCTCCGAGACCCATCTGCCCTTAGACGAGTTATCTGGCCTCAAGTATGATGCAGGGGCAGACACCTGCTGAAGCAACAACCGCAGATGGCCTCAGTCCCTGTGCTGTGGGAGCCGTAGGGCAGCCTGCCTGGAGGTGAGGAGGGGGCTCTTTGTGTTGCACTCCTGCTGCTGAGTCCAGGGGGGACTGAGTCCAGGGGAGTCCAGCCTTGGACTCCAGAGCGCAGGGAGTGGGTCTTCTGTTTTTAAGAGCAATTCTTTTCTCCCTGGAAGGTGCACAGGCCTCAGGGCCTTGGGCAAGGGTGATTGCAGAGCTAGTCCACAACATGCCTCCTCCTCTCTGTTCCCCCTTCCCTGCAGCCCCGTTGCTGAAGCTGGCTCTTGATCCTTTGTTCTAACAAATTCTCTGCCTGGATTCTTTTGCCTCCATGCCACTTGCTTTCCATTTACTGCTTTAATCAGTAGTCAGAGCCAGGACAGCCAGGACTGTCATGCAGAGAAACCCTGTCTTGAAAAAAAAAAAAAAAAGAAAAAACAAACAAACAAAAATCAGTAATCAGAGCCAAGGTCAACTCTGGTGAAGGTCCATGTCAATTCCAGAGTAAGATTCTAAGTCATCATCTGATCCTTAAATGCAGGAATGTTCCTATATGAAAGGAGTGAAGTTAAATGCCCATGTCAGCTGTAGCTGTTAGAAACAGAAAAGATCTGAGGCTTCACCCTCCCTCCCTTCCGCAGGCCCATCTCCAGCCTCACACAGGGTTTTGTGAGCATCAGCTCCTGCCCCAGTCTGGGAGAGAACAACCCCTTTAAAGTATTGCCTTTGACTCTTGTCACCCGCACTGTTAGCCCCACCTGGACAGTTCTGTGTCACCTGCACAGATTCACCCGCATAGCTCTGACTGCTCTCAAATGACATAACTAGCCAGGTCATATGACTTTGGCCTGGTCCTCCCATCCCCATCTCTTCCCCTGAGGCGTCCTGGGCCGGGTACATGTCCCTGAACCTTGTCTAAGTCTAGAAAGAGGGCTGGGAGAGTTTCTGTCTCCAAGTCAAAATTCCCCAAATTCTTGGGGTGGGGGAGAGCTGAGGCCTGGTGCCGGTGTTTTCCTGGCTGGCCCCCCACATCTATGTCTGTGGTAAGGAGCGATCATGAAAAAAGGGCTGGCGCACGCCTTTAATCCCAGCACTTGGGAGGCAGAGGCAGGCAGATCTCTGTGAGTTCGAGGCCAGCCTCGTCTACAAAGTGAGTCCAGGACAGCCAGGGCTGTTGTACAGAGAAACCCTGTCCCAAAAAAAACCAAAAAGAAAAATGGGAAAGGAACTAGGCCATCTGAAAAGGAGGGTAAAGTGTGTGCATGCCTCTGTGTGTGTGTGTGTGTGTGTGTGTGTGTGTGTGTGTGTGTGTGTGTGT
>CAJQZJ010003646.1:3661001-3677411 GCA_907164525.1 Lophiomys imhausi | reverse complement strand
TGTGTGTGTGTGTGTGTGTGTGTGTGTGTGTGTGTGTGTGTGTGTGTTGCTAGAGTGCCAGCACTCCAAGACTCCTTCCCTGAGTAGGAGGCCATTTCAAAGTATGAGGGTGTGTCTGGGCTCAACTGTATAGGTGGGGACAGTTGGGGCTGACTTTCCATCTGTTCTGGCTTGCCTCACAATCTGAGCCTGAGACTCCAGGGAAAGAAATGAACTTGAAAATAGGCTCTTGTTCTGGACCATAGTAACCAACCCTCCCCGCATCCTGCTCGCTTCTACCTCATCTTTACACTGGCTGTGAGGACAAAGATTGGGCCAGATTGCCTTGTGCTCTTGTGGACTGGTGTGTGGGTGTGGGTGTTGGGATTAGCTTGAGGAGAATATTTGCCAGCTTTCGTTTTCTTGCCCAAGTGCAAATACTAGAGAACCTTACCAAGTTCCAGGATAATTCTTGTCAGCTTGAGGACCTCAGCCACAGAAGCTCATCATGAAAAGACCTCACTGGTCCATACATTCCTTCAGAGCCCTAAGCTCAGAGTTCTAATGTTTTCTCAGCCCAGGCCACTCAAGTGCTCCTCTTGGGCCTCTTTCCCCACTTGGCCCAGATTGGAGGGGGTGGAGGGGAGAAGG
The DNA here is from genome assembly GCA_907164525.1 of Lophiomys imhausi. Taxonomy (NCBI): domain Eukaryota; kingdom Metazoa; phylum Chordata; class Mammalia; order Rodentia; family Muridae; genus Lophiomys; species Lophiomys imhausi. The sequence continues at coordinate 3,676,781 of CAJQZJ010003646.1, read as the reverse complement.
AGAGGAGTTGGAGAAGATCCATCCGTATTCAGGCTCCATCTGAGTCTGTCCCAGAAATGATTTCAGCCAAAACTTAGATAAGTTATAGACAATGAAAGATGAAACTAGAGAGTGACAGCTACAGGCAGTGGGCACCCACCGCTGTTCCTCTTCACCCTTCTCAACACTTTTCTATTTGGAAAGGAGGCCTTGTCTCCACTCATAAGGAAACCAGGCTCAGGGTCTGGGAGATAAGTCAGTAGTTTAAAAAAAAAAAACTCTTGCCACACAATCATGAGAACTAGAGTTCAAATTCCCATGACCCACATAAATGCCTGGCAACCCACTTCTAAGTGGAGCCTCAGAAGGTCCCCAGAGCAAGCTAACCAGCAAGACTAGCTATATCAGTGAGCTCTGGGATTGATTGGGAAACCCTGCCTCAGTGAATATGGTAAAAGATATAGGATGACTCACAACTTCAAACTCAGGGACTCCATGCACAAGCACCCCTGGGTGCTCGTGTCCACACACTTGCAAACATCACACATGCACATGAGAATGGAAAAAGAAAAAGAAAACGAGAGAGTACCGGGCTCATGGTTCTTCTAGGATGGGCCCATCCCGCTCATGATTTAGAAGCCCCTTCTCCACCTAGCAAGACCTCACCATTTCTTCTCTCTGTTCCCTCTCGTGCATGTGAACAAATGTGGCTATCTATACTTGGTGCTTGCTGCTCAGAGCCTGCCATGCTCTGGCCCGTGGTTCGTACACAGGTGCCCTCCGACCCAACTCCATCACTCTAAGTCTTCTTTGTCTTCTGAAACCATCCGCTCATTTATTTATTGTTTAATTCTTGCTCCAATGCTTTGCCTGATGTAAACACCATGATTTCCAGCACTGGTTTATGCTGTCTTCAGATGTCTGGCACTAATGAGAATTCAATAAATACTTGCTGACTGAAAGCATGTTTATTTGTTTTAAAAAATAGTTTTGAAAATAGTTTTCAAAAGTATGGATACTTTTGAGGAATCAGAGGCATCTGCGGTAGTTCACAAGGAATTTCTGGGGACTTGGCAGGTCCTGTGTGTAGAGGAAATGAGAATTGAGGAGTAGGAACCCATGTAACACCCTCAGCTTAGCCTGGCCTGGAAGGAAGCAGAGGGTGGGGCAGAGTTTAGGTTGTTAACTCAGGAGCTATTTGAGTATATTGAAATGCTCTTGAGAAGGGGACGGCAGGTTGTGTGATGAACAGGCATGGGACAATTGGCTGATGGAGCTAAGAACCTAGGAGATGGGAAGGGAGCTTGGGGACAACAGTGGGGAAGCATCCATGACTCAGGGGGGCATTTTCATTGGAAAGGGGGAAGAGGAAGGGAGAAAGGTAGATAACAAACAGTGAGTTTTCAAGCTCAGTGGTGAGGTGTGGGTTAGCTCTTGCCTGAAGCCACCATGATTTCCTCTAAACCTTATGTAGGACTCAGGGCTGCCAGCTCACACTGGGGGTGGTAGTGAGTTGGTGGTGTGTTAGGAACAGGAGGGATGAAGACAGAGGGGAGGATTACAAAGAAGGCACTCCAAATCACCTTTGTGAAGCCTACTGATTCCTCTCCCTGCACATTTTCGAATGATTTTCCATTTTCTTTTTAAAAATGATTTGTTTATTTAATGTGTACACATGCCATGCTGTCAGAGGTCAGAGGGCAACGAGAGGGTGTCAGTCTCCTTCCTCTATGTAGGTTCTGGGGACACAAAGGAGGCTGTGTATCCCACAGTTCACTACATTGCCTCCCCAGTTCTGACTGGCCAAACTCAAGTTTCTATGACACCAAAAGACACCATTTCTGTATATTTATCCTCTGTTTTTCTGATGGTTTAAGCCTCCAGGGGAACAAGGATGACATAGGAGACTCGCCAAGTGACATTCTCACGCAGGAAAGGTAGTGGCCAGCTTGTTTAGCCTAGGACAATACTTTTAAATGAGTAAAACCAAAATCAGGTTTGTGTATATGGCTTTCTTCATAAATATATAATTCATTTTGTCTCAAGATGCCAGTCCCTTGTTTAAAGCCATTTGGAGTGAACAGATTTCTGCTTCCCACTCATAGTTCACAGGATCCCGTCTGTCATGGAATCTAGAGTGCTGAACATTGATACACCACATCTAAAGACAGCAATAGGAGAGTCAGCCCTCACATTCAAAGTCCAGTCTACTCATTACCATGCCATTGGTCAACAGGGCCCATATTGCCTGATGAGACAATAATTTAAATATATCCATGACTGTCAACTTGACACGAGTCTCTCAGTGAAGAGTTGTCTACATCAGGCATGTCTGTGAGTGTGTGTCTTGATTTCCTTAAATGATGAGGGAAGACCCAAGATGAAAGTGTCTGGCATCATTCCTGGATTTGGGCCTCTGGAAGCTATCAGAGTGGAGAAAGATGCCTGAACACTCAGTACTCACACGCTCTTTTCTCTTTGTTCTTGACTGGGCATGTGGTGACCAGCCGTTTCCAGCTCCTGCAGTGGTGGACTATACCCTGGAATTGTGAGCTAAAACAAACCTTTCCTCCCCTTTGGGTTTTACATTTAAATTAATTTTTTTAAAAGTCAGGATATGTTATCACATCAACAGAAATGAACCTGGGATATGACAGGGTTTTGAACAAGTCTTTTAATCTGTCACTGTTGTGACCAGTAGAAGTAAAATGGTGGCAACTGCCTTGCCTGTTCCACAGTGTTGTTGTGTAGACCAGGAAAGAGTTTAGAATCTAAAGGTTTAGCATGTCCAGATGGTAACAAGCTTTTGGAGGGATATCTGGAGGTGGCTGCCGTCACAGGGGAGTAGAGGTGACTTCAGTTAGCAGATCCAGGCTTTCCCCTAAACCTGACACTAACCAGTGACGTCATGCCAACAGCTCAGCCTGTGGCCATGAGTCATTTACCTGTTCAGTGAGCAACTCAGATGACAGGACCTTCCAGAAACTCTCCAGCCCTGCAGTTCTGTGACTTCAGTGGACTGTGCTGTCTTGCATCCCAACAGGTAGAGAGCACATATGTGCAAGACAAGGGCATGGAGCTCTGTGTGCTCTCTGTGCTCGGGGCAGGAATGTGCACAGAGAAGCTGAATCCCTCTGTTTCCTGGGTGGAAGAGTTGCTGTGGGTGGTGGGTCTACCAAACTCATCCCCAAGGGCCAATGCTTTGGTTTACTGGCCTTTGGTGGCTGCCGGTCTTTCTTTTTATTTTGCACAGTGGTTGAGCTACTCATTCATTGCCCCTGTCCTCTGGCAACCTACAACTCCAGTCAGTAAACTGAAAATGTGTATTTGGCTGGAACTGTAGTGTGTGTGTGTGTGTGTGTGTGTGTGTGTGTGTGTGTAAGTGTAGGTCAGAGGACAACTTTTGGGGGTCAGTTCTCTTCTTCTACCACATGGGACCCAATCTCAAACTCAAGCTAACAGACGTGATAGCAAGCACCTTTACCCTCTGAGCGATCCTGCCACATCTACCGATAACCTTTAAAGTTAATATATTTCTATTATCTCTGAGTCCTATTTGGTACTTCTCCTTTTTATCTCAGAAAAGGTAGATACAAGAGTCGGACACATACTAGTTACATCTTCAAGGCTCAGAGGAAGCAGGCTTGAGCTGGTTTCAGGGATATGGCATTCCACTGGCCTTGACCCTCTTATAAACCTCCTGATCCTTGGGATCAATTGTATGATCAAGGCTTATGGGGTTCAAGCATCTTCCTCATTTCTCAGACATGTCCATTCTTCCATGAGAGTTGGGTACCCACTTCTGAAAAATGTAGGAGGCCAATAGGAAAAGCAGAGGTGCAGCTGCCAGAAGAAGAGTCGGGATTGAACACCCCATTTAGAATTCCAGTTTTGATAGTTTTTCTCTCCCCTCAGCACTCGGACACCACTCATCATCCCCTCTATAACTGCCAATGAGAGATCTGCTGTCAATCTTCTTGGCCCTCCACGGTAAGATCCTATTTCACCTTTGGTTATTTTTAAGAGATTGTTCCTCTTTGTCATTGATGTCCCGAACTTTCACTAAGTACAGGTTGTGTGTGTTTATTCTGCCCAGGACTCAGGTGCTTCAATCTGAAGATTTGTGTGTCTTCAGGGATGTGCAAAACAAGTTCGTGTTGCACAACCATCCAAATGGCAAATACAAAAAAGAAACCGTCAAGGGTTGGCAGTGACACGAGGAAAGTCCTAGAAGCTATTGATGGAAACTTATACGTCACCATAACACCGCTAAGCTGTACTCCAGGGCCACTAGCAAGGCAGAGTATCTTAAAACCTCTAATCAATGACTATAATTTTAGGCATCCATGCTGAAGAAAACTTACACACTTTTAGAGAAAGAATAAATGCACAAATTTGTTTAAAAGACCATGGTTTGTAGTTAAGAGAGGTAGGATGAAATTAACCAAAATGTCTATCCATAGGGGAATGAGAGAATCAACTTTGGGATATTCACAAATAAAGTCCTAACAGCAGTTAAAAGCCAATCTGTCAGGTAGACCCATGTCAAGCAGGTAAATCTAGAAAGCAAAGTGGGGACTATAAAAATCAAGTATCAAGCCAGGCGGTGGTGGCACACGCCTTTAATTCCAGCACTCAGGAGGCAGAGGCAGGTGGATCTCTGTGAGTTCGAGGCCAGCCTGGTCTACAAAGCGAGTCCAGGACAGCCAGAGATATACAGAGAAACCCTGTCTCGAAAAACAAAAACAAACAAGTATAAGGCAATAAATCCAGTATGACATCCTATGCATAAATATTGACTGCCCACAATCCTTTGTTACTGTTCAATAAGGAGAAGTCATAAGATCTCATACTTTTTCTATAATGTGACAGAATTTAAAATGATAGCAAAATACAGACATTAGAAATGTATCCTCTCAGAAGTAAAAGTATGAGAAAAAAATCTCTGGCTTGAGGAAATAACAGACTGAAAGCTACATAGAAAGGGTTTAACAATACCAGTGGAATATATATTTGTTTGGAGAGGGAAATGGGAAATTTGTGAACAGCCTGGGATGCTTCCAATGTTATGTAAATCTTAAACGCCAAAAATATTTGTTTTGAATTTTGATTCTAGGCCAGAGTCTGACATGGAGAAAGGGGGACCGACTGGAATACAGCTCTCAGATTTTCCTTTAAGGAACAGGTAGATAGGGATGGACATCAGGATGTTGGGGAATGTAGAGGGATGTAAAATGGATGGTATTAGGGTGGAGGGGAATTCAGTGTAGGGATGCAAAGAGCATCAGAAATGGCCTTGTACTGGGAGCTGGGGTGGCCTGAATACCCCAAGACCACCAACAGTCAAACCTGGCAAAATTCATATTCAAGTGCACAGATGAGGCCATGTCAGTGGAAACCATCCAAGGAGTGCAGCTGGGGTAAGAGGAAGACAGCAAGGAGGAAGGAAGAGATGGCTCAGAATGCTTCGACCCTGCAAGGAGAAGAAGGCCAAATACTGTCCCAAGGCAGCCGAAGGGTCCCGGCTTCCTCACCCGAGGATGCTGTGGCCCTGAGGAAGTGCCAACACAAAGGCAGGGGAATTTAACTGCACAAAAACTTCCTACAGAAACTCAGGTGCTAAATGAACATCTATGTACAACCTCTCTGACGAACAGGCTCCAGTGGTGAGCTGTCGGAGGCGATTACTTTCCTAAGGGTAACTGGGCTGGGATAGGAGCACGTGGTAGCCCACTGGTGAGACAAATTCCCAGGCTAGCCTCACCCAACCCATTAAGGAAGCTTCTGCTCTTTCGTCTTGTTTTGGTTTTGACAAAACAAAACCTCGTTCCCAGGACTGCCTTGTCTCCATCCTCCATGCTATCCCCAAGACACTGAGTGCACATTAACCCACGCAGAGCATGGGAAATTAGCCCGTTAATGTGAATAACCGGAAACTGCTAACTTCTGTTGTTTGTTGTAGAAATAAAACCTGGGGATGGATCAAACCTACCTGGAGATTGCCTGAAGCTGGCGGGTCGCTAAGCACAGTGTGCCTTTGGTTTTCACAACTGAATTGCGTTGTAACCATTATGTGATGTTTTTCTACTTAACATTGGTTCCGAGGAACATTCCCCAGTAAACATTGGAGAAATTACATAAAACCCCAAAAGCTGATCTTTGTAAATTTTTTGAATAGGATTGCATAGCCACAATGTCTCCCATTATTCTGGATGTTAATTAATCTTATGTTTTGGGAGAAACTGAGGTACCTGCCTGGAGTTGTTGAGGTCTCCAGGTAGAAAGCCCTGGGTCATAGTGCTTGCTAATTCCCAGAATGTAAATATTCCCACAGCAATGATTTTCACAGTATAAATGGGAAGAGACTGCCGAGCTGGCTCTCACACACTTCAGTGTCCCACACTTCACGGTCCTCATATAACTGTGAACCAGCACACACTGGTGAAAAGCTGCTGTCTGCTCACCTGTGGGCCTCTATGAGAGCAGAGTTTAGTATACAAAGTCATAGGCCGGAGGGATTTCTTAGCAGTTAAAGCACTGGCTGCTCTTCCAGAGGACTTGGGTTCAGTTCCCAGAACCCACATCATGGTGGCTTGCAACTGTCTGTAACTCCAGGTCCTGTATAGACCAGGTTGGCCTCTGAAACTGCAATTTAATTAATTATTGTAGTTATTAGTAAGTATAAACTGTAAGATTAAGCTGGTGGAGCAGCTGGCGGCTTGGCAGAGGAGCGGGCGGCCTGGCCCCTGTGCCTTAACAGGTTGCCTGATTTGTCCTGGGGAAAGAGCCCTGGGACCAAGGGTGGCCTACACCACCTATGACCTAAACTCTGTTAACTAATATAAGTTGTTATATTAGGCCAGTAGAATTACCAGCAGCTTGGCAGGAGATTTGCCTGGTTTCGATGAGAGTCTGGGAGTCTGGAAGTCCGAAGGCCCGGGACTGCTTGGACTGAGGGCCTATAAGCCGCTGCAGTCCTTTCCCCAGTAATTAAACACACCAAGACCTTTTAATGTTTCAACGCTTAGCCCTTAGCTGGGCAGACTCTCAATTAGCTACTCTAAGTTAACCCAGATCACCTAATCCCAAACCGCCATGTGCCTGCGATTACCTTCCAGCCTTCTCCAGATGTCTGTCTCCTTCTGTGTCTCCCAGCGGGAAAAGGAAAAGAGCTCTGTCTAAAGCGCAGGCTTCCTGTTCTAATCTCAGGAAGTACCACCTTCCTATATTCTTTCTGCCCAGCTAATTGGCCATAAGCGACTTTTATTAACCAATCAAGAGAATGCCTCAGAAGGGGCGGTGACCACATTGAATGCAGCCTATCAGAAATCATGTTATTAGACTTTCCTAACAGGCCTCCAACTCACAGATATCTGCCTGCCTCAACATAAGATTTTTTTTTTTAATTTAAGAAGTGGTACTTGGCCAGGCATGGTGGTGCATGCCTTTAATCCCAGCACTAAGGAGGCAGAGGCAGTCGGATCTCTGTGAGTTCAAGATCAGCCTGGTCTACACAGTGAGTTCCAGGACAGCCAGGGCTACCCAGAGAAACCCTGTCTCGAAAAACAAAACAAAACAACCCCCCAAACAAAAAACAAAAAAGTAGTAGTATTTGTTTCTAGTTTACATTTTACCACTGCTATTCTTTGGTCTTTTTATAGTTTTTTGAGTGAGCACACAAAGTAATGAGTTTCATAGTGTTTTCATGTATATATGAAATACAACGGATCCTTTATACTTTGTTCTTATTCACTCTTGCCATCCTGTTCCTTCCCCTCATACCAGTTTCTTTCCCTGTGCCCACAGTCCTTCCTTCTGCTTTCATATAACTGTCACATATAGTTCCTTACCTCTGCTGTCCTGCCTTTATTATCATTAGTCAGGAGGCTGTTTAATCATCGTGTTCAGGGTTCTAGCTCATAGCTTTACAGTTTAAATATGTTTATTTGTTTATTGTGTTTGTGAGTGTGTTTATGTATGAGTGTGTGTGAGTGTATGTATGTATGTACACAGTATACACACACGCACGCACGCACGCACGCACGCACGCACGCATGCACGCGCGGCAGTCAGAGTACAGCTTGCAGGAGCTTATTCTCTGCTTCTCCCCTGTGTGACCTGGGACCAAACTCAGGTCATCTAGCTTGGGAGCAAGAGCTTCACCTGCTGAGCCATCTCTCTAGCCTGAGCTCACAGCTTTTGGGGAGATTCTCAAAGGAAAGGATCTTTCCCCTTTCAGATAGTCATGTTAGAGTGACGATGACCAGGAATTGTAGAACCTGGATGCTGTAGAGCCAGTTTCAGTGTGGCTGACAGCAGAAATGTCATGAGCTGTGGGTGGTATGGGGTGGTGGGCAACACTGAGATGTAGACCTGTGGTTTGGGAAGATGGTGACAGCTTCTTGTGGTCCTTAACAATCAAGAAAATGAGGGGGAAAGTTGCTCAGAAATTGAAAAAGATTAATGAACTTCTTTATTGCAGTTAAGGCAAAGGGATTAAAGCAGATGAAGAAGGAATACAGAATCCATGAGCCTTCTTTTTTTTTTTTATTCTGTTGAGCCAGGATCTTGATAAACAGTCTAGGCTGGCCTTGAGCTCATGATTTTCCTATCTCGTCCTCCTGAGTGCTGGGTTGACAGGCCCACACTTCTGACCCAGCTCCACAGATGTGTTTTTAGGGGTTTTTAATCTGCTCTTTTCCTACAATAATTTGCACTGCTGTGTATTTTTGCACAATTCTATTTGGAATATGGACGAAAGATGTTTGTGCCTCTGGATTCTAAAGTGCCGCTCTAACAGAAGGGGCCAGGACTTCATGGGGGACAGTTGATTTTGTATCTCAGGCCAGGGAAGGAACCAACCTGTGATTCTAGATGCTGGAAGAAGGCAAGGTTGGCTAGAATGCCAGAGAATGAAAAATCCACGATGTGAAAAAAGAAACACAACAGGGCTGTCCAGAAAGTACACACACTCCTAAAACCATTTAATGAAGCGTATGTAACCATGAACCGACTAGGTGAGGTTTCCACTGAAGAGTTTTTAGTAGTCAACTGCTTACAAATCAGATCCTATTATTCTGACAAAACAACAGCAACCTTACCAGGCATGGTCAGAAGGGGGCATCGTAAGACCTTGTCTTGATCCCAGGGATGACTGCAAGACATGGCTTATTTGGGGGAAAGGAGCATGAGTGGATTAGAGAGAACTGGGGTTCTGGTTCTTCCGTCATTCCGGAGATATTTGTAAGAGAGGTTTCTCTTCTCTTTCCAACTGTCAAGGACTGCCACCTCCCCCGGAGGCCAGGGTGACTTTTATCAATGTTAGTATATCAGTGGTATTTAGGATTTCCTTGTGCAGTCTGAGATAGATGCCCATTGTGCCTAAGACCGAAGCCCATGGCTCCAACACAGAGGGACTGAATACTCACGGCCAGGTGCACAATCTGCCGTGGGTTGGGTTCATGAGACTCTGGAGCCCTAAGCGGGGCAATGAATTAATGATGGCGGCCACAAGAGACACCTGGAGTGGAGGATGAGGTTTCCTGTGGCTGAGGGTGTCTCCCTTGGGACCACAGGAACAATGAAGTATGACGTGAGTACCCAAAAGGAGCAAGAGGGCTCTAAGGGCAGCTGAATGGAGAACTTAGGAGAGTTTGTGTGCATGCGGGTCTGTGCACCGCTCGGGTGCAGTGCCTGTGGAGGCCAGAGGGGGCACTAGATGTCCTGCAGTTGGAGTTTCAGATGGTTGTGAGCCAGCACGTGGGCGCTGGGAATGGAACCCACGTGCCCTGGAAGGGTAGCCAGTGCTCTTAACTACTGAGTCCTCTCTCCAGCCCCAATTCTTGAAGTCTTCTGTGGAAGGCAGCAAGACAGAAAGAGGGCAATGATGGAATCAGCAGTGTTAGCAATGTAATAGAAATGCAAAATGGCTGCCATCTCTTCCACCCCAGGCTGTTTTGCCTTTAAGAAAGGATACAGACTTGGGCGACATCTGCCAACAACATACAGGCTGTAAGTTTCACCCTGGATGTTGTTCATTGTTGTATGAGTGTTCCTTTGGGGGTGAGGTGACATCTTCCTTGCCATTAGACACCTTGCAGATGTCTATATCTGGGGAATTTTGGCATGCATGCATGCTGGAACTGGAGCACATGTGGCTTTTCCTGGAGACAGAACAAAAGAAACCCAGGGCATTTGCAAACATATCAGATAATTAGAAATTAAATGTAGTGCCTTTGATTTACCTTTACATGTTATCTGTCACCAGTGAATGTATTCCATGCTGTCTTCAGACTTGAATAAAAGTTTTTGCCTGAAAGGTCATGAATAAAAGTGGGAAAATTACTGGCAATCACTCCAGTGGAAAATATACTTGGTGTCTGAAGAAACAAATGAAAACTTGATTGATACTGAATAATCTTCAAGAAACATAAGTGAGGAAAGCAAGGCCCAGGGAAGCCGAGGGGTAGTAGAATTCTAGTTTGAAGTACAGAACAAATGCCCAGCCATTTTTTAAACTGTGGGAAGTGGTGTGGGTGGCAGATGTGTATTATTTTTAATACCTTACAGAGATAAAGCCATCTGTTTTATGAGCACCGTGTAATTGAGTTTCAACCTAAAGTGTCTGGGAAAGAACTCATCTAGAATTGTAAGATAAAAATATTTTTCTCAGACGAAAATCTTCTCTTTCTCACTCTGTACATGGTAAGAAATAAATGCGTGAGGGAAATCTATTAAACACCATTTTAGGGAAACAAAAAAAAGGATAGGGATTCAGGTTTCCAAACAAATCAAACCAAAACAAAACCTGATATGATGGCCTGCCAAAGCAATCAAAATAAGCATAGAAGCTTCTGGGGTGGGGGTGGGACAGAGCAGGAAGATGGCCCCAGGCGGTGGTTGCAGATGTCATCCTCCTGCAGAGCCATGAGCAGGCAGAGTCCCCAGCATTTACCGAGAGCTGAAAGGTATGCCGGGAGCAGGGGCTGCCCCTTGCTGGGACTTCCTCTCTGGACATCATTTAGGACACCAACTCAGGAGAAATGAGTCTCTCTATCCCCATTTCTTTTATTCTTTCCCAGCCTTTAAAACATTTTATTATACAATATATTTTGATCAGGTTTTCCCCTCCCCCAACTACTTGAAGATCCTCCCCAACCTCCCTACCGACCCAACTTTGTATTTCTCCCTCTCTTTCTTTTTTGGTTTTATTGAGACAGGGTTTCTCTGTGTAGCCTTGGCTATTCTGGACTTGCTTTGTAGACCAGGCTGGCCTCGAACTCACAGAGATCTACCTGCCTCTGACTCCCAAGTGCTGGGATTAAAGGCGTGCGCCACCACCGCCCAGCCAGTAATGTAGTTTTCTAATGCAGTTTAAAGTGTAGGCCTTCTGCTGGGGCAGTCTCCCAGCTACTATCTAAACTATCCAGGCTATTCTAGCACTGCTATCTGCTGTGTCTATTCCCTTCTGTGTTCTCAGTTCTCCTTCTTCTCTATCTCCCTCTATTTTCACTCTCTCTCTGCCAGGAAGTTCTGCCTTTGTACTTCCTGCCCCAGCTATTGGCTGTCAGATCTTTTTTTTTTTTTTTTCTGGTTTTTCGAGACAGGGTTTCTCTGTTTAACAGCTCTGGCTGTCCTGGACTCGCTTTGTAGACCAGGCTGGCCTCGAACTCGCAAAGATCCTCCTACCTCTGCCTCCCAAGTGCTGGGATTAAAGGCGTGCGCCACCACCGCCCGGCTTGGCTGTCAGATCTTTATTACAACCAATATGCATGGAGACAACACCTGAGACATCTCTTAGATTGCCTTAAGGCAGAGAAGGCTGTCTGACCTTCAAGTGTCTGAGCCAGTCTGGAAGGACAAGTATTTACAAATATAAAAACCAGTTCTGGGCCATAGAAAAGACAATACCAAAATCTTGCCAGCAGTTAGCTCTCTGCTGGTACAGAATTAACAATTGAAAATACAGAGACATACTTTCACACAATATGAAGAAAAGTCACCCCAACAGAGTTCATTCTGTGTAGGCCAACTATTCCTGGGCAAGGAGCCTGCCCTGGAGTGTGGTGGAGATACCCAATGACACTCCTTTGGAGAAAACTGATGGATGAATGATGGAAATGTGGCATACTTACACAATAGAATATTATTCAGCTATTTTTTACAAATACAGTTATTATGGAGCTAGAAAAAAAAGCATCCTGAGTGAGGTAACCGAGACCCAAAAGGACATTTTTGAGTCATTAGCCAAAGAAGTCCCATGGAAGTCCCCAACCATCAAAAGCTACTGCCAAGGCTATTGGTTGCTTTTCAGAACCTGAGGTAAGGCTCTATTGCTGAAATATCACTCAGTTATGTCATTGAACACAGAGAAGTTGTGCTGGTGCCCAACAGTAGGAGCTTCATCCCCACTGACTAGCGTTCATGGTGCTGTAAGATGCTCTGGACACTCCCAGGGGAGAAAGGTAGTCATCAATGTCACCCAGTTACAAGTGACCACTCTGTAAGATATACTACTGCAATGGTGGCACAGATATTATGGGAATAACCAATCATTTTTTAAAAATTGGATTTAAGGCCCACTCCATGAGAAGGAACTCATACTGAAGGGCCCTGGAAGGACCCCTGATTAAGACCCCCACAAAGGACCTTGAGGCTCCAGAGAGGCTTAACCTATGGGCTGGGCCAACTCCATGACATGTTTCAGTCTCTTGCTAAATTAGAACAGGCCTAAGATTCCCATTTCTCAGAAATGGGCACAACAATTGCTGGAAAAACAGCAAAAAAAAAAAAAAAAAAAAAAAGGCAGCCGATCAGAGAAAGCTTAGCCATCTGGCTTGAGAAAGATAAGATTGTTGAGAGTTACTTAACTGATAGTTTTGAAACCCTCCCTGTTTTATGATCAACTCATGATTGCTCCATTTTATGATCAACTTGCAATTTTTGGCTAACTAGGCCAGAGGCACACCCGCTTTTTCCAAAGGTTGCCCACAACTTTTAGTTTAAATGCTCCAGTCACGTGGAAGATTACCTAACCCACCCTGGAATTCCCTAAATGTCTTTAAAAGAAGTCTGTGAACTCACCTCTGGGTTGCCAATTTGCCTAATTGGTGATCTCTGCATGCTGGATTTCTGCAGAAATAAACATTCTTTGCAGTTGTATGCTATTTGAGTCTGGGGTGTTTTTTTCAACAAGTTCTGGACCCTAACAATACCTGATACTACTAAAGTGGCCAAGAACCTGAGAGTAGGTTTTCCCCTAGGCCAGTGTCTACTACTATTCTGCTAAAGGTGAATAGCAATAAAATGACTCTTAATTACATACCGCTGTACCCATCGATCAGAGCATTGACCAGCTGACATCAGAGAAGTTTCTTTTTTTTTCCTTTCTTTTTTTAAAGATTTATTTATTTATTATATATACAGCGTTCTGTCTGCAGGTATATCTGCAGGCCAGAAGAGGGCACCAGATTTCATTATGGATGGTTGTGAGCCACCATGTGGTTGCTGGGAATTGAACTCATGACCTCTGGAACACCAGCCAGTGCTCTTAACTGCTGAGCCATCTCTCCAGCCCCAAGAAGTTTCTTCTTGAAGTAGATGGAGTTAACACAGAGGTCCATAACTGGAAAATTTGCAGAGAGTGAGAGACTTCAGAGCACTCAGTTCTAAATGGGATGTCTTCATCAAGCTCCTCCCCTCAAGGCTCAGGGAGCTATGCAGAAGAGGGGGTGGGAAGAGTGTAAGAGCCAGAGGGGATGGGTGGCTCCAAGGAAACAGTCACTTCTAAGCACACAGGACTGATGCACATATGAACTCACAGAGACTGTGGTGGCCTGCCTAAGACTTGCCCAGGTTCAAGCCAGATGGGTCCCAGCACTAAAGGGGGAAGTAGACATGGAGTCCCACCCCTAACCAAGAAGCTCTCTATAGCTGATATGCACTGGAAAAGGGAAAATACAAATGTAAGAGAAAGTACACAATATTTGTTCTGTTGGGGCCCAGGTTACCTCACTTGAGATGCTTTCTTTTAGTGCTCCATCATAATTTTATTTTGCATAACAGATGAATAATATTCAATTGTGTAAATGTGACACATTTTCAATTATCCACTCATCAGTTGATGTATGTCTATGCCGCTTCCAATTTCTGGCCATGAATAGAGCAGCAAGTGTCTCTGCAGTAGATGTAGGGCCCTTTGGGTATACACCCAAGAGTGGTATAGCTGGATCTTGAGGTAGATCTATTTCCTGAGGAACCACCACACTGATTTCCTTAGTGCTGTACAAGTTGCCCTTCTACCAGCAATGAAGGAGTGGTCCCCTTACTCTAATCTTTGCCTACACAACTGTCATTTGTTTTATTGATCTTGGTAATTCTGACTCATCCAAATGATGGTGTACTTTGCCATATGGAAGCTTTTTCAGCTTCATAAGGTCTCATTTATTAATTGTTTTTCTTAGTGCCTGTGCTGTCAGTATTCTGTTCAGAAAGTCTTTTCCTGGGCAAATGAGCTCAAGCCTATTCCCTACTTTCTCTTTAATGAGGCTCATGGTGTCTGGTCTTACATTAAAAGGTCCTTGATCCATTTGGAGTTGAGTTTTGTACAGGGTGGTAGATAGCATTCTTCTGTGTGCACTTTTCTAGTTTGACTAACACTATTTATTGAAGATGCTGCATTTTCTCCAGTGTTTTCGGCGTGTGTGTGTGTGTGTGTGTGTGTGTGTGTGTGTGTGTAAAAACCTAGGTGTCCAAAGATATGTTCAGTTATGTCTGGGTCTTTAACTTGATACCATCAAGCAATAAGCCTGTTTTCATGCCAATACCATACTGTTATTACTATAGCTCTGTAGTATAACTAGAAATTGTGGATAATGATACCATAGTTCTTTTATTATTCAGGATTGTTTTAGCTATCCTGGGTTTTTTTTGTGTTTCCATATGAGGCTTAAAATTATCCTTTCAGGTTCTGTGAAGAATTATGCTGGAATTTTGAGAGGGAATTGCATTGAATTTGTAGATTGCTTTTGGTAGATGGCCATTTTCAAACCTTAATCCTACCAACCCATGAACATGGAAGATCTGTCCATCTTCTGATGTCTTCCTCAATTCCTTTCTTTGATGTCTTAAGATTTTTTATTATACAAGTCTTACACTTGTTTTTTTTAATCCCCAAAACTTTTTGAAGACTATGGTGAAAGGTGTTGTTTCCCTGATTTCTTTCTCATTGTACCCACACTGCTACCAAATGTGTGCTAGCAGGAACCAGTGTCTCCCAATTCCTACTTTTTTATTTTCAAGCTCCTCGAAGTCAAGTGTAATTGTCAAGCTTCTCAGGAAATAGAATCAATACATGTATGTATAGAGATATTCATTATCAAGAACTGGCTTGTGAGCCCAAAGACCAAGACATTCTAAGATCTGTACTTGCAAACTGAGGACCCAGGACATGAGAGCGGATGGAGAGATTCCTGTCTGAGAAAACTCAAGAGCCTGATGCCAGGGAGACCTATTGGTATGTGTTCCAATCCGAAGACTGGTAAGCTTGTGAACCTAAACAAGCTTTAAGTCCAACCGCAGCCAATGTCACAGTTCTTCCCAAGGCCTGGCTGTCGGCCTCCCCCCATGTGGGCTTTACGCTGACTGCATGAGGCCCATGCTGTGTCCGCTCACTTCATCTCTCTACCCCACCATATTGATCTACACTCAGACTTTCACTTTATCCAGAAACAACTCTGTAGAAACACACTGGCACGATTGATCATGACCCGGTGAAACCGCCCCAGCCAGTCCACCATCACC
>CAJQZJ010003646.1:3572256-3660604 GCA_907164525.1 Lophiomys imhausi | reverse complement strand
CTTCCCTACCCACCCAATTCCTTCCCCTCTTCCCTACCCACCCAATTTTGTGCTCTGGTTTTTAGTCCATCAAGTACAGTTGGTGCTACCCACAAACTCCTGGGTGTGTGCCCACTTGAGTGTGACACATCCTTAAACACAACTGACTTCTCCTCCCCAGCAGTCATTAACTGCCAATAGCTCCTTGACTAGGTGTGGGATTCATGTTCATTCCCCTTCCCTGGGGGCGTTTGAAAGTCCGCCCTGGGTTTGTGCAGTGCTTGCGTATGCTGTTGCAACCGTGGTGAGCTCATATGTACAGCTGTCCTGCCGTGTCCCCGTGACATTGTTTCCCTGTTGTTGTCCACTACCTCTGGCTCTTACAGTCTTTGTCTTCTCTCTGCAGCAGTGCCAAAGCCTGAGAGAGAGGTCTGAAGTCTCTCACCCTCTTCACCTTGAGGCTCTATGAGTCTCCGTGTTAATCGCCATCTACTAGATAAGAAGCTTCTCTGAGACCCCATTAGAAGCTGCTTCAGTACTGCGACCATTTAGCATTGTCCTTCCTCCCCACCCTCCCCCACATAGCCTATCTCAACTTCAAGCCCATTTCCCAAAGACCTCGATGTTGAGGCTACTGCTCGGGAAAGGTATCCTGGGACTCTGGAGCGGAGGAACCACACAGCTTGAGGTGGGACAGTGTCCCAGTGGAAGGTTATCCTGAGACATAAGAGCCCAGGAACTGCACAGCTCTGAGAGGAAGCCTCCTCAGCAGAGGTGTTGCAGCCCTGAGGGAGGATGTCCCTGGCTGAGGGGCTGCTACAGTGTAACAGCCTCACTTCCCCTCTGCTCTTCTTCAGCGTTGAGGTCCCAGGAGAGGATATCCGCAGTGGAGCTGAGGAGCTCAGGAGCCTTAGCCCCGCTCCACTTCTTTGCTTCTTCTAATGAGAGAGTCACACCAGTGAGCAAATTTCACAAAAGAGGGAGCTATTGGGAGGGACGAACCTAGCATTTGGAGGAAGAAATCCAGATTGGCTTTCTCTGCCCAAGAGAGAAAACAGCAAGGGCCTGAACAGGCAGGGCTTTGTAGGATTTCTTAGGGAGCAGGGGCTTTCTAGGGCAGAACTTTCCAGGTCAGGATTAGTGAGATTTCAAGTCCTGAGCTTGGGGGAGCTCAGGAATTGGTGGGTTTTCCTGTTCAGGGATTGGTGAGATTTTTCTTGTAGGGTGGGGTCTGGGTGGCCTCAGAGCTGAGAATGACAGTTACAGCCATTAAAAAATGACCATTAGGGCCATTAGGGAAGTCTGGGGGCAGGCCTGGCTGCCCGAGCTCCTTAAGAGGGCCTGGTCATTTTCCTACCTTGAGGGTTTACAAAGTATACAAAATTACAAAGTTTACTAGGTTTACAAAGGGAGTCTACCTCATAGAAGGCTTTCCCTGCCTCTTGAGTTGGTGTGACTAGCCAACGCCTGAACAACCACTAGAGGGCAGTGCTGATTGCGGTTTCACATTAAGGGGAGCCCTCCCGGGACCCTGCCCGTGTTAACCTTGGAAAGCCAAGTTTCCTTGCTTTGATAGAGGCAGAGAATGCACAAATCTTAGAAATACTGAGAAACATATATCCTCTCACAATATCCTTTGTGAAGCTGAACTGGGGTCAAATTTACTCCATGATGCAATTGGGGCGGGGCCTGTAGCTGAGGGCCCTTGAGTCTGTTGCTTCCTCTCTCTCTCTCCTTCCAGTCTCTCTCTGGTCAGTGACAATGACAGAGATGATCACAGTGGAGTCTTCACACATTTCCTAGGAGATTTGGTCATTCTAGAATTTTTGTAAAAATTTCAAACCTGTTTTTCTTTCCCCCAAAAGGCAACCATCTTGAAAATATGATGTAGCAGTCCTGAAGGACTGTTTGAGCCCTATCCTCACTTATGTGGCTGATGGTGGTCGGAGGAGCCTCGGCTGGGAGGTTCGGGCTGTTTCGGTGTTTGTGTTGACAATTTCCGAGTTACTGAGGCATCGGTGTCTTGACAACTCTGAATTTTCAGGGTGTTGCCTGGTCTTCGGGTGAGGCTGATGTATCAGTGACAAAGGCTGACTTCTAATTACCGGTGCACTCACTTTATGCAGAGAGATTTTTCTCTTCTTCAGGAATAATGGGCCATTGAAAGCTTTGTCACAGAGGCAGCTTGTTGAGTCAGAATTTGTCTTGACCCTGTTTTGATGAAAGAGAAAAGGCTGCAGAAGGGGAAATGCACTTACCGCTTTCCTTTCTTGGGCTAATGAGGGCAGAGCAACCAGGCAGAGCTTGCAAATTCAAGCTACATGGCAGTGCGGGTGTGGCCAGAGCCACAGCCTAGAAGTCTTTGCTCCAGAGGAGACAGGGGTGGGGGTGCAGACCCCTCATCTAAATGATAGACTGAATGATTGATAGATAGCTGAACTCAAAGGTTCTAAATGATAGATAGCTGACTCAAAGTTTGAGGTCTCTGCAGACGGAAACACAGCCAGGCAAAGCCAAGGCTCTGGCAGATCCCGCTTTTGTAATATCAGCTCTAAACAGTGGCAGGAGCTGGGTAGATGATCGGGATGTTCATGTTAATTTGGACCTTGACCTCTCACTGATTGGTGTGTGATAACAAGAAAATATTTGTAATACCTGTGGCTCAGCATGTTCTAAAGTAGCGAACGTAGCCAACAAACAAACAGAACAAACAAAACCCGAGAAAATACAACTTTTCATTATTAAACCAGCATTCATGTTTTAGGGCTTGGTGGGTAAAGTGCTTGCTGTGTAATTGTGAGAGCCTCAGTTTTGATCCCAGGACCCATGGAAAGCCCAGCATGGTAAGAGAGTCCTTAATTTCTCGACTCCTGTGGCCAGACGGGACGCAGGTACTGGTGAATCTCCAGGAACTCACAGGCCAGCTTGCCTGTTGTGTGTAGCAGCAAAATAACTTGAGAGTTGGACTCAAACAAGGTGGAAGGGAGGACAGTTACCTGAGGCTGTCCTCTGATCTTCACATGTGCACTGGAGCACACGTGTACCTCCACTTATATACATAAACACACACACAGAGATAAGACAGACAAAAACCCGTTTCAGCCTTCTGGAAGCAACACTATTACCATGGGATGCGCTCCCTTGTGCTGCAGGTTCACTCCTGCCTGGGACTGGACAGCCCATGATTATCAAGGGATGGGAAGCCTCAGTCTCTTTGTTGCTCACCCAGAGTCTACTTGGCACAGCGGTGGCTTCAGAGTCCCCAGTCTGTGGTCTCGGCATTCTTCCATCTTCTGAGTGATCCCTGGAACCTGCTAGGCAGAAAGACAAAAGGAAATCCTGAGGTCAGCAGAACAGGCTTGCAGAGTGGTTAATCCGTGTACAAAGCGGGTGGATGGGTTGTGTGTGTTATGCTAACTTGGCACTCTGGTATTTCTTGCCAGAGCCTGTGACTCTGTGGACTGCAGTCGAAGGTATTTTGCAGGCAGATATAGCTTTGAGCTCCTTCGCCAGCTTGGCTTTGACTCCAGGAGGTCTTGGTGTACATGAAGATGTGAGGAAGAGGATATGCCAGGAGCTGTTATGCAAACCCTGCAGAAAGAGCCAGCCCTCCTGCCTAGAGAGTGAAAGGAGGATCACACTGGGGCTGGTTTCCTGGGATTTCCCCTGGGAGTGAGGGTTACATTTTAGGAAGAAAGAACCTCTCTGTCTCCACTACTTTTATTCTTTCTCATAAAAAATATTCCATGCCCCAGGCATGGTGGCGAATGCCTCTAATCCCACCACTCAGGAGGCAGAGGCAGGCGGATCTCTGTGAGTTCAAGACCAGCCTGGTCTACAAAGGGAGTTCCAGGATAGCCAGGGCTGTTACACAGAGAAATCTTGTCTTGAAAAACAAAACAAAAACAACAACAAAAATCCATACATGCATGTATACATGTATATATGTGTGCAGCCATGTATGTATGCATGCATGTATATATGTGTGCATGCATATATGTATGCACTTGGAAGCAACAGCCTATTTGTGGAGATGTGAGGGTTAGAGGGTTACTGGTGGGAGTCCACTCTTTTATTGTTTTGTGTCTGAAACAGTGGTTCTCCGTGGGCTTCTAGAGTTTTGGTTGGAAGGTTGCAGACCCCTTTTGTCAAGTGGATCAGAGGTTTTTATATGTCCCTTTCTCTCCGTTTAGATTGATCTTGGAGAGGAAAGCAAGAATCGTGTGTGGTTCCTGTTTTAATTCTCAGAGAAGCAAACACATGATTGGGTACACTCTGTTGCATGGCGACGGTCAGATGAAGTCTAATTCCTCAATAACTGGTTCTCAGCCAGGTGTGACTCTGCAAGATCACACTAGGGAAATTAGGTAGTTCCTCCCCCCAACCCCCATGGAAGAAGACAGCTGATGGCGGTTATCCCGGAAGCATGCAGGCACAGCCCACTTAGGCTCTTTTGAGGCTTGGGTTGATTTCATCTGCTGGGTTTATGATTGTTTGCTTTAGTGGAGCACAGCTCTTGCGAAAAATTCAGCTCAGTGTTCCCTCCAAGGGCAAGAATTCTCCACAGCCTGAAGTGGTGGCCCAGGCCTGTGATCCCAAGAACTCAGGAAGTGAAGGCAGAAGGATCAGCCGTTCACGGAAGCCCTTGACTACACAGTGAGTTCAAAGCAAGCCTGGGCTACATGAACCATGTCTCAAAACAGACAGACAAAAAAAAAAAAAAAAAAAAAAAAAAGGGCTGGAGACACAGCTTCGTGGCTTCGTGTAGAACACTTGTCCTAGCACACATGAGGCCCTGGGTTCAATTCCCCAGCACAACAGAAACACAAACAAAACAAAACAAAAGGACCTCTTTTCTATTAGAGTTTTCTACTCGTGTGTGTGTGTGTGTGTGTGTGTGTGTGTGTGTGTGTGTGTGTGTAATATCTATTTTTAATTTCTAAGGGATGATGATTATGCATTAATTCATTGTTCAATAACTATAACTCAAGTTTAATTTATCTAACTTTCCACATTAACTAGAAGGAAAAAACATAGAGCAACTTATAAAATTTTTTTAAGTGTCTTTTTTTTTGAGACAGGGTCTCATGTAGCTCAGGCTGGCTTCAAACTTTTATAGTTGAGGGTAACCTTGAACTTCTGATCCTCCTGCCTCAACCCCGTGAGTCCTGTGCCACCACACCCTGTCTTAGGTAGTCCTGTAGGATTCATACTTGACATGTAAGTATTCTACCCATGGCCTTCAGCTCTCTAGAGAGTCTACAGGTCAATCTCAGCAGTCGCCTGTCTTGTTTCTTGAGACAAGGATTTCTCACGGGTAAGTGAGGCTCATTGATTAGACTAGACTGGCCAGGGAACCCCAGTGTTGGGGTTATAAACACACCCCACCACATCTAGCTCCTTATGTGGGTGCTGACTCACACTCAGGTCCTCATCCCTGAGCAGCAAGCGCTTTACTGACCAGGCATTGACTCCACAGCCCAGACCAGCCTCAGCTTTGCAGCAATCCTTCTGTCCACACCTTTGTCTTAGTCTTATCATCCAGGCTTCTCTAGAATGTGTGGTCATAACTGGTGATCTTGTCACCTCAGACACCTGAGAAGCTGGGGCAACAGACATGACTTAGATCTTTCAAAATGTTGCCGTATCTATCAGATGGACAAGACAGTTCTAATGACTTTCTGTGGCCAAAAATGCATGTGTGTGATACCATCCTACGGGCAGGGGTCCTGCCTTGAATGGAAAGGAGGAAGCAAGCTGGGGGCCAGCACCCATCTCTCTGCTCCCTGCCTGTGGGGATGTGAGCAGCTGGCTGGTGCTCTTGGTTCCATCTTCTCCCTGCCATGATGGTCTGCACCCTCAAGACGTGAACCCTTCCTTGAGTTGTTTCAGTCAAATATTTTGTCATGGAAAAGAGAAATAACTAATACAGAGTCTGTGTAGTTTTCCTCACAGCTCAGCTCAAACTCAGTTGGGTTGGCTAACATTGGCTCCGTAGCCAATGGAGTGACTCATTCAGTTGCTCAGTGAGAAGCTCACCCATCAGAAAGAAGCTTTGGTGCAGGGTAATGCAGGCCAGCAGAGCCGAATGCCAGCCTCCAAGCTCTGCCCTCAGAGACTGAGGAGCCTGGCTGGGGCTGCTCCTGGCCTCACCGTCTCAGTAGTCATGGCTGCCTCTTCTAGAGTGCATGGGGATGAGAAGAAGCACCCTTCCGTGCTCTGTCCCTAGTTTACTTTCTGCAAGTGAGAACTGCTAGTGATGCAGAAACACAGTTGCTGAGAACCACTTGGCCACGGCAGAAAATTATGATTTTTCTGTGAGCAATTACAGGAAGCAGGAGAAGAATTGCTGCAGTCAGCACTGATGCTGGGAAACAGGAGGAGGGTGTGAGCTCGGTGGGATGAGGGAGAGGGACCCGTAGCCTGAGCACCAGAGCCAGTCCTGTCTTCTTTGTGAACCCTGAGTACCGGCTCTGAGGGAGGACAGGACGGCTCCCTTCACATGTCCGGTTAGCCTTCTGTGTCTATAACCAAATACCTGAGATTGGATAATTTATGAAGAACAGAGGGTTTGAGTGTCAACTTCCATGTAACAGAAAAGCTCCTCCCCGGAGACTGATGGGGCCCTTTGAGAATCCAGTAAACAAGCTTCTCAAGTTCAAAGAAGATAAAACAAAATTCACTAGTTCCCATCCCTGGAGTTAGAGAAGCACCCAACACCTGCTGGACAGACCAGCTATCTGGCCGAGGCGTTCCAGTCCAGTTGCCTTCGAGTCAGTCTGTGACCTCTTTGGTGAGTCATCACCCGTGCTGGGCCGGCATTCAGAGCTGCAGCTCTCTGTGTGTAGTGCATTCTCCTGTAAGCGACCCCCACACCTGTACTCGTGTGTGCAACCCCAATATACTACTGGCTCACCAAGTTGGACTATGGCATGATTTGGTCTCTTGGGCCTCTGTCTCAGTCACTTTTCTATTGCTGTGACAAAGAACCATGAGCAAGGCAACATAGAAGAGTTTATTTGGGGCTCACAACTCTAGAGTGTGGGTTCTTCACCATCATGGCAGGGAGCATGGCAGCGGGCAGGCCAGCATCCTGCTGGAGCAGTAGCTGGGAACTTACACCTTGACACACCAGCACAAGGCACAGAGAGCTATTGGGAATGGTGCTAATCTTTTTTTTTTTTTTGAGACAGGGTTTCTCTGTGTATCCTTGGCTGTCCTGGACTCACTTTGTAGACCAGGCTGGCCTCGAACTCACAGATCTGCCTGCCTCTGCCTCCTGAGTGCTGGGATTAAAGGCGTGCGCCACCACACCCTGGCATGCTAATCTTTTGAAGCTTCAAAAGCCCATCCCTCCTGACATACCTTCTCCAACAAGGCTGCACCTCTGACCCTTCAGGGTGTGTGCTGTGAGAATGGAGTAAGATTGCAGAATGCAGAGAGAGCTCAGTCAGTTAATTCAGCTAAGAGTACAAGAACTCATGCACGAAATCCATGAGTGGTGCTGAACGCTTGTAATCCTGTCTCTGCCCACTGAGAGGTCTGTTCCTCAGGCTCATAGGCCAGCTAGCCTACTTGGTGAGTTCTAAGCCAGAGAGAGGGAGCCTGCTTAAAAACAACAATAACAAACAAGGTGGATGGTATGCTGAGCAGCAATACCTGAGGCTGACCTCAGGCCTGTACACACACACACACACACACACACACACACACACACACACACACACACGCACATATACACATACATATACCCACATGTACATGTATACATGCATGTGCATATACATACATGCATACTCCCCACATACATACATGTACATGTACACATGTGGTTCCATGGTCCACTTCTCCCTTCTGGGCATCAGGAATGAAGTGGGGTCCAAGACGAGTGGGGTCTGCAGGATCCCTGTCTGCTAAGAGTGCTGAGAGGACAAAACCTTCTTCGGTTATGGCTCTTAGATCCAGGATGCCTGGGAAGAATGCTGCTTCAGAGGTCATAGTGTTACAGCTCTCTTAGCTCAGTTGGCGGTTATAGTCCTTCTCCAAGAGGAACAAGAAGAAAAGAAGAAACTGAACAGTTCGGGTGGCCAACATTGAGAGCACCATGGTGGGCAGGGGAGAGCAGCTCGGTGGCAGGCCCCAGGCAGTGCCATGGCGGGAGCTCAGGCTCCAATGCTAGGCCCAGGGGGGGCTCGAAGCCTAGCCGGGCAGGAGGGTCCCAGGGTCCAGTGGTGAATGTCCAGAGAGAGAGAAAGCCCTTTCCAAAACAATTGAGTGAAACAGCCACTCTCAGACGATCTTTAATGAAATAGCTTGTAGCTGGGCATGGTGGCGCACGCCTTTAATCCCAGCACTCGGGAGGCAGAGGCAGGCGGATCTCTGTGAGTTCGAGGCCAGCCTGGTCTACAGAGTGAGTCCAGGACAGCTAAAGGATATACAGAGAAACCCTGTCTCGAAAAAACAAAAACAAAAACAAAAAAGAAATAGCTTGTGTCAGTTTATTCGAGGTGGACAGGGACTATATAAACCTTGGGCAGTGGGAAGTGTCTTTTTAGGGTAAATGCATTTCATAGGTTGTGGCTGGGATGCTGGTGATACTTTTATTTGCATCCAGGTGCCCCACTACGTGACTACCTGTGACTACCTGTGACTATTTTGAGAATTTCCAGGTTGGTGGTCACCAGGCCACTTTTGCCGGGCCATGCAGGCACAGAAGTAGGGCTGGAACTGTCTGACTCCTGCCGTTCTCAGGATGAGATTTTGAGTCTCAAGTTTGAGATTTTCAGGGTCTGGACACTTCTCTGACCGTACTCTAGCTTTGTGCCAGTTTCCCTGGTCACATAGCCTATGTGACTTCATCCTTCAGGTCATCTCCCGTCTCTCTGTGCACACATGGAAATCAGAGGACAGCTTGAGAGGTTTTCTCCTTTGCCTTTGTGGGTCCCAGTCTGGGCAAGCCTCTTTACTGGCAGAGCCATCTTGCCACACGGATCTTAGATTTTGAGGCAGGGTGTCTCACTGAACCTGGAGAGACCATTTTGGCCACTGAGTCCCGGGGTCCACTTATATCCAATCCGCGGTGCTGGGTTACAGGCACACAAGGTCCTGTCCACCTTTTTATGTGGGTGCTGCAATCTGACTTCAGGTCCTCACCCTCATGAGGAAGTGTCTTCCTTACTGAGTCATGTCCCCAACTCCATGGAATATGACCATTTAATCTCCCCCCATGGACATAATTATCTTCTCATTTAGTTTGACTCTCAACACCATGCTGGCTATGATTTCATCCCTAAAAGTTTGTTTAAAATTACTTTTTGTCTATTTATTTGTGTGTGTGTGTGTGTGTGTGTGTGTGTGTGTGTGTGTGTACATGCCATAGTTTGCAAATGGAGGCCAGAGGACAACTTTCAGGAGTTGGTTTTCTCCTTTGTGAGTCTTGGGATTGAACTCAGTGGTTGGGTTTGAGGGCAAGTACCTTCACCCCTGAGCCATCATAGAGTTGAGGAAACTGAGGCACATAACACAGTTTATATAGTGTCTTACCTGTACAATGTTAGGCTCTCTAGAACTGAGCATGGCTTTTTCTTCTTGAGAGGAATGGATACCAATTAAGGGCTCTACTACTTTTAATGAATAGTTCACATGGGTCTGTGTGACTCTCTCAGAACAGCATGGGTGTGTGAGGTGGTGGAGTGCAACAGCTCACCTACATTGAACAGCATGAGTGTGTTAGAAGGTGTTACAGTGTAGCAGTCAACCCACATGGAACAGGTTGCGTGTGTTAGGTGTTTAGTGCAACAGTCCACCCACATGTACTATTCCCCTTTGGTTTTTGTTGTTGCTCTCTTGATTCTGCCAGTTCACTTTTTTTGTATTGGTTTTTAAAATGTTTTTTTTTTTATTTTGTGAATTTCACATCATGCACCCTGTTCCCTCTCATCTCTCACCTCCCTTAAACCCACCCTCCACCCTTGAAGCCTCTCCCAACAGAAACAAATCTCATTGTGGAAGCTGTAGTGTGTTACAGTGTGTCCCACTATACTCCCTTTGGTCCATACATTTTTGCTTGCAAATGTTCATTATAATGACTCCTTGGTCTGATACGAGGCCTCTGACTTCTGCTACTTTGTCAATACTGGAACCTCACTGGGGACTCCTTTCAGATATCCTGTTGTTGTCCTGTGTCATGGAGATCCTGTGGTTTTGGGTCGGTGGAACTGGCCTCTTCTTGCACTACAGCAGTTCATCCATGGGATACATGTTGGGGTGGGCCAATTCAAAGCCCTGGTTCTGGGCCTGCAATTCCCACATCCAGGGCCAGTTCTACTGTGCTGCCCAAGTAAAGTTCAGATCCTGCTCTCCTAAGTGCTGCAGCAGATAAAGGATTGGGCCAGCTCTCCTGCTCTCATGATCCCATCAGGGCCAACTCTCCCCGCTGCTGCCTGAAGCGAGGACATCAGAGAGTGGAGGGGATCTCTCCCTTGCCAACACCATCAGAAAGCAGACAAAAGGCAGGGCTGGTTCTCTCACACTC
Source organism: Lophiomys imhausi (assembly GCA_907164525.1). NCBI lineage: Eukaryota > Metazoa > Chordata > Mammalia > Rodentia > Muridae > Lophiomys > Lophiomys imhausi. The sequence goes on along the minus strand of CAJQZJ010003646.1, from coordinate 3,650,091 downwards.
ACATCCTCAGGGCCGGCTCATCCACAACCCCCTCATCCAGGGCCAGGCAGGGTTCTTCTAGTCTCTGACTTGCTTCCTGTCCTGGGAGCCCATCTGGGCCTTGCCTGGTGCTGGGCTGGTGGTCATCAGGCTAGCTCCCTGTCTGGGCCCCATGTCCCTGAACTGGTGTTTGTATCTGGCTTGCTTTTTTCCAGGAATATTAGGCTAATATTCATTCAGATGTTCATAGGTCAGAACACTGAATGTAGACACAGCCTCTCTCCTCTCTGCCACCTACTGATAACACATGTGACACAGCAGTCACATCTGTAATGCCTCTAGGGGCAGTCTCCCCCCCCCCCGCCCTTTTTAAATCAGTTTACAATAGATAACCAGTAACCATTCCACTACAAATGGATTTAGAGACACTGTTAGAATCATTTCTATCTGTGGTTACTGAATTCTTAAGAATCCTTTATTTTCAGCCCTTTGAAAGACTTCAGACTTCTTTAGCATATTGTGAATTAAATATGACTAATTAAAAATGCTATCACATGCTAACAACTCTCAGTTGCAAACATATAGTTCAGAACTTATATGTCCATTTATTTATATATTTATTTATTTATTTATTTATTTATCTATCTGTTTTTTTTTGAGACAAAGTTTCTCTGTGTAATAGTACTGGCTGTCCTGGAGCTCAGTTTGTAGACCAGACTGGCCTTGAACTCACAGAGATCCACCTGCCTCTGCCTCCCAAATGCTGGGATTAAAGGCATGCACTACCATGTCTGGCCTTATACGTCCTTTGAATGTTACTATATATTAGTGAAAATATAAGTATATCATTAATCCATCCTTCAAATCAAAGGCATCTAGTTGATTTATCCTACGAAAGTTCATAAGTGACACAGTAACATAAAGAAGTGGCTTGGGGCTGGGAAGATGGCTCAGTGGTTCAGAGTCCTGGCTGCTCATGTAGGACCCAGGTTTGCTTTCCAGGACCATGGAGTTGGCTCCATCTGGAACTTCAGCCCCAGGGATCTGACGTCACCTTCTGGCCTCTGTAGGTACTGCATGCATGTGGCACACACACACACACACACACACACACACACACACACAGGCAAAATACTCATACATATAAAACAAAAATGAGTATATTCTAAGAAAAAGGAGAATTGACTTAAAGTTTTCTTACTGGTGTTGAGTGCAAATGGTCTTGGGATATCATAGTATTTCTTGAAAGAGAAGACACTCTAAGAATGAGAAATGCAAACCATTTTCCCAGTAGGTAAAGAATGTAATCGAGTCCCTGTCTTTGGATTTCCTCTGGATTTCCATAAGGCAACGACAAGAAGAGAGCATGCTAAATGCCAGCATCCCACAGTGCAGATACGCACTTCTGTGCCCAGATTTTACATGGGTTCCAGGTCCAAACTCAGGTCCTCATGCTTGTATGGCAGGTGCTTTGTGGATCCGTCCACCTCCCTAGTCTTCACACAATAAATTTTTGTCCTGCTGCTAAATCATATGGAAATTCTCCTGATGTTAGTTTCAATATATTGTAGATCTGACAATGCATACAGCTCAGTTGAAGTGACAACATTATGAACTGCCATAGCTGAGTTTCCTAATGAGACTTTTGTAATTTTGCCTGTCTAATAGAAGCTGTCATACATTCTGATTTCAAAACTGTTGAGCCATGAAAGGGTATGTTCAAATGAATGAATAAAATTGATTCATTTTTAGCAGTTGCTTTCCTTTCATGAGCATAGTCTACTTCAGCACTGGTTATCAAAAGAGCCTTGTTCCAGGATCCACCTGTATGCCTGCATCCCTGTGTGTGCCTGTATCCCTGTGTGAGCTTCCATCCCTGTGTGTGCCTGCATCCTGTGTGTGCCTGCATCCCTGTGTGACCTGCATCCCTGTGTGTGCCTGCACCCTGTGTGTACCTCCATCCCTCTGTGTGCCTCCATCCCTGTGTGTGCCTCCTTCCCTCTGTGTGCCTCCTTCCCTGTGTGTGCCGGCATCCTGTGTGTGCCTTCATCTCCATGGGCCTGTAACTCTGTGTGCCTCCATTCCCATGTGTGCCTATCTCTATGTCCCAGGGTCTGGCATAAGTCCTGGGACAGTGATTGTTCCGGCAACCTTATGTTTTGGGAGCTGCACAAAAGCAAAAACCCCTCAAAGCTCAGAGCTAAAAGCCCAAAGCTAAAAAGCTTCTTAAATACCTCCCAGCCCAATGTCCTTCCAGCCGGTTTCTTGCTGTGCCTTTGACCTAGGGTTAACTGTATTTAATCTTGTGTACAGAAAGCTCTTGGGGTAAAGGTATGTGCTAGGGCAGATCCACACCATATCCACCTGTTTACAATAAACAGAAAGCTCTAAGATTAAAGGCTGAGCCATCCCACAATTAGAAACAGGTTTTTACAGTTTACAATGTTGGTGCTCACAATGTGACCAACTATTCTGCAACAGGGTTGTTTGTGTCTGGCAGGTGCTCGCACAGGAAGGAAAGTCAAGTCCAACTGAGCCTCTGGGTGGAGCCTTTACATCAAGGCTTGAAATCTCTAACTTGTAGGCATATTCATATTTCCTGCTCCACATTCTCTACAGAAGAGGCCTGCAATAACCATTTTGTAGAGAACTACATATCCCAGGATGTAAGCGTAGGGTCTGCTTTTGAGCCAGGTTCTCTCTATGTAGCCCACATCGATTCACAGCTGTACTACCTCCAACTCTGAGCACTGGGGTCATGCGTGTGCACCACCATGACTGGCTTATGGGACCTCTGCTTTATGATTTACGTTCTGTGTAGAGAAACCTTCCAGGCTCACCAACACACAGATTGTCTTTCCACCCTACTCGATTCTACCCTGGGCTCCAATGTCCATCCTCAGCCAACATCAAGCTATCCAGAGAACTGGGGATTGAGTCATGCTCCCCTCCAAAAATGAGAAGAAAAACTGGTCTATCCAGGCCAGGAATAGCGTGGCCTGAATCTTCATTAGGATCCCTGAATAGATGCTGCATGCAATTAATTTCGAGGGGGAACTTAACTTCTTTTGGAGTCTAGCTAAGCATTGGGACCAGCACCATGTCTTACCAGTCATGAAGATGAAGAGAGAGGGAAGGACATGGGTTCCTTGATGTAGTCCTGTATAAGCCTGACATTGCTAGGACAAGTTCCCAATGAACTATAAAGGTGCTGAAGGCAGCTGTTGGCAACCCCCACCCTGCTAGCACTTCCCTTGGGAACTCTTTGATACCAGAAGGGATAAACAGTATCAAATTCAGAGTGTGATAGGTGTGAGAAGACACTGTGGATGACTGCGAATTGATATGTGATCGGAGACTTGATCAGAAGGACGAGGCAAGTACAGTCGAAAACCTGCAATTCCAGCACTTGGGAAGTAGAGGCAGGAGGACCAGAAGTTCAAAGTCAGCCTGGGCTACACTAGACCCTATCTCCAAACAAAAACAGCAAAAATTTAATTAGAAGATTTCTTTTTTAAAATTTTATTTTGTTTTTAAATTACGTGTGTGCGTGTGCGTGTATGTGTGTGTGTGTGTAGCACCTGTGAATTTGTGAGGCCAGAGGCATCAGATCCCCTGGAGTTGGAGTTAGAGGTGTCCGTGAGTCACCTGATAGGGTTCTGGTGACCAAACTCAGGACCTTTGGAGGAGTAGTGCTCTTAACTGTTAAGCCGTCTACCTGGCTCTCTGAGGGTCTCTTTAAGTCAGCACATTTCCATGGTGAGGCATTTAATAAACTCAGCTAACCATGTCTTTGCAAACCTGCCTCAATGTGGCACCTGTAGTGACCAAAGACAGGTGTTGAGTAAATAGGACACCAGCCTTATGGTCTATTGTAGATCAGCAGTGTGACCTTGGTTAGAGCTCCGAATGTGTCCGCACCTCAAACTCTCTCCCTTGTGTAAAATGTGGTGTGGTATGGTGTGTGGCCTGTTGCCTAGCTGGCAGGATCCCTGCTTACAAAGAGAGCAGCACTGGAGAAATACAGACACCGCACCATTATCAACACTTCCAGTGCGTCCTGGCTGAGAACTTGGCTCTACAGAGCATTTCTATATCAGCTACAAAAGACACTCTCTGCCCAAAGAGCATTTTGTACTGATAGCACATTTTGCTGTTGGCAGAGGCTGAAAGGACCTGGCCAGCTGTCTTTAGCCCCATGGACAAAACTGCCACGTGTTTTCTGCTTGCACGTAAATATGCCAATGCACTCAGAGGTGACTGATTCACAGTCAGCCTTCCGATGGTCACCTGCTGGGACTACATAGTGAGAAACAGACAGCCAAGGGCTGGTGGGATTGGTCAGTGGGTAAAGAGGCTCAGCTTGGCTGTCTGAGTTTGATTACTGGGACACACAGTAGGAGGGTAGGTCCTTGCAAATTGTCCTCCAATCTCCACCTGTGCCAGAGCATGCCAGCCTCTGCCTCTGAAATAAATGTTAAAAGTAGAAATGACTCCAACATTCCTAGTCACAGTTTTGGGCTCCAGGGGAGACCCTGAACTCTCTTTTGTAAGCAGGTCCCTCCCTCCTGGCTGGAGGGAGGCTATAAACAACTGAGTTCCCCAAGGGATGCGTAGAGCTGGGTTCACTTACTGACCAGTCCTGTGGCAGAACATTCCAGGACGCTAGCCTTATGGTCTATTGTAGACCAACGGTATGGCCTTGGTTAGAGCCCCAATCAGTCTGCACCTCAAGCTCCCTCCCCTCTGTGGATGGTAGGTCCTTTCCCACTCTCCACGCACTGCCCCTTTGTGAAGATAGGGAAGGGTGACCTTGGAAGACACCGGGATTCTAGGAGATCACCACATTCCTCCCGTTTATTCTGTACAAAGATTCGGCGGCAGCTAGACACATGTAGAGTACATGGAAGAATAAAAAGAAAGCTCTTAAAAAAAGGAATAAAAGCAAAAGAGACAGAATAAATCAGAATGATAATAGGACAGATGTGAAAGCTGATGAGAGCATGGGGCCAGAGAGACCCATGTTCCCTGGGGCTTTGTGGGCACTGTCCGTGGTCATAGGTGTTAGGCTATTTGCTGTGGGACACAGCTCCTCCCGTGGACCCTAAGGACTGGCAGAGCTCAGGTCTCTGTTGCATGTGTGTCTGTTTCTCTGCTCTCCCACTTTCAAGCTTCCTGATGCCAGTGGGTAACTGGGTTAGTGCATACCGTACGAAGGATGATGCCCAGAGCTGGGTTCCGATTCCATCATATACACTGAGTGGTCTACAACTGCCTGCGTGTGATTCCCACTGCCGGGGAAACTGTTCTTCACAGGCACTGAATCCCCCACAAATTAAAATAAAAATAAACCTTGAACATAAATGGTTATGCCAGACCCTGCAATTGCCAAGCCAGCAGCTCAAACTTGATCGGGGGCAGTGGGGCCGGCTGGGAGGGCACAGCCTTACTACACCATGGCAGCTACATCAAGCTGGACTGCCTGCAGTTTGTCTTCAGCATCACTGAGTTTGCCAGCAAACAGCCCAAAGGCGATGCCAGCCTGCTACAAGATGGGGTCTTGGCTAAGAAGCTCTCTCTGAAGCCCCATCAGGGCCCTGTGCTGCGCTCCAACTCTGTTCCCTAGGCCATTGGCCTGGACACCCACCCAAGACTCCTGCAACGCAAAAATGTACACGAACCAAGCCCGGGTGTTTTCTTTACCAGAAACCCTTCAACTACAATCTTTGCATGAAATGAAGAAAATCTTTTGACTTTTTTTAAAGACTTTTCTTTTCTCAAGTTCTAGGGGGGCATTTGCACATATATTTGTACTCAACATTTCATGGGAAAGTGGCAGACCAGAGCTGAGGAACAGCGTGGGCTGGGAGGGGAAGACCCTGGTCTGGACACTTCCTCTTGCACAACCCTTCCCCTGCCTCCTGCTCCTTCCCCTCGATCACCTGCCCGCTCTTGTAAAATAATCAGAAACTTGTTCTATTTTGTGGCAGTGACAATAGTTTTATATTAAAAGAAAAAATACAGTTTTCATACAGCAAAATCTATACAATATCATTGTTTTATTTAATATAAAGATCGCTACCCACTTCTTTCTATGGTCCCCACCCTACAAGTTGTCTCCCCTTTCTGCAGCGGTTGCACTACAGGGAGCTGCTGTGTATACGGACAAATGAGAAATGAATTCCTTTTCTGGCTGACCATCTATTTTACTTTAAATAAGGAAAAGTGTATTTGGATTTTGTGTAAATACATCTAGTGATGATATTTTTCAATGTTTTTAAAAACTGTACAGTACATGTGGTAGAATGTTTCTCAAACTGTCTATTGTAGCGAAGGCGTTTTTGTCGTAAGCCTGTTCTGTGTCCTTTTTTTTGTTCTCTTGCCACCTCTCTTCTCCTCACCCCAGCTACTTCCTCTTCCCCACAACTAGTACCAATGTACATAGTAATTGTAATGTTTTAGACTTTACAGAAACTTTCCTGTATTCTGTATATAAAAAACCAAAAATACTTCAAAAAATGGTTATGCCATTAAACTACTGTAATTGGCTAGTGATATTAGGGGTGGGGTAGAACTAGTTACTTTAGGATGAAGTGTGTGCTGAATGTATGCTGAGGTCTCTCATACCAATGAAAAGGAACAACAAACATCTACAACTAACTAACCAGGATACACAAATAGGAAAGAATTTCAGCAATCCAGCAGAAAGCAAGAAAGAGTAAGAAGAATTCAATACATGTAATTCACAGAAAAATACATAAAAGAAGGCAATACTTATAAACTGGGTTTCTGTTTAAATGCAAAGGAAGAAATGTTTTAACTAAGGAAAATAGATTCTCAGACTGGCTATTCCATAGTCTTGTGTCCCTCAGCCAAGCACGAGTTTCCTCAAATGTAAAGTGGTCTGGGAGATGGCTCTGTGGGCTAAGGACAGGGCTTTGGAACCCCAGAACCCAAGCTGCTGAGTTGCAGAGGTGGCCTGTTTGTAATGCTGGAGTCTGAAGGCAGAGAGGGGACCTAGAGCAAGCTGACTGTGAGAATAACTATATCGAAGAGCCCTAGGTTTGACTGAGAGGTCCTAGATGAATAAGGTGGAAGAACAAAGGAGATGATTCCTGACATGAACCATGGACTCTACATGCATGTGTGCCCACATATAAGTACACTCACACACACACGCAAAAACATGCATAAGCTCACGTGTAACACACACACACACAAATGGGGGCAGTAAAGTGGGGAAGATATTTGCAACTAATTTTTGTGAAAAGTGTTCAGCCTGAATTTGAGGGGGGGGGTTTAGTACAGAATAAAGCGGACACAAGGTTGCTAGGCAAGGTCTGTGAAGTACTGCTGGTGTTGGGTTTGGCAAGGGGCCGAGGACGCTTGTGGAGAGGGTGACTGAGAACTAGAGGATGACCATGTGGAAACACCTGCGGGTTTTAGATAACTTCCTTCCTGAGTGCCCCTCTCCCATGTCCACTCTTTCCTCTAGGAACAGAGCGTGGCATTCTGTCAGGCTTCGATAGTCCTCCTTGGGATGCCCTTCCTGATCCTGCTCAGCAGTCAGCTTTGCATTTTTAAATAGTCTATTGATTTCTTGGCCAGCAGAGTCCTCCAGGGCCTGTTGACACAGCAGAGAGCTCACTATGCTTTTTCTCCAAGCTCTCATTGCATGCAGCGCACAGAGCCAGCTCATCACACCTGGGGTGAAATAAACAAGTCACAGACTGGAGGATGTCTGCAGAGGACCCGACCCTTCCTAGCCAGCATGTGCAAGTCAGGAGTGGTTGGGGCTGACTCCAAGTCAGGGCCGGGGAAGTTGAGAGGCTCTTCATGGTGCTAGAGGAAGACAGACAGGTGGCGCCCGGGAGCTCTGGGGCATTTGTCTTTGCTCTTAGCCCTGCCTTGTTGGCTGCGCTCACTCTGCCTGGAGAGGGTAGGTGGCTGCTGTCATCTCCTGCTGAGACAATGACCAGGAATCCATCTGCTGAGCCTCACCTCAGTGCTCCTGACTCAGCCAGCGACCAGCCACGTAGGTGGGCAGCATGGCCCATGGCACTGACCATGTCTGCATATAGCTGGGATTCCTGCACAACCTTACTCCTAACAGATATCCCTGCTCCCCAAAACTGTTTCATCTTCTTCTTCCCTCAATCCCAATCCCTCCTCCACTCCCCAGGCATCTCTGTCTTTTTTTTTTTTTTTTTTTTTTCGAGACAGGGTTTCTCTGAATATCTCTGGCTGTCCTGGACTCGCTTTGTAGACCAGGCTGGCCTCGAACTCACAAAGATCCTCCTGCCTCTGCCTCCCAAGTGCTGGGATTAAAGGCGTGCGCCACCACCGCCCGGCTTGCATCTCTGTCTTTTAAAGACTACAAATGTGGTCATCTCAAGTCAAGGAGAATAAATGAATATTTATTGGGACAACAGTTAGAAGAGTTCTAACTGGCCCTGTTAGTGTGCACATATGTTTTCCCTCCTTTTAATGTTTGTCAATGAAGTTGTGTGTGTATTTATGGGTGTGTGCACATGTGAGTGTACATGTGAGTGTGTGCTTGTGGAAGTCTGAGGACAGTCCTGGGTCTCAGCCTCAGGAGCATTACTCACTTCCTTTGAGGCGGGCTCTCACTGGCCTTGTATTAGCTGCTTTTCTGTTGCTGTGATAAAACACCGTGGCCAAAGGACACTTAAGGAAGAGAGAGTTTATTTTGGCTTATGGTTCCAGACAGATGGGAGTCCTTGATGGCGCAACAAAGGTGTGACAACAGGCTGCAGGCATGGCAGCTGGAGCAGAAGCAGAAGCAGGCGCTCGCAGCTTTAATCACAACCTCCAAAGCCTGCCTCTGGTGACACACTTCCTCAAGAAAGGCCATACCTTCCAAACTTCCCCAAACAGTACTGTCAACTGGGGACCAAGTGTTCAAACATCTGAGCCTGTGGGGGACATTTGCACTTAAATTACTACAGGCCTACAGATCAGGAATTGGGCTCTGCTGCCTGGCCAGGAAGCCCCAGGGGTTCTCTTATCTCTATCTCACAGAGATGGGACTGCATGCGTGTACCGCACACCTAGCATCTCCACGTGAGCTCTGGAGAGCAAACTTAGGTGTGAATGCTTGCAAGGCAAGCAATTCACTGCCGGCTGTTCCTCCAGCCCTCAGCTCAGATGTGAGGCTATCATACATTTTTAAACCGTGGTGTTTTTACAGAGCATAAGAAACTTTCTGCTTTAATAAAAACGTGATTGTTTAATTATGGAAAATAAGATTTTTATATCCATTCTACTGTCCTTTCTCAGCTTGAGTATCAATCAGATTAGTGTATCTTTGGACCATATTGTGTCCAAATGTTTATTTTTTTTTCCTCCAAGACAAGGTTTATCTGTGTAAAAAGCCCTGACTGTTCTGGACTTGCTTTGGCCTCAAACTCACACAGACCCACCTACCTGCCTCTGCATGGAAAGTGCTGAGATTAAAGGCATGTGCCACCACTCCCGGCTCAAATGTTTGTTTTAAAGAATTGTTGTTTCGGTTGCTGACTTGAGTTTCATTTAAAAAAAAAAAACATTCAATGGGCTTTAGTTTGGAATCAGTATCAGGACACGTTTTCAACCATTTTTGAATGTTTCTGCCTCCTCAGTGTGCCTGGGTGAGTTGTTATAAGTGGGCATTGCCACACCTGCCACCCCCTCACTTCAGTCAGCATTTGTTGCCATTGCTGGCGTGAAACATGCACAGGACAATGTGCATGTGTTGTGTGTTCCAGCCAAGGCTGCAGTGACGTCATGAGACACAACCCAGGTGGGTGCTCAGGAACACCTCAGATTCATCATGCTTTTGACTTTGAATTCATGTTTGGTTGTTGGATGTTCAGAAATGTTTACCATTGCCAATTTTTTTTTTCCAAGACAGGATTTCTGTGTAGCCCTGGCTGTCCTGGAACTCACTCTGTAGACCAGGCTGGCTTTGAACTCAGAGATCCGCCTGCCTCTGCTCCTGAGAGTGCTGGGATTAGACATGTGCGCCTGCTGCCACTCCCAGCTGCACTGCCAAAATTTTATGACCCCACACATTCGGTTGTGTGACACCCCACCGTGGGGTTGTGTGCTGAATGTTTGTGTCAACTTGGGTCAAGCTGGGGTCACCTGAGATGAAAGAATGTTAATGAGGAAATGGCCTCCATCAGACTGATCCGTGGGCATGTCTGTGGGGCATTTTCTTAATGATTGATGTGGGAGGGCCCAGCTCACTGTGGGCAATGCCACTCCCAGGCAGGTGGTTCTGGGTTGTATAAGAAAGCAAACTAAGCCAGCTGTGGGAAGCAAGCAGGGAAGTAGTGTTCCTCCATGGCCTCTGCTTCAGCTTCTGCCTCCAGGTCCTGCCCTGACTTCCTTCAGCGATCGAGTGTGAACTGAGGGTTTAAGCTGAAATCAACCCTTTCCTTCTGGTCACGGTGTTTATCACAGCAATAGAAACCAAACTGAGACAGGCTGGGAGCCACAGTTTATCATTATGTCTTGCTATCTTTCTGTGTGTGCTCGAATGCTGTGGTGCCCCTGTGGAGGTGAGAGGACAGCTTGTGGAAGTCAGTTTTCTCGTTCCACCACATGGGCCCTGAGAACCACCCTCAGACCATCAGGTTCTGCGGCAGGTGCCTCTGCCCACTGAGCAATCCTACCAGTCCTATGACCCACAGTTTAACAGACTCCTCAGTGATGTCTGTCTTTTTAGGGCTTATGGGGGGCAGTGTGCTGGTAACTTCAGTCCTTCTAGGGTCACTCTGGAAGGGTACCACCTTGGCTCTGTAATGGCTGACTTTTACAAAGGGTCAGGGAATAGGAGAGGTCCTGTGGACAGAAGGAGCTGGAGACAGGGACCAACAAAGGTTATGATCTTTTCCTAAAAGGGCTGTGGAGAGAGAACGGGGTGGGGGCACAGAGCCAGCCAGTTCATCTCTGCCTGGGACAGCTTTCTACCCCCAAACCAAGAGACTACAGCTGACAAAGCAAACCAAAGCTGCCAGCTTTTCTCTGATGAGCTTTTCTCAGATGCGCACCCTGGGATCCGATTCACATCAATGTCCCCTTCATGGCCCATTTTTTTTGGGTGCACACATCTTCTGCCTGTGGAACCACTCAGCTGCTTCCTCAGAATGTTTTCTCAGCACAGATTTTCCAGGGCTTAGAACAGTTTCTCATACTTGATGATCTCAAGGTTTTGCCAAAACTTTACAAGCTGATCAGAAACGTGTTGGGCAACAGAGTCAATATACGTAGTGGATAGACACTAATTACATCAATTAGGACAGTGGACATCTCTGGATCCCTCAAAGAATTTTGCATTAAGCTCATTATCAAATATCTGTAGATAAAAATCATGCCCTCATTGAAGTTTCGCTTTCCTTCCAGGTCCTACTGTAGGTGCTGGGGACAAAGTGATGAATGACACAGGGGGACCCTGTCCCCATAAAGACCTTGCATTTTGGGTAAGGCAAGAAATAGAAAATAGCCCCCCTTCTGTCTATAACTATGGGTTCCGATAAATATTTCATACACACATAGTAGATAGAGAAGATTTACATAAAGAGGAGAAATTCTAATTTTGAGTTGTTCACAGTGATAATCTCTAGCCATGAAGTGGCTGCTTTAATATACATTCAAGGGGCTGGAGAGACGGCTCAGGGGTTGAGAGCACTGGCTGCTCTTGTAGAGGATCTGGGTTCAGTTCCTCACACACATAGTGGGTCACAACCACCTGTAACTCCATTGTCAGGTGATCTGATGCCTCTTCTGACCTCTGCTGGCTCCTACACTCACATGGTGCACATGCATACACTCAAGGGCACACAGAAGCATATGAAACCAAATAATAAAAAAATTAATATGTGTTTAAATTAATTGAGATAATTAAAAAGCCCTTAGCTTATTAACTTCACTAGCTATTTTGATTGTCATCATCTATGGTGGTTAGCTATCTGGACAATACAAACATTAGACTTCTGCAATCCCAGGAAGTCTACGGAACAACACATCTGTCTGCAATGGTTGACACCATTCTCCTTTAACACTGAACCTCTACAACAACCTGTTGTAATGTGCTATATTTCATGTATACATATTTATGATAAGCAAATGTCACACGGCTTATGACAAGTGTCAATGTCTGAGGGCGAGTCATCAAGCTATCAATCCAGGAGAGATAATGATGTGGTTCTGGCCTGAGTTTGGAGGCTGAGGACTCAGGAGATGGAAAGGGGCAGTTCCTGGATGAGGCTGAAAGCTCAGGAAGACCAGATGTCTCCTCAGAGAGGCAGGAAGAGGCTGGGGTTCCAGTCCCAAGATCAACATGGAATCCTCAGGAGAAGGCTTCTTTCACGTCAGACTTTAGCAGCTGGATGAGCCCCATGTTGGCTTTACATCACAGGGACAAAGCACCTGAGACCATCAACCTGTAAGGAGGAAAAAAATCTATTTTGACTCATGGTTTAAGAATTTTGTTTTGTTTTTTGAGACAGGGTTTCTCTGTGTAACAGCCTGGCTGTCCTGGACTCACTTTGTAGACCAGGCTGGCCTTGAACTCACAGAGATCCGCCTGCCTCTGCATCCCAAGTGACCAACGCCCGGCGAGAATTTTTTAAAAAATTATTTTTCATTTGCATGTGTGTGTGTGTGTGTGTAAGTGTGCCTGTTTAGGCTAGAAGTGGTCACTGGGTCTCTTGGAGCCAGAGTTACAGGCAATTGTGAGCTGCCTGATGCGGCTTTGGTGAGCTGAAGGCAGGCTCTCTGCAAGAGGAGTGAGCACTGTTAACCTCTGAGCTGTCTTTCTAGCCCCAGTTTCAGAGTTTGTGGTCCATGGGCTCTTACTGCATTGCTTTGGGCCTGCGGAGGCAGTGCACCATGGGGACAGTCCAGGGTGGAGCACAGCCCCTCATCTGATGGCCACTGGGAGGCAGAGACAGAGGGAGGGGATGGAGTGGACCAAGTACCTGCCACCGAGCTTGGCCGAAGTCCCACTGTCTCATGGTGCTATCACAGGCAGTGGGCCAAGCCTTTAGCAAACAGCTTCTGTGAGTCACTTAAAACCCAACCATGACAAGTCTCATCTACTTTGGAGACAACACATTTTACTCCTTATGTTTCCAGGAATGTTAAGCTTGGGCTGCTGAGATGGCTTGGAGGTTAACATGCTTGCCACACAAACTTGAAGACTGACCAGGGTTTGGATCCCCAGAAACAAGGTAAATGTTGGGTGGATGTGGGCCCACATGTGATTCCAGCATTGGAATGTGGGGATCCCTAGACTGAGTTGACTATTAAGATTAGCCATATGGGCCAGCTGTGGTTTGATTGAGAGAACCTGCCTCAATGAATAACCCACATGCTCAGATGTGCTCACACGCATGCAAATCAGCACACACACACACACACACACACACACACACACACACACACACACGAACATGGAAAAAGTTAGACTTTATGCCCTCTCTGTGGGTCATCCCTCCCACCTCTAAGGGCACCAGCAACCCAGAGTCTCATTCAACCTTCGTTGTGCAAGAGTTTATAAACTGTCTGTGACTGTGCACGTGTGTGACGCTGGTGCTTGGGAGGAAAGGCAGAGGGAGATCGTAATATCAAGGTTGATATAATAACTGTCATAATTTCATTTCTGTTGCTGTGGCAACACATCCTGACTAGAAGCAACATGGGAGGAAAGCGCTTACTGGGGTCAAGGCAGGAGCTGAAGCAGCTGGTCAGTCATACCACAGCTGTAGTCAAGAGCAGAGAGAAATGAGCACACCCATGTGGTCTGCTTGCTTACTGCTTATGTTCCACTAGCTTTCCTCACTCTTTTAAAAATTATTTATTTTGTGTGTATGATTGTTTGGTCTGTGGTTATGTATTTGCACCCTGTGCATACAGTACCCACAGAGGTCAGAAGAGGGTGATGCCCCATCACCTGGAACTGGAGTTCTGGCCAGCAATCTAGTGCACAAGCACATATATAATTACAAATAAAAAAAATCTCTACAAAATCTCTGATTCTTTATGAATACCCAAAGGTATGAGGATCCTTCCAGAAATCCAGTAGGTTTTAGGAACTCCACCAGGAACCAGGGACAAAGCCCAAATATGTGACATGTTAGGTTGTTACAGTGCAGCCGCATGTTCCCTGGTGGACCCTGAGAATCTGAAATTCAAGAGCAAAGGGCTGGTTCACAGGCGCTCATGCCTGGGAAACCAAGTACTTAATAAGCATGAGGCTATTAGACATTCTCTTTTCTTGAGTCATTATTCTTAGTGTGTCAGAGATTCAAGTCACATTTAATATCTTTCCTTTACTCCCACACCATCCTCCCACATTCACAGACCAATAACTCAGCCACTGTCTCAGTCATCTGACCTCACTGGGGAGGAGGAGGATAATTTGGTTCCACTCAGAAGAGACACGCTGGTCTGTGTCACTCCCTCTAAGATCAGCAATCAAAGAGTGTGTTTTTCTCTCTTTCTCTCTCTTTTTTTGACTTGATAAGATCTTTCCCCTATAATGAATAAAAGTGTATTCATGCACTGATCTCAGAATGTTTTCTCCCTGGAAGTTATTGTGTGGCTCCCTGAAGAGACTCCCTTATTACCTCCACAGAGGAAGATGGCTGAGTCACCAAGGGGCTCATGATTCAATGACACAGGACTGAGTCAGCTGGACTCTGACAGGATCATAACTGTGACAAGGGGGTGCAGACCTCTGTGTTGGGAGTTGCTAATTATAGAACAGGGGTTCATGATAGTGTATACTCCAGAGGGAAGTCTCTTCTGGGTTATGATTATTATGGTTGGATTGATACACAGTCACTCATGAAAATAGGAGTTTTAGCTGGAATAGCCAAAAGGTTAAGGGTGTTAATCTTGAGACCAAACATTGTTGTAAAAATGGGTCCTAGCTTGCTTCCTCCTGTTGAATAAACACCATGACCAAAAACTTGGAGAAGAAAGGGTTTATCGCACTTTATGCTTATAGTCCCTCATGAAGGGAGTCAGGGCAGGAACTCAAAGCAGGAACCTGAAGACAGGAACTGAAGCACAGAACATAAGGGAGATATGCTTACTGGCTTGCTCCCCATGTGTGGGTCATCCTGCTTTCTCATACAAACCAGGAAGACCTACCCGGGGTGGTACCACCCACAGTGGGCTGGGCCCTCCCACATTCATCATTGATGAAGAAAATATCCCAGACTCGCCTCCAGACCAATCTGAAGAAGGAATTTTCTCAGTTGAGATTCTCTCTTCCCAGATGAACCTGATTTGTGTCAAGTTGACAACAAATAAATAAACAAACAAAAACACTAACCAGCACCAAGGGAGTGCTGAGCAGATGTGGAAGAGAGGGTGGGGTTCTGGGATAACCCTACACCTAAGTACTTGTTGGGCTGGGCTCACTTGATAGAGAGCTTGTCTAGCACACACAAGGGCCTGGGTGTGACACACAGCACCACCTGAGCTAGGTGTGGTGCCCACACCTGTAGTTCCAGCACTCTGCAGGTAGAGGCAGGAGGATCATTGTCTTGTTAGAGGTCATTGCTTCTGGGTTGCTTGGAACTAAGTCCAGAAAACTCATATGTAAATGAGCACAGTGGTTCTGTGGTCGATCACAGGGGGATTTTAGTGAAGATTTCAACGCATGTTCCCAAATGTGAAGCGGTCTATTTGTTAGCTATGTTCACAACTGTTCATTTCCCTTGGTTCACACTCCCTCCATCCTCCAGTTCTTGTAATCAAACTCAGGATGCCTTGGAAATTCCTTCCTTCCGTTCTTCTCTCCTTCCCTCTCTCCCCCTCCCTCCCTTCCCATGACAGAGTATTCTGTATCCTGGGCTAGCTTCCAATTCTGTGTAGCTAACAATGGCTTTGAACTCCTTCCTGACCCTCGGCCTCTACATCCCGAGTGGTAGGATTACAGGCATAGGCTACCACACCTGGCTTAATTTTAGTTTTAGTTTAATTAATTAATTTACACACAGGATTTCATGTATCCCAGGCTAGTCTCAAACTCAATAAGTAGCTGAGGATGACTTTGACTCCTGCCTCCATCTGAGTGCTGGGATTATAGTCATGTGCATCCATGACCTACTTATGTGGAGCTGTGGTCCAAATCCAGGCCTTTGTGCATGTTAGCCTAGCACTCTGCCAACTGAGCCACATATCCAGCCCAGGAATTGTCTTTTACCCAGAGAATGTGAGAGAAGTCTGTATAGACACCTTTTTTGGGTATATTTTTGTTGCTGTTGTTGCTTGGGGGAACTGAGGATTGAACCCATGAACCCAGGACCTTGTGCATGTTAGGCGAGCACTCTGCCACTGATCTACGTCCTCAGCAATGAGGAAAGTTTTCCAGAAGCAGCAGAAGTATCAGTCAGTCCGATGAGGGCTTGTTTGTGGAATTGGGACACCAAAGCCATTGGTATAATAAAGCAATTCTTTGCAGTGTTTAACACTTGGGAAAACAGGACTGTTCTCTCGTAGGAGAATAACGCAAGGGATCTATTTGAGCTGGAGGAAGTTAGAGGCTAGAATGCATTTAGTAAGCACTTGCGCTGTGTGCTTCATCTATTTACATTTGAGCACTCCTGGGAACTGCCCTCGGCAGGGCTGAGGAAATGATACTGCCTGCTTTAGTGCTCAGCAGAGTGCCGTTGCGCTGTACAGACGTGGGACTCATCTTCGAGTGGGAAGGGATTCCTCTTGTTACCACACAGCCTGGGGGACTGCAAATGGGCACAAATTCAGGAGTCTTACACAAAATTGTCCAGACAGTCTGAAAGGAAGATAGCAACAAGCATTTTCTATTATTGGTATTTGTGTGATATGTGTTTATGGCGTGCACATATTCATGTTCACATGTGTGGGAGGTGTGAATCAGGAGAAAATAGGGAGTTGTTTTGTAACCTGGGAGTCCACTTGGTTTGGATTATGCAGACAGTCCTCTTTTAATAATGCGTTTGGCAGCCTAGCCCCCTCTCCTAACAGTGCACCTAGCAACCTCAGGCAAACTCTGGTCTCCACCCTCAGAACAATGTGGGGCAATTTCTCTTTCCCTTAATGACCACACAAAAACTTGGACAGTTTCAGGCTGGAGAGATGGCTCAGAGGTTAAGAGCACTGGCTGATCCTTCAGAGGTCCTGAGTTCAATTCCCAGCAATCACATGGTGGCTCACAACCGTCTATAATAGGATCTGGTGCTCTCTTCTGTTGTGCAGGTATATGTACTAAAATATAGAACATTGTATACATAATAAATATTTAAAAAAAAACTTGGACAGTTTCTATTTTTTTTAAGATTTTATTTATTTTATGTACCTGAATGTTTTTTTCATGCATTTATGAATGTGAACTGCGCCCATTTACAAATGAGCCATGTCTCCAGCTCAGACAGTCTCTTTTAAAATGTATTCCCAATGAATGCATCCTGGTCTGAGGGTAGAAGGGCCAATATGAACTGAATTGGTGTGGGGATATGTGTGTGCTGGCTAGTTTTTATTGTCCTCTAGACACACTGGGGAGAAAAGGACATTCCCACTGAAGGATGGCCTGGTTGAGACTACCCAGGTTGTTTTTGGTCACGGTGCCTATCACAGCAACAGACGCCAACTAGGAGGCTGCGGCAAGGGCTCCCAGGCTAAGAGAACTGGCCGCTCGTCCAGAGGACTAGGGTTCCATCCCCAGCACCTACCTACACTGTAGCTGCGGTTCCAGGGATTCCATACCCTCCTTTAATCTCTGTAGGTACCAGACACCCATATGGTGTATGTACATATATGCAGGCAAAACACATAAAATAAATATTTTTTAAAAAAATTTTTAAAGAAGGCAAACAATGACGATATACAACGAAGGAAAAACTGTCATCAAGTGAATTTTTAGGGAGAATTCCCTACTGATCATTTTATGCCTATGCATATAAGACAACTAGTCATGCATAGGATTAAAATCAGATGCATTATGGGAAGAGACATGTCCAGTAGAGAAGTGATTATATGAGCTAATTTATCATTCAGGTCAGAGAGTAAGAGCTGGAGAGTTGAGTCAGCAGTTAAGGGCACTGGCTGCTCTTGCAAAGGATGTGCATATGTTACTGGTGGTCTGGGTTGGGGTCCAGTGTTTCCAGGTTCTTGGCCTCTTGCCCAGGAACTGAAATAAAAGCCCACACAGATTTGCAAAACTGTCTCCATGATCTCGGTGCTTACAACTTGAGTCTTACCACATGTGGGAGAGCCTGTAGTAAGTAGTATTGCTCCATTTTGTTTGCCCAAAACTTTAGAGCGAATTATTATTTAGTTAAAACACCATTGATTGATTAGCAGATAATTGAGAGAGGTAATTAAAAGCTAGTCATTTACAACAAATTGAGTTTTCAGATAATTGACCCAGGCTGGGCTGACGGCCAGCTATTTACTGCTGTTGTTGGTGATGATGTTTTACCAGCCGCGGATGACTGACATTGTACCATGAATCATGTGAGTGCTTAGTATGTTTGAAATTTAAGACAAATCCTTTTCTTGACTTTGGGGTTCTGTGTCCAGAGAGCAGGAAGGCAGCTTTACAACTCTATTTTAATAAAAAAGCCAGTAGTGAATTTTATTTTTAGTTTGGACTAGACTGGCAAAATCTACCTCTTG
The DNA here is from genome assembly GCA_907164525.1 of Lophiomys imhausi. Taxonomy (NCBI): domain Eukaryota; kingdom Metazoa; phylum Chordata; class Mammalia; order Rodentia; family Muridae; genus Lophiomys; species Lophiomys imhausi. Next base: position 3,631,437 of record CAJQZJ010003646.1, on the reverse strand, counting down.
TAACAGACAGAATGGGGCTGGCGTCATTTGCTTCCTCTGTCCTCTGTATCTATATGACGACGACCATCAAGCTTCTTTCTCACAGCCCATCTCATCTACATAACATTTTTCATTTATTAAAAACCACAAGACACAACCTGCAGGCAGCTTTCCTTTACTATTGAGAGATAGCTGACATCAGCTCAGAAAGAGTCTGAGCTGGGCTCACCATTTTAGATATTTCTGTCCATAGTCTGCTGCTTTGGAGATAGTGGGCATAGGGACGGAGAAAACCGCCTCACTTCCCAGACAGGAAGCAAAGGAGGAAAAGCAAAAGGGGGCTGAGCTCCACTCCTCCCTTCCATAGGCACTTCCTGTTTTACTGTTTCCTTCGCTGCTGTGATAAACATTACGATCTAAAGCAACGCTGGAGGAGATACTTATCTGCCTTAAAGCTTCCACTCCCAGCAGTGAGTCATGGACCCTGTTGCTTGTTAGTGGGACACCTTACCCTAGCTCGGCGGCCATATCAGACCCCGTGCAAGAGCTCTTAGGCCTCATGTGACTGATGAACTCAGGGGCGTTGATATGTAGGGGCCCCACTTATCCAAGGAGAAGGAGAGGACTGAGACGAGGAATAGAGAGGGAGGGAGGAAAGGACCAGGAAGGAAGGAGGGAGGGGACTTTGGTAACTTGAAAAAATAAGTAAATTAAAAAAAAAAAAGCTTACACTCCATCTCTGAGGGAAGTCAGGGCAAGACCCTGGAGGCAGGACCTGAAGCAGAGGCCATGGAGGAGCACTGCCTACTGACTTACTCCTCCGTGTCTTGCTCAGCCTGGTTTCTTATAGAACCCATGACCACCAGGCCAGGGCTGGCACCACTGCACTGGGCTGGGCTCTCCCACACCAATCATCAATCAAGAAAATGTCCCATAGCTTGCCCACTGGCCAATCTGATGAAGGCATTTTCTCAATTGAGGTTCCATCTCCCTAAATGACCCCAGATTGTATCAAGTTGACAAAAACTGACCAGCACACCCCCAGTGTGACCTGAGGACTTCCCACCGGGCTGGGTCTCAGAAATGGCCTCCTAATGATTCCTACCTGGATGGCACACAGTCCACTTTGATCCGCTTTCGTCATTACTCAAGAGCATGAATGTCTTTGTCCCTTACCCAGTCTCTAAACAATCTTCCAGCTGTCTCACCTGTGCTCTATCCTCGTCCCTCTCCACAGTGCAAGCGGACGCTCTAGTTAAAAGTGAATGTAGTGTTGGTGCCCCTGTCATTCTGCAGCTTGGCTCCCACTTCAGACTCCTGCTGCCTTATGAATAAAATCCAAGTGAAGATTAGCAGCCAGACCCCTCTTCTGAAGCCGGCAGGAGCCAGCCCCCACTGCTCCCTCTGGAACTCCGCCTACACCCTTCCCTTTGTTTGGGATGCTCTTCCCTGTTCTGTCTGTGGTGGCTTGACTGAGAAATGCTCCCCTATGTTCATGTGTTTGATCACTTGGTCCCTAGTTGGTGAAGCGATTTGTGGGGGTTGGAGGGTGTTAGGAACTGTTAGGAGGTGCAGACTTGCTGGAGGAAGTACATCAGAGGAAATAGCCTGGGCCCACTTCTCTCTCTTTCTCTCACTGTCTTTCTCTCTCTCCTTTCTCTTTCCTTCTCCCTCTCTTCTGATCTCTCCCCCTCCCTCTCCTCCCTCTCTCTGTTTCCCATGTGTGAATGAAAGTGATTAATCTCCTTCCTGATGACTGTGTTTCTGCTGCCATGCCTTTCCTGCCATGATGGATCGGATCCCTTGGGGACTGTAAGCTCAAACCTTTCCCCTGAGTTGCTTTTTGTCCGGGCATTCCATCAAGCAGCAGAAAAGTAACGGGGGGCACCGTCTACCTGACTGCTTACTAACGGTCTTCTGGTGGCGCTCCATTACAGGGCAACTCACAGCAACAGCTGTCGGTGGGTCCCTCTGTTCCTTTACCATAAAACTGAGTGTGTGTGTATATCTGTGCATGTGTGTACAGGTGCCCATGGAGGCCAGAATTGATTCCCTGGAACTAAAGTTACAGGAGGTTGTGAGCCACCAGATATGGGCCAAAGTCAGGTGTGTTATAGGGGCCGTACTTGCTTTCAACCACTGAGCTGACTCTCAAGGTCCCATCTCCTCTGACCATGGAGCACCAGATAAAGCAGCCCTCAGTTAACAAATAGAAACCCAAACAAAGGAAGAAAATTCTTGCAGGCAAGAAGAACTAGCAAATGTTGAAGAGATCTTGGGCAGTAGAGGTTGATACACTGGATCTATTTCGTGAGGTCAACAGAGCTTTGATGCGTAGATCACATGCACATATTATAAGAAAGGTCAGAAGTAAACCTCCTGCTTCAATAAAGACATAAATATCTAAACATCAGCAAACCAAATCCAGCAGTAACACACATCAGCCAAGTGTTATTCTAGGAATGTGTGGCTAATCTAATTAAAATTTAATCCAGTTTAATTTCAAGCAATGAAACATTAATGAAATGTAGTTGAATATATCATGTGACCATGTCAATCAACTCAGAAATGTATTTATCCCCCCACCTCCTGCACGGTATGCATGTCAAGGTCAAAGGGCAGCTCTCAGAAGTTGATTTTCTCTTGTCAACCTTCTGGGATCTGGAGGTCAAAGGTCATCAGACCTGCATACAAACCCCTGTACCCACTGAGCCATTTGCTGGCCCCGGAAGCATTTAAAAATATAATTCATTTAAACATTTACTTGAGTGTGTGTGGTATATGTGAGTTTATATGTTGTGTGTGTTGTGAATGTAAGTGTGCATATGGTGTATGTGGTATAAGTGAGTGTGTATGTTGTGTGTGTTGTATATGTAAGTGTGTGTATGGTGTATGTGTGTGGTGTATGTGGTATATGTGAGTGTATGCTGTATGTGAATGTGTATGCTGTGTGTGAGTGTGGTATATGTATGTATGTTGTGTGAGTGTGGTATATGTGAGTGTGTGTGTTTGTGTGTGATGCACGTGAGTGTGTAGTGCATGTGAGTGTGTGTGTCATGCACGTGAGTGTGTGTGTGTGTGCAGGTGCACATGGAGGCTAAAGGAGGACATTGGGGTCTTTCTTCTTCATTCTCTACCTTTCTCCATATAGACAGGGTCTCTTACTGTGCGTAGGCTGACAGCCAGCAAGCCGTAGCTATGTCCCTGCCTTGCTCCTCACTGTCCCGTCACTCCCGCTGTGCATGGGGTACAGTGATGTGCCGCTGTGGCTGGGGATCCAGGCTCAGGCCCTCAGGCCCTCGTGGGCAGTGCTTGAGCCACGAGTCCATCCCCACAGCCTTTCAACACTTACTCCTATTGCAGTTACCTTGGGAGCGAGGAACTGAATAAAGGTTCTGTGCTGGGATAAAAGATATCTCCAAATGCTTTCAGCAAACAAAACACTCAGGGTCAAGCAGAGGAGCTCTCGCACAGAGCGCAGCAAACCACAGACATCCACCAGCACTGATTTTATCTGGCTTGCTTTGAAGATCTTTATCAGGGCTGTAGGTCGCAGAAAGGTCATGGAGATGAGATCTGATTAAGAAAAAATAATGCTATTCACAAGTAATACAATTTATGTAAATTAATGACTTTAAGAGCCCAGAATATATGCTCATTTCTTTTTCCTCTTAACAAATGATCATAAACCAAGCAGATTAAAACAACACACATTTAAATTTTTATTTTTGTTTTTTTTCCGAGACAGGGTTTCTCTGTGTATCCTTGGCTGTCCTGGACTCATTTTGTAGCCCAGGCTGGCCTTCAGCTCACAGAGATCTGGCTGCCTCTGCTTCTGGGATTAAAGGCGTGTGCCACCATACCCAGCCTACATTTGTAATTTTTTTTTTTAACCTTCACTGAATCAATATTCCAGGCAAAGTCTACAAGGACTCATGCTAGGTGGAACTGTGGTATCAAACAAGGTCACCTTCCAATTTTAGGCAACAAAATAAGTTTCCTTATAGCTGTGTAAAGAAACAGCAGCTCACAGGTGTGTGTGTGTGTGTGTGTGTGTGTGTGTGTGTGTGTGCATGCATGTGTGCCTGTGTGTGTGTGTGTGTGTGTGTGTGTGTGTGTGTGTGTGTGTGTGTGAGTGTGTTTGTGTGTGGAGGTCAGAGGACAGCCTAGATGTTCCTAACTCTCTTTTCACTTTTTGTTTGAGATAAAGTGTTCTGGTCACTTTTCTGTGGCTGTGGTAGCACTCTGAGTAAAATCAGCTTAGGAACAGGAAAGACTTTATGCGGCTTACACTTCCAGGTCACATCCATCGCTGAGGGAAGTCAGGGCAGGATCTGGGAGCAGAAACCATGGAGGGACGGACACTGCAGCTTCCTCACAGACTCCGATTGGCTAGCTTCCTTACACAGCCCAGGGCCACCTGCTCAGGAATGGTGCTGCCCTCAGGGCTCCTCCACCCGGCCTTCCCTACTTGGGTGGCCGCCATGCTCTGGACACTCTGATATGGGAAATTCCTCAGTCGAGGCTTTTGTCTCTGATGAGCACAGGCCATGTCAAGTTGTATGTTAAGGCTAACCAGGAAAACCAGTGTCTGTAACGGCACGCTATTCACAATGAACAGGAGTTAGAAGAAATACAAATGTCTACTAAGAATAAAATGGATGAATAATGCACGCTTTTACCACATACTCAAATATGGTAGAACAATGATCCTGAATGATGAACTAGTAATTCAATAAATCTCACGAAAAGATGTACTAAATCAAGGAAGTTGACTGTGAGAGGATGCTCATAGAATTAGTTTTTTTTTCTTTAGGAGACATAAAAATTACTTATATTGTTCAGAGAAGAGTTCTCAGATGGTAAAACAATACAGAAAGCAGGAGTAACCGAGGGCATGAGTCAGAATCGAGATGGGCCATTTTAGTTTCACATTTGTTGCTTTGACAAAATAACTGACACAAAGAGCACACGGGGGGAAGGGTTCATTTACCTTCTAATTCAGCCACAGTCCGTCACTGCAGGAGAGTCAGGGCAGGAATCTGAAGCAGCTATCCACATTCACAGACAAGAGCACACAGAGAATAAATGCCTGCCTGCCTGCCTGCCTGCCTGCCTGCCTGCCTGCCTGCTCAGGTTCCTCTCTACGTGTCTATAATCCAGCACCTAAATTCAGGGACTTGGTACACAATTAGCAATCAAGACATGACTGCAGACCAACCTGACCCAGGCAACCCTTCATCACAGAACGTTTGGAAAGCAGGGAGAGAGAAGGACTGGGAGAGACGAAGGAGGTTCCTGGAACCTTCATAACAGTCTGCCTCCTGATGGATACTATGATTATCCGCTTGATGTTCTGCAGGCCTCCCCTGTGTTTCAAAATATCAAGCACTGAGTCAACAAAACCTCAAGTGAGTGAATGAATGAGCCCTTTGAAGTTCTTGCTGGTCTAAAGGAACTTCTCTTACACATTTCTGGACAAGAGGGACAGGAGAGGTCTCTCCTCTCTCTGGGACTTTCCCTCCCAAATCTGGTCCATTGCTGAGTCATCCTTTAACCTGCCTCCTCCTCCATCTCAGAGACTGAGGAACTGTCCTGTTGGTTTGTGGAGGCCCTGTGACCAGAAGCTCTGAGGGTGTCTAATGACACTTTGACACTTGGAGGGCATTTGGGTGTGGCCTGGGCGTGGCCCTTTGCATCACTCCAGGTGGGCCGGCCATTGTGCCATAGCAGGTATTTTTAGAAAACACACGGTGAGGGTGGTGGCATCAGGTTACATGCCTGGTGTTGATCCTCACAGCTGTCTGGTCGCTGGCTGAGTCACAAGCACTGAGGTGAGGCTCAGCAGATGGATTCCTGGTCATTGTCTCAGCAGGAGATGACAGCAGCCACTCTCTAGGCAGAGTGAGTGCAGCCCACAAGGCAGGGCTGAGGACAAAGACAAATGCCCCAGAGCTCCCAGATGCCACCTGTCTTCCTCTAGCACCATAAAGAGCCTCTCAACATCCCTCAGTCCTAACTTGGAATCAGTTCCAATACCCACGTATTGCATACGCTGGCTGGAAAGGGACCAGTCCTCTGTTTAGATGTCCTCGTGATTGAATTCTAACCAAGACACGAACCCGCACTGCATGGGAAGAGAGCTTGGAAAAAAGCAGTGCAGGGGCTCTCCTCTGTCAACTCAGCCCAGAGGGCTCTGCTTGTCAAGGGAAGAAAAAAAAAAATCAGTATGGCTGTTTAGAATCTCAGTGTTAGCCACTGAGCGGTATCAGAAAGGGTATTCCAAGGAGGACTGCCAAGGCTCCAGGGAAGCAGGAGGAAGGGTTTCAGTGGGGATTTTAAGCTTTTCACTTCCTTATAGCCTCCTTCCAAACCGTCTCTGCTTCCTGATCTCACCCAGCAATAGCCATACCTGCTTTCTTCAGTGCTACATCGCAGTTGGTAACAACGTTAATTCTCCTAAGGATTTTGCTATCAATACTGCAGCTGCTTGGTTCTCTCTCTCTCTCTCTCTCTCATTCTGGTAGAGATTTCTAGAAATGGGATTGCTTGGTCAAATGACAGGACAATCAAGAAGTTAAAGCCCTGTGACTTCAGGACACTTTCGATGCAGGCTGACAGAGCGGTGGAGTGGGATCATCCCGGGATGATCCTGTTTTCACTTTTAGGCTGATGTGCCCCCACGATGTCCCACCTTCACCTCCAAATGACCGCTGCTGTCATTCCCAGGACTGAGTGTGGTGGCTTGTGCTTCTGATCCCAGTGGCACTCACAAATATACTATATTATAAAAGATACTCCAGGTGAGGGTGCACTAAAAGGACAGCCATGCACGAGAATCACCAGTCCCCTGATATATACCACTGGTATTCAGAGATTTATCTGTTACACCCTCTACCTATCCTTTCTACTACTATTTAGTTCATATGAAGATGCAAACATTTCCATATTTAACACCCCAGTTCAGACTTGATGAAATATGATAATACAGGAGTCCCGAGTGACTTAATGTCCCCACAGCTAGTGGGATACTGATGCTCCAATCTATTACTCAGCATTCCTGTATCAAATTTCCAGGTGCCTGCAGGTCTGACAGGGGAGGGAGATTTCACTCATCGAAAGGCTGGTAGACTTGACAAACTTGTCCCCAAGTGTGTGACCCATCAGATGTGAGTCTCTGTATTTTGTGGCCAGGCAGGAATTAAATGTTCAACTGCTGTAGATTTCAGAGTGGTGGAGGACCTGCTGCAGGGTATACCATAGCTGGCCTTGCTCTGCCTCCAGGAAAAGGATGACTCCATCTTGTGGTGGAGTCAGAGTGTACAAAAGACTAGCCAGAGCCTGCAGTGTTAGTATGTGTCTCCCTCAAACAGCCTTTGGATATTAGATTTCCCATCTGTACCAAGTGTCTGGTTGCCAGGGTTACCATGCTATCCTTGAATGGAAAAATCAAACAGCCTCCTGAATCCTGCAGGTAGAGGTCATGCTTGGCACAGCACACATCCTTTCTAACATACAAAGGGAAAGATGTGGCCAGAGGGCGGTGACCTCTTTATGTTCTTCCTCTGACTCTAGGCTGGTGGAGAGGGTGTGGGCAGGGACTTCAGTGAGATCTCCTACAGGGCCATGGAAATAGTTTGGGGACACTAGACAGTACACTGTCTTCTAGGGGTGTCTCCCCTGAGCCACCCCACATTCTCCACTCGCTTTGAGACCCTGACTTCACCTATAGAGTCCATTTGGTAGGCAAATAGGAAACTCACAAAAAATAATTATCACGAAAGCAATGACTGTCAAAAGAAATGTGTTTTGCAGACCTTACTGGGGACTTGGTGAGTTTGTTCTTCTGCCTTTTGGGCTTCAGGCAGGTTTAGGGGTGGCAGAGCTGAAAGGGAAGAATTCTCCAGCCAGGTAATTTAATTCTTCAGGCACTCCTGTCAGGAGATAGAAAAGTGACTAAGACATCTCCAAAACCCTTAGGAAAACAGGAAGAGAATCTCCAACTGCCTGTGATGGTTGCTGTTTATTCTTTCTAGAACTTATGGCCACTGGTTCTCATTTAAGTACTTTGCAGTGAAAATGTTAGGAAAGTAATATATGCTAGTGGCAAAAATATAACTGAAGAAAAACCAGAAAATGAGGCTCCCTTCTTCCTACACTGGATGCCCAGAACCCACTCTGCAGAAAAACCCAATCTAAAGTGTGACTTTAGACATTCTATGCTTATGTGAATACATAAATACATTTTAACAGATGCAGGATATATATACATATATATGTATATATATCCCATTATGCAATATTTTTTTATTACTTAAGATGATATCTTGGACATATTTCCTTATTAGCACCTTTAAAAACTCCATATATGGAGAAACACATTTGGCAGCGTGGCATGTTGGAAGGGACCTGGGCTGAAATTAAAGATATGAGAAAAGATTTGGCTTAAAGAATGCAATAATGACTAGAGAGATGGCTCAGTGCTTGCTGCCTTTGCAGAGGATCCAAGTTCAGTTCCCATCACCCATGTTAGTGGCTCACAATTGCCTGTCACTCCAGCTCCAGGGGATAAGACACCCCTTTCTGGCCTCTGGAGGCACTATGCTTACATGCATGCGTGAACACACACACACACACACACACACACACACACACACACACACACAGGCAGGTATAAATAAAAATAAAACAATCTTAGAGATTGCAATTCCACTCTGCACACAAGCAGCACTCTTGTAACAACCTCAATGTTCATTAAGATAAAATCAGTTAATCCGTCGATGACTTCATAGTCACCTTAATGAATGGGACATTAAGGAGGAAGTAGGTCACATCTCGTGTCCAGCTTCTTCCTGTTACTCTCCACTTCCTGGATGTCATGAGGTGATCAGCTCTACTCCACCACAGTCTCTGCCTCTTCACTGCCAGGAAAAGAGGAAGCCAGCCAGGAAGGACTAACACCTCTGAAGGGATTTGTCAAAAGAAAACAGTTCCTTCTTTTGAGTCATTTTCCCCAAGTATCTTTGGCACAGCAACAGAAATGACTAACACAGGAAGTGTCACAAGTGGGCACTGGAAATAATGCCAGGAGATGCAACACAGCGCACTCCATCTTTTATAAAGGACCACACTGCAGCCTCCTGAGCTCCCCACTCTCTGCACGCCCTTTGCTTCACCCAACTTCTCTGAGAAAGAACCGAGAAAGCACAAACTCTAGTAGCACAAATGTAAGCTTTTCCTAGACCCCGGGGACTTGGCTTTTACGTAGGAGACCACACTCTCCCTTTCCGCTGAGAGAAGCCTTTGTTACATAACGGAAACAAGGGGGCTCCTCCCAAGCCTCTCTGAGAGAAAAAGGGCGTCAGAAGAGCCCAGCACTCTGCAATGGAAGAACTAATTGGATCCAGCTTCTGCTGTTTAAGTCACCTCCCCCATCACAGCCACAGCTTTCCCTCTACAAAGTGTTTATGTCAATAGAAAACCCAGTGGTGTGTGATCCGCACTCCCCTGTGAAAGATGAAGGCTGACTCTGGCTTGTGGATTCCATGCCACCTGCCATTGGAGAATGAGGACATTCAACCAGGCTCCACTTTGAGCACTGTGGCTTTTAATACTGAAGAGAGGACAGCATTTATTTCCACCATCAATGTATTCAACAGACCTAGAAAGCCAGGAGGCAAGGCCATTTGGTCTATTTCTAGAGCCTGTGGGCCCTCTCTGTAGAGAAACCACACACCAGGAACACAGAACTTTATATTTTTGTGAGGCAAAGGCTTTTTTCTGGGAAATTTTAATTTCAGTAAAAATGTGCAAATAGCTCAGACTGACATCTCACCAAGAAACCAGAAGCCAGAACAAAATGTCATTTAAGAACCTGGGGACATCAGAGAATAGGAAGGTGTTCTGATTTTGTTTCTGATGCTGTGATAGACACCCTGACAAAAGAAGTGGGGTCAGGGTTTATTTGGCTTAGGAATCCAGGTTAGAGTCCATCTGTCCGGGGAATTCACAGGAGCTTGAGTCAGCTGTTCACACCACCTCCATAGATAAAAACAGAGAGAGAAGAAATGCACCTATATGTGTTCACTCTCTCAGCCAGCTTTCTCCTCTCTTACACTGCTGGGGCCCTTTTGCTTAGAGAATGGTGCCACCCACAATGGGCTGGGTTTTCCTGGCTCAATTACCAGTCAAGACAATCCCCTACAAACATGCCCACAGACCAACTAGACAATTCCTAATCAAGATTCTCTTCCCAGCTCATTCCAGGCTGTGTGAGGTCAAGAGTTAAAAGCAATCAGCACAGATGGCTAAGAATAATAATAAGTGCCGGATCTAAGAAGAGATCAAGTGCAGAGGAGTGAACCAAGCCCTGAGGGTGATTTTTCCTCAGGTTAACGCCACAGAGGAGGTGCTGGGCCCCAGCAAAGAGCCTCAGGAGAAAGCTGGTCAGCCCCCAGCTTTCTCCTCCATTCCTCTGCTACTTTTGAAGGAACTTTTTATCCAGTTTATGTCCAACCAAGAGTAGTTCTAACCATGGCTTCCAACAAGGCAGGCATAGGACCCACCTCAGAGTAAAGATAATGCACCAACCAACACACATGGCACCAGATTGGGATAAGACAGACTTTGAAATGTGAAGGATTCTGATCTTTAGGGATGGTTAGGGGAATGGTACCAGGGTAAGGAGCCAGGCAGAATGAGACAGAGGGGTTAGTGTGGGAGGTGTCTTGGAATCTACCTCCTCCTCAAAAAGGGAGAATTTAATAAAGAGAGAGAGAGAGAGAGAGAGAGAGAGAGAGAGAGAGAAATCAACCACACTGAAGGTGGGGATGGCAAAGAAATGTATATTATATGATGTTGCTCATAGTGTGTGTCATGCTTAAGTATGGTGAAGCCAGGGTTTCATATCCAGCATCTTCCTCAGTGGTGCTCCACCTTATTTTCTGAGACAAGGTCTCTCATTGACCTGAAGCTCACTAATTGGACTAGCTTGGGTGTTCTGTGAGCCTCAGGGATTGACCTGTCTCCATTTATCCAACAGTGGGTTACAAGACTGAGCCACCATGTCTGGCTTTTTCACATGAGTCAGAGTCAGGTCCTTACGCTTACATGACACACCCATGTCCCCAGCCTCCGTTGCTCTTTTTATTTTTATCTTTTCTTTTTTTATTGGTTTTTCAAGACAGGGTTTCCTGTGTATCCCTGGCTGTCCTGGACTTTCTTTGTAGACCAGGCTGGCCTTGAACTCACAGAGATCCCCCTGCCTCTGCCTCCACCTCCCAAGTGCTGGGATTAAAGGCGTGCACCACCACACACGGCTTCCGGTGCTCATTTTTGACTGGAGAATTTTCAGGAAAATTGCAGAGAAGTCAGACTGTAGTGGGAAGGGAAGGAAAAGTCAAGTGGTGAGTAACTGGACTAGGTGCCAGTTTTGCTTTGAAAGGGGTGGAAAATATGGTCATATATAGAAGTTTATATGGAGTCAAAAGTTTTGTTTGCTGGAGGGATATTCAGATAAGTCTATGTGGTCTCTCTCAAGTAGAACCCATACACACACACACACACACACACACACACACACACACACACACACACACTTTTGTGGTTTTTATGAGCTGGGAACTAAACTCTAGTTCTCCGGAAGAGCAGCATATGCTGTTCAATGTGGAACTGTCTCCTCAGCCCCTGTATTTCTTAATTAGACAGTTGGATCAACACAATGAAAATCTCTTTACCCTGTTATTTCCAACTCAGAATTAGGTAGAGTTATGGGTGAATTTGTTAGTCTATAATGTTTATTTAAGAATTATATTTTTAGCAGGTAAGTATCAAATAAAAAGATAGATGATGAAATGCTAAAGAAAAAGACTAAAATATATGAATAAGAAAAGAAAAAAGAACAAAGAAATTTAAGATAGAATAACCAAAGTATTTGGAGCTTTTAAATTAATTAATTGATTTTAATTAAAATTACTATTATTTGTGTATATGTGTGTGTGCTTGCTTGACTATATGTGTATCGTATACATGCAGGTTCCCATGGAGACCAGAAGAAGGCATCAGATCCCCAGGCCATGGAGTTTGCAGGGGCTAGTGCATGGCCTGATTTGGGTGCTGGAAACCAAATCCATGTCCCCTGCAAAAGCAGCAAGGGCTCTTACCTGCTAAGCCATCTCACCAGCCCCTATTTATTTGTTTGACAAGATGTGGTCTCACTTGGTAAACCAGGCTTGAGACTCAGTATGTAGCCCAGGCTAACCTCAAATTTACAGCAAAACTCCTCCCTCAGTATCACAGCTGATGGGATTATAAACACGAACCACCATGTCTAGCTAAGTGTTTGAAACATTTCTCCTGTAAAAGAACAAATGGATGAATATCTCAAGCCAGACCTTAAACTTAATTATTCCCCTAAAATCCCACTATTGCCGTGAAAACATCAGTCTCTGTTATGGTTGACAAACCCGCCAGATTTAAACATTCTTGCAATAGGATGGTGCTGTCAGCCGCAGCCGCACCATCTGTGTGAGCACAGCTAAGACACTGCTGAAGCAAGCTTCCTCTTCAGTGGGTGCAGAACGCCTGCTTTGGATTCTGAGATAGCAATAGATGCTATTTTTGGAAGCAGTAGGCTACTGACTTCATTAGGCATGTGAGCTGCAGGGTTGGAGAAAGATTACTCTGTATTTCAGTAAAGCATCTCTTATAATAGCCAGCTTTTTAGAACTTTCTATTTTCTATTGATTTCCTAGGTTCTTAAATTTTTCTTAAAAATATATTGGTTGTTGGTTTGGCTGGAGAGTTGGCTCAGGGGTTAAGAGCACCAGCTGCTCTTGCAGGAGACCTGGGTTCAGTTCCCAGAACCCACACATAGTTCACAGCAGCCATAACTCCAGTTCTAAAGGCTCCTGTGCCCTCTTCTGGCCTCCTGAGGTATTGCATACACATGGTATATATATATATATATATATATACACACACACACACACACACACACACACACACACACACACACACAAAACACACACAGGAAAACACTCATACACATAAAATCTTATAAAGAAGACCTCACTGAAGCCCAGTGAGATGGTTCATTGGGTAACAGTGTTGTCACAAGCTTGATGACCTGAGTTTGAGCCTTAGAATTTACATGGTAGAGGGAAAGAACCAGCTCCTCCAAAATTGTCCTCTGGACTCTATACTCCCCACATACATATGCATTAAATAAATGAATAAATAAGTGGAAAAGTAAATAATATAATAATAAATTTTAAAATACCTGCAATGCCATTTGGATGATGGCTAATAGGTTTTTGTGTGATATACGGAACACTGAATAGCATTAAACCACTTCACGGAAATAGCAGTTATTTTTCCTTATTTAAGTGGGCTTCTGGGCTGGAGAGATGGCTCAGCCATTAAAGGCTAGGCTCACAACCAAAATATAAGTGGGCTTCTGTTCAGAGAATGAATTTCCCTTCTCTAGCAGAACCAGCTCCACCAGCCCTAGATTTACCAAATGCTCCCAACCAAAGGATCTGTCTCATGAAGAAGCGTGGCACTTACTTCTCCACCTGGGGGTCCTCCAGACTCACCGAATGCCCTGGCATGTGAAGGAGCTTGTTTAAGAAGCAAGGCAGGAAACAAAATCCTTTAAGGTCAGGATCCCAAGGAGATGAGGGATCTAGGTGCTGTTGGACTTGCTGATGGCTTACCAGATCGAGGGCTGATACACAGAGGACCATGAGGCGGTCTTAACATTATACTTCACAGAAACCCACTGACAAAGCTCTCCTCCCTAGGCCCAAGCCTTGACTGTTGTGACATAAAGGCCGTTGTTGTTAGGGGCAGAATACATGATAGATGGCCCTAATAGACTGAAGCCAGAGGCTGGTCGGGTTGTGTCCTTTGTGCCTTTGGCACACCAGGCAAAGGGATAATTGCTGCCCAGGGTGAAGAACCCTCCCGATGAGGGGAAGTTGGGCTTTTGCTGTGAAATGGTTTGGAGACATCCTGCTGAGACTAATTTCCGAGTTTCCTTGAGATCTGCTGTTTGGCATCTCAGGGTTTTCCATCACTCATGTTGCCAATTTCTTAAATTACATTTCTTTTAAGTACTTGGAGTGATTCTATCAGACTTTGGTTTGGGATCACAAGTGGCTGGTTGCTGATAAGGTCCTTTTAAGGTGGGATGCTAGGACTGAGTTGTCATCAATTTGAACTCAGTTTCAGAGGTGTTACAGTTAGGAGGTACAAAGTGAGATGTTAGCCCTTTGGTGTATTCTCCTTTCTCCACGGTAGAGCTGCTGCACATTAGCTGCCCTTTGGAGCCCAGAGGAGCAAGCGGCCCAGCCAGCCTGGCTTCACCACAGTTCAAGCTAATGGTGCGCACACACACACACACACGTGTGTCATTTCCTGGAGTCACCCTTGAAGACGCCACCCTTCCTTCCCCTTTCCTTCTTCCTGGTACTTGGAATATGGACCTAAATACTGGAACTCTGGCAGACGTTTTAGGGTTACTGCCAAGATCACAGAGGACTCTTTAAGGGACCTTGGTCTCTGATAGACAATGTCCTCACAGCCCAAAGGCTGATGATCAATTGCCAGTGGAAGCCAGGCATTCTGCCCAGAGACAATCAGCTTCCAACACTCCAGCTAGAGAGCACATGAAGATCCAGAATAAAGGATACAATTCATGTGCTTATAATTATTATGCCCTATTGGAACCTTTAATCATTATTAATGACCTTTGTGTCTGGAGACAAATTTTGGATTATAGTCTTCGTCTTTTTTTTTTTTTTTTTTAAAGATTCACTCTCACGATGTTACCCAGTCTGGCCTTGAACTTGTCCATCCTCCTGCATCAGCCTGTCTTTGCTGAGGACTTCCCCAGCATACACTGGTGAGCCACCCACACTCATCTCCAGGTCTTCAGCCTAGCCCAGCAGCATAGCCTATGCTGGAAGCTTGCTCTAAGTCAGAACTCCAGCTGAACTTGCTGATGAGTCATGGTCTGCTCCTTAGCTTCTTTCTTTCAGCTTTAATTTGATTTGAAGTCAAATGATACCCTTGCATAGATTTCAAAGTTCTAGAGAGGAGTCTTCCTGTCTCCTTCCCTAGACCACTAGTGTTCTGCATGAGTCAGTGTGATGGCTGACCTTCTCTGGCAGCCTGGTGGGACTTAGGCTCACCATGGAAACACCTCTGGGCAAGTCTGTGAGGGATTATCTAATCAGGTTAGAAGACCTGCCCTAAATATGGGCTGGGGTCCTGAACTGAATAAAAATGAGAACGTGAGCTGAGCACCAGTGTTCAGCTCTCTCTGCTTTCTGAAGGGAGACTCACGTGAACAGTTGCTCCAAACTCCCACCACCATACTCCTCCCTCCACAGCACACTGTGCCCTGCGGCTGTGAGTCAGAGGTAAACCTTCCTTCTTCAGGGTGCTCTGTTCAGGAGTTTAGCAGTGGTGAGAGCAGTGACTAACACACGGGGATGAAGCCTGCAGTCTGGGTTTTGTGTGGCCGTGTCCCATGCTCCAGCAGTGACCCACTCTTGCCTTGCTAGGATGATGCCGGGTGCCTGGGGTGAGGTCGTGGATCTCGTGGGGTAGGTCCCACTAGCTCTGCATCCAAACTGCCCACGAATCCTCCTCTGTCCGTCAGCCCGCATATTGACCCCTCTCCAGTGTGTCCAGGTCCAGTGTTCCTTGGGTCCCGTGGTCACAGTTTACTCTTTCTCTGTTGCTACCCTCAGAAGCTTTAGGCTTTCCCTGATTAGCTAAGTGGTTACCAGGTAACTATTCACCCTCAGCCCTTCAAAGCTTGTGGACATTCGTGTAATCTGTTTTGTTTGACTAATCTTCCATTCCCTTTGTATTTAAGAACTGATGGATTAAAAAAAAAACATTTAAAGCTCATTTTAAAGGTACATGGGGGTATGCTTGGATTCAAACTGTTGTGCCATTCTGGTTCAGCCTTTTCAGGTTTTTTTCCTATGTATTATTTTGAGAGGCTGAGGTGGCTTACAGAAAAAGACATGGTGTTTAAAATTCTGTCCTCAAACACAGTCCTGGAGAGAACAGAAAGGAAAAGTCTGGAATGGGGAGAAGCTCACCACTTTCCACTGAGCCCCTGCCCAGCCTGCTTCTCTCCCTGGTGTGCGGAAGACACCGCCAAGGCTGGCAGTGGCCTGCTTCTCCAGGCTAAATCTAAACCCCCCATCCCAACCCACAAGAGTGGGGCTCTCTGTCGTTGTGGACTTTCCTGTCTCAGTCAGGCTATGAAAAGGGGTTTGTTAATTTGTGCACTGTGTATTGTTGAATCATCTTTCAGTTATTTACGTATTTTTTAACATTTTTCAAGAAGAGAGATTATCTGTCACTTCTTGGTATGTGTGTGGTGTGTGTGTGAGAGAGAGAGAGAGAGACAGACAGACAGACAGACAGACAGACAGACAGACACACATAGAGAGAAACAGAGAACACAGCACAATGCTTTGACTCATCTTGGGTCCATTGTCCAGACCACTTTTCTTAAACATATAATCTATTTTCAATTCCAGTTAATTCTACTTTCTCCCTTCCTTTGCTTTATCTTGTCTCTCCTTTCTTCCTCTCCCCTCCTCTCTCCTCACTTCTGTCTCTCATCTCCCCCGAACCCTTTTTTATTTTATTTTATTTTTCAGTGCTAAGAACTAGCGTCTCACAAAGGCTCAAGTTCACAACCAGCCCTGGTTTTCTATTTGCAAAGCGTGAGTGCAGCATTATCACTAGGGATGCAGGAACTGTAATCACAGAAGGGGCCCCCCCGAGGGCGCCACTGGGATATTTACAACATTTAATGGGCAAAGTGGACATTTTTCTTATGTAAAAAGAAAACCTTACAAACCAGCAGACATTTAAAAATTTCATATGTGGGGGTGCTGGAGAGATGGCTCAGAGGTTAAGAGCAGTGACTACTCTTCCAAAGGACCCGGGTTCAAATCCCAGCACCTACCTGGCAGTTCACAGCTATCTGTAATTACTGGGTGGCACATGCCTTAATCCCAGCACTTGGGAGGCAGAGGCAGGTGGATCTCTGTGAGTTCAAGGCCAGCCTGGTCTACAAAGTGAGTCCAGGACAGTCAAGGATACACAGAGAAACTGTCTTGGAAAAAAAATTTCATACTGTCAATCAAATTCAATCAAAGAAAGAAATAAAGTGGGGGGAATACCTACTAAATAGCTAAATAGCTGGTCTGTTTCAACATGCAACCAATCCATCCATCAATTCAGCAAATATTAAGGAGTATTGTACACCAGGGACTTGCTTCATCAGAGGCTGCCATCTCAATGTACCTCCTAAATGTCATTCGATCATTGGCCAAATCCATTCAGGTGTCTCACATGTGACACCAGGATGGTTTAGGTTCATGGGCTAAAGAGAGAAGAGGACCTGCTCTTGTTAGTAAAGGGACCAACACATTTCTTTGAATAAATCCTGTGAGGAAGGCTTAGGTCTTTAGAGATAGCAGGTAGACGCAGTTGTAGATGAAATTCCATATTTTTCTACTTAGATTCCAGTAGATACAAATTTGGGGCTAATCCTCATTTATTTTAAGGCAACACACCAGTTCTTCAGTTACTCCAACCAGCATTCATTTTGGCACCACCCTGCCCCACCTCCCAGTTCTAGAAGGGATGAATAAAAAGTTCACTCATTGCATGGCAACCTTGGTACAAACTGGCCACTCCTTCTCCCTCAAAGTGCCCACACCCTGTGATGTGCTAGATAAGTGAGGTCAATCAAACTCCAGCAACAGATAAGGCAGCAGGTGAGAAGACAAATCATGCTGAGGTACCAGGATTTTGAATTTGCAGTCTCTACCATTTTTGTAATATAAAGTGATCACAAGGAGATGAGGCAACTGTGTATGTGCTGTTGGACTTGCTGATGGCTTACCAGATGGAGGCCGTCTGAGCAAATGTGGACAAGGAGTCACTGCATCTGAAAGGGAAGTGGGCTCAGAGCTGGAACATGTGCCATCTTTGTCATGACAGTGGTGGGGACCATGGTGTCAGTGATCTGGCATCAGTGATCCCTGTGCGCAGTCCACTCCTTCTACCAATGGAGAAAAGGTGTTGAATGCTCAGTCCTAGTACAAACTGAACTGCAAGTGTGGAGGGGGAAGGGTAGAGAGAAAAGGGGGAGGGGTAGGAAAAGGAGATGAGGAATAGAGAGAGAGGAGGAGGTGGGGAAGAGAGAAGAAGCAGAAAGAGAGAGAGGAAATGGGGAGAGAGGGAGAGAGAGGAGATGAAAGATAGAGGGGAGATGGGAAAAAGAGGAAAGGGAGAGAGATTAGAAAGGGGGAGATGGAGGTAGAGAGAGAAGATGGGGTTTAGAGGAATGGAGGAGAGTGGGGAGTACAGATGATGGGGAGAAGGAAGAAAGGAGAGAAAAGGAGAGGAGAGGCTTGGCTTGAATTAGATGCTTGTCTTGGAATATGTTTTTGTGAACAGAGGATAGGTGCATGGATGATGAGTGAATAGGACAGGTGGACAGAGAGGGATGGATGGATGGATGGACAGAGAGGGATGAACAGATGGATGGATGTGTGGATGAATGGGTGGATGGATGGACAGAGAGGGATGGATGGATGAATGGACAGAGAGGGATGGATAGATGGATGGGTGGATGGATGGGAACGGATGGTGGAGGCATAGGAGGAGTTATCACAAAGAATACCACATTTGGAGTCCAAGTGAAGGGCTCAGATGGAGCATCAGGTGCCAACAGTGGACACTGGTCCTTGTCACTATGGAACCAGCCCATTCTGGTTTTGGCTACTGGATGTTTTTATGTATGACTTAGTGGGGAAAATGAATGAGTTTCTTTTCTATTTCAGAGAAATCTTTCAAGCACCAATACTATTTAAAACCACACCAAAATATCCCTGGAGCCATTTCAGTGGGTACACGATCAACATGAAATGCCATCAACCACTGCTGGATTCCTGAAGTCCTAAGAGGGCTCTTTCATTCAATACAAATGAAGCTCAGCACAGTTCTGGTAAAAGCCACATTTTTCTCTGACCCCAGGAGAAATCTCATTTCTGATGTCCATAAGTTCTCAGTTTTACATCTCAGGGTGAGCACCCATGGAGTTGAGGCTTAGTTTTGATTGGCTCATCTCTAGAAAGAAGCCAATCTCTAGAGAAACACAGTTGGAAATGCCTGAATTTAGCACCTTTGAATTATCAGTGGCAAACAGCAGAACCTACATCCTGCAGGAGAAAGGGGCTCAGGTATAAAACAGAATTTGTTTCTTGGAGCCCCAAAAGCTCTAATATAAAACTTCAAGAGAAGCATGGGAGTGCTGAGTAGCCAATTTGCCGAAAAAATTTTTTGTTCAGTTTTGAAGAAAAGATTCATGGTTTAATTAATGAAGGTAAAATTTAAAACATTTAAATTTCCAATTCAAAATTAAATTGCAATGGTTTAATTTGTATTTCCAAAGATTAGAATTCTTCTCAAGATTATTGCATAATGCTTTCTTGGGAAACAGTTTTGATTAAGGTTTAGAATGCATTTTAAGTAGGGCTCTCCACATTATGAGTACCTCTCTATGCACAATAAGGCTAAAGTATGTAATCTCTTCGGGGCCTCAGAGGACCTCTCCATCCTTGTGTGTGCATGTGTATGACAATGAACTCAGTGGTTTGAAATACAACACCCATATATTAGCTCACGGTTCTGTAGGTCAGGGATCTGCCATGCTGTGACTGGGTTGTCTGGGAAGCATATTGCAAAGCTGAAGTCAGGATTCCGGTAAGTTGAATTACTTCTTATAGGCTTGGAGGTAGAGGATTCAGAGTCCAGGCCACGTGGCTGTTGAAGAACTCGGTTCCTCGTGACTGTGGAATTGATGGTCTCTTTCCCTGCTACTTGTTGATTATGGTGGGAACTCTCAGCAACTCTCCTAGAGGCCATGCATATATATTCCTTGCCATTTGGTCCTCTCTGTCTTCACAGCATCTCTCATATCATGGACTCCCTACCACACCCAGACCCAGATGACACTCATGCCATTGGTCAGGCTCTCTCACCTGCCCACAATCCTGGGAACTGTATAAAGTGTGAATACCAGGAAAGGAGGGAGCTTGGGGGTTGCAATTGTTAGCTTAATTAACTTAGGAAGAGAATCTCAGGCAGGGAGGGACTGTCCACATTTGGTTGGCCCATGGACAGGACTGCGGGGGAATTGCCTAAATTAAGTTAATAAAGTGGGAAAATCCAGTCCACTGTGGACAGCACTGTTCTTTAGGCAGGGGGCCCTGAAGTGCATAAGATCGAAGGAACCGAGCCAATTACAGGCAAGCAAGTGGGCGTGCAACCATCTTTCTGCTCTTGACGTGGATGTGATGTAACTATCTGGTTCAAGCTCCTGCCTTGACTTCCCCACAACGACAGGCCTGGAATTGTGAGCTGAAATGAGTACCTGTCTCCCCTAAGCTGATTTTTGTCCTTGTATTTTATCCCAGCAATGCCAATGAAACTAGGAGAGAGACATCATTTCACAACTGTTTCCACCGTCACGTCATCTCTCCCTGCGGCTTAGATAGCTGTGTGGAGAGCAAGACGTAGAGAGTGTTTATTCCTGGACTAGGTGTATGTTCACTACATCTCTTGGAAATAAACAAATTTCAGTCTAAGCCAGCAGCCTTCACATGTCAGAGAGTGTTGTAGCCTCCTACCTTTGACACACATTTCCTTGTGTTGACATCTTCATGAACTGAGGCCACCTCTAACGGCCGAGGATGTTGGAAGGTGCATTACAGAGTGGCGGGTGGGCAGAGGCAAGTAGCTATCAAACGGTAAGTAAGGTCACCGTAAGGGCTAGAAAGTGAACAGGACCACACTTTGAGTTGTTAGAACTGTTGCCAGGAGCAGGGAGGGTGGAGGGGAACTGTGGACTGGGGTAAGCAAATGTATTTCTCCTGCCTTTACTTTTGGGGTTTCTACTCATATAGACAACATTTTCAAAATGTTTGGACAGAAGTAGGATGCATTTGGCAGACATATTGCCAGTTGACGGCAGGCTCCATGATCATGTGAAGCTGTGCAAGGCTGACTTTCAGGGCAGGGCTGCTGGGAGATGAATTAGTACAGAGAACACACTGGGCAGAAGTTCTGTTGGCTTTTATGGGGCTGGCACTTCTGCGCCTTGGCTCTCCGTTCCTCAGATTCGCATTTCTGGGTCACTGATTATGAGTGACGATGGGAGTGAATAGAAAGTCACAGGCTGAGGACACAGCTGAATTGGGAGAGTGCTTGCTCAACATGCATGAGGCCCTGGGCTCCAACCTCAGGACCCCACACCGGGGGCATGGTGGGATATGCCTCCCAGCACTTGGGAAGGGGTCAGGATCCAAAGTGAAGTCAAAGGTCCTCCAAAGCTACATGGTGAGTTCAAGGCCAGTCTGGGCTACCCAAGATCCTATCTCAAAAAGAAACAAAGAAAGAAATTCTATCTATATGCTGACAGGCTCGAGTCCTAGTGTTGACTGGTTTCTCCAAGCCTGGGGGAACTGCTTCCTGTTTCTGGTGTCACCTCCTGTGGGGGTTGATAGATTAATATAAGTTAGATTTAGTGGATATCTAGGTTTCTGATACAGTCTCTTAATCTGGGGCACGAAGATCAACTTGGCTGTGAACAATTAACTTATCAGCTTTTGGATGAAGTCACATGAAACGAGGTGAGTCTCTATGGACTGAAAAACAAGGTTGAAGCCAGGTGAAACAAGGAAAGACTTTATGACCTGGCATTGTTTTCAACTGTTAAAGGGGCAGAGCCCAAATTAAGCTGAAGCAGGTGGAACAAGGAGCGATCCTATTTAAGGACAAGAGGATGAACCCCAGAGAGCTGCGTGCTAAGGGCCCCCATACGAGAGAGCTCCGAGAGTACTGCTGGAGAAAGTGCTGGTAGACCAATGGCCAGATCTCCCTGAGGCAGAAGGAAGCTGGTGAGCAGAGAAAGCCTCAGCAAGACAGCAAAAGGCCAAGGACTAAACCCTGTGGCTCAGCTTTTGTCTAGAGGGGTTTGACCTGTCCCAACAGTGGCCTGAACGGAACTGTGGCCAGCTTTAAAGACTGAGGCAGAGCGGCAGAGTTGCTGATACAAAGGAAGTAAGTTGGCCTACAGACCAACTTACTTCCTTTTCTTCTCTCTGGGAGTCTCCCAGAGAGAAGAAAGCCTCAAGCCTTATTTAAGGTGAGACTGCCATAGCCAATTTACCCTGACAAACCTGCGTCTGAGATATTCCAGAAAAAGGACTGCTGAGTGCATTAAAGAGTCTACCCCAGAGACTGTGTTCCTGAAGACTGAGGACCTGCCCCAGAGACTGTATCCTTAGAAAAATAGTTGTAATAGTTATCAGTAGGTTTAGTGGTTAGGTCTTAGGGGTCGTAGGCATTTATAGGGGTTGTAGGAATTTATAAAAATAGTAATTAAATAAGTATTTGTTATAAGTGAATATAGTTAGTAATAAATAAATGTTTAATAATTCAAAAGGTTGGGTTTCAACCTCCCTCGCTGTGTCAACCAAGCCTTTCCCATTTGAGGCCGGAAGCTTGTCTTCGTGCTTCAGAGGGTTTGGCAAATGAGTCTTTTCTTTCCCACAGTAAAAGCACAGGAACAAAGAAGCCATGTTTGCTTGAAGCATGGCACTCACTTGTGCATCTTCTCGGTGAATTGTGTTCTGAATTTTCTCAGAAACCACAGCATGAGCTAAACTTCTTATCAGGGCCCCATGCTGCATCCAGATATGATAAGTTGGGCCAGAAAACACTGGTCCTTGATGTATGCTCCCAGTAGCTGCCTTCCAGTTCCTGCTCCCCATGGTGCCTCCGAATCACCCCTTGACCACTTCATAAGACTCTTTTCAAGGCTAAAAATGCTTTTTCTTTTTCTTTTCTTTCTTTTTGTTTTTCATGTCAGTATAGGCTCTGAGGAGCAAAATACATCTTCCTGTTTTTGACTTCTAAACTCCTTGGACAGACCAGGCCAGGAATGGGGCACAGAGAAAGATGTAGGATGTTCTTGTTTGCTTTGGCATACTTCACACTCCAGGGACCTGTCTCTGAATTCTAGTCAGCATGATCCCACTCCTGGTCATGGTACAGGGAGGAAACTTGAGTCTACTATAGCCAAGGCATTGAAAACAACCCCCCACCCCATCCGATAGGATAGCCTGAGTTTGAAGTAAGTTCTGTGGATTCATCTGCAGAAACTCTCCACTGAGGCTGCATGTTGTGCACACACCTGTAGAGACAGGCAGGAGGATCAAGAGTTCAAGACCAGCTTGTGGTCCATCCTAAGACTGTCTAAAATACACACATACATAAAAATATTTTCCTATAATGGTCTGTGCTTATAAAATAGGGAGGTTTTCTTTTTTTCTCTTGCTACAAATATTGGTGATTTAGTCCTTGAAACTGGATCAGTCAAAGCTTCTGGCTGGAGCTCACAGAGGTCCACCCGCCTCTACGCCCTGGTGCGGGGTTAAAGGCGTGCGCTACCCTGCCCCACCGACAGTGTGTTATTGCAGTAGTATTCTACATGGGAGGGAATAATAGACACATGGCCATATCCCCAACAGAGGAAGACTTTTTTTTGATAAATAACATAAAAATGTTACTGTCTCACTATTAAATGAGCCAATGTTCTTCACCTGGAACTTGGATATAGACAATTGTCATAGTCAACATTAGAGGCCAAGAAGACACAAACCTCGAGTCACCGAGGAAGGGGGAACCTCAACTGAAGAATTATCCAGGCTGGATTGGTTTTGGGCAACATCTGTGGGGAATCTCATTAACTACTACTTGATATAGGAGGGGCAGACCACTATGGGAGAGAGACAGAGACAGGGAAGGAGAGAGGAGAGAGGAAATTATCTGTATTAACAAATATGAACTATAAAGATGGACTCAGAGTGAAAAAAGAAAGAAAGAAAGCAGATGGCCACATGGAGTGACTTGAGGGACCAAGCAGACAACCACTCTGTGAAGTGTTTCCAGGGTGGGCTTGCTGGAGTGAGCGCTACCTTCCTCCTCTGCTGCTGAGTGCAAAACTATCACGAGATCTCCTCTCCCATCAGCTACCCTGATGCTCCTCTTTCTCATCTTCCTCCCTCATCTTTTAAAAACATTTATTTTTAAGCCATGTAACCCATACATGTAGTATTTTGTTTAGAAAAGAAAAAAAAAGGACTTGAGAGGGTGTCTCTAGCTGCAGGAGAGAGGTTCCACACGCTTGCTCTGGGCAGGCGGTGCGGCAAGATGATGTAGGATGCTGTTGTTCTTGCCCCATTTACTCTCAGCTCACGCTGGAAACTGCTGTCCTAGAAAAGGCAGCCTGGAGAGCAGATAGGATTCTCTCAGAACAGAGGCTTCAGCATAAATAACCCCAGGAAGAAAATGAGAAAGTTGGGGCAGACCAGGATCCGAATCCAGCAGTTACACATGTACTGTAAACCCTGCATTCTGGGCTCTCCCAACTTTACCACTAGGGGTACACAGTAGGTCAGTGTACATAACTGTATTTGTTTCTTACAGGTCTACACCTTTTTCATGGCCAACATGGCCATCCTTACATCTTTGGTCTGTTATATTTTTAGGAGTGATTTCTAGAACCTTCTAATTCATCACATACTTCAATTATCTCAGGTGTTTCTGGTAATCCAAAATCCTAGAAACAGTACATTCTCTTTTTCCTCTGAGTGTGCGTGCATGTTCATGTGTGGTGTGTGCATATTCATGTGTGTGTGCATATTCATGAGTGTGTGTGCATGATCATGTGTGGTGTGTGCATATTCATGTGTGTGTGCATGTTCATGTGTATGTGTGCATGTTCATGAGTGTGTGTGCATGTTCATGTGTGTGTGCATGCATGTTCATGTGTGGTGTGCGTGTGTGGAGGCCAGAGTTGGGTGTCTTCACTGATCACTGTCCACCTTGTGTGTTGAGGCAGGATCTCTCACTTGAGCACAGAGATCTCTGCTTCAGCTAGCCTGGCCGGCCAGCTTGCTTGGGGGATCCCATCCTTTCCTCTGAGCACTGAGGTTGCAGAGGGCCACTAAGACTGCCTTGACATTTTACATAGGAGCTGGATATCTGCACACAGGCACCCATGCTTGCACCACAAACACTTTACTGCCTGAGCCATCTCTTCCATCCATGTAAAGATTTTTTTTTTTTTGCTATGCCTGAGCAAGCAAAGGATTCTTCATTTGTGAATATCCAACCATTCTAAAGTCTGAGATATTGAGAACAATAAAGTGAGCGGGAAGCCTGCTAATATAACCCAGGCATCTTATCCAGGGTGGGGGAAGCCCAGGGTTTGTAGGCAAACACGCTGAAGTCTGCAGAGTGGCACATCTGTTCTCATGGAAACACCTGGCTGGAGATGCTTTCTCAGCAGTGTGATGAGGAGGCCACAGAAGACTGTCCTTCACAGGTTGTGGATCTGTGCGAGCCGCACGGAGACCAGCAGGGCTGGGATTCACATGCTTGGTGTAACAGAGATGGGAGACTTTCCTAGAAACTCAAACTCCAGGGGTGGAGAGGTTGGTGTGGTTCCTGCTTCCATGATACTTCCTATTGTGTTATGCTGTGGTCTGTGGTATTGCATTGTATGTGTATGGCTGTTTTACCTCCATGCATCATGAGCACACAGTGCCATGGAGGCCAGAAGGGGGAGATTACCCTGAACTGGAGTTCCAGGCAAATATGAGCTGTCATGTGGGTGCTGGGAATTGAGCCAAGGTCTCTCCAAGAGCAGTCAGTGCTCTTGACTGCTAAACCATCTCCTCAGCCCCTCACATGTTTTAAAAAACAATATATTTTCTTTGAAATTTTCATACCTGTATATAATGTATCTTGATTATACTCACCCTTTCCAATTCCTTTGACACCCCAACACATTTCCCTCCTAATTCCATGTCCTTTCAGTTTTAAAATCTCCCTACTGAGTCTAATTAGTTCCCCCCATATGCACATTGGTATGGCACCATCCACGGAGCATGAGTTGTCCCCATAAAGAAAAGTAACTCTCTCTCCTCCAGGAGCTGTCAACTGTCAGTAGCTCCTTAGCTAGGAGTGGGTCCTCAGGAGTCTCCCTTATCCATAATGGAATCTTAAATAACTTGATCTTGGACAGGTGAGTACAGGCACCAACAGCATGCCCATTGATCAGGGATCCATGATATATGGTGGGCCAGAATCTAAACATCTGTCACATGGGGCTACATTTTGCTCTTTCTCTGTCAACATGCCTCCAATTGCAAGATTTGTACAGAAGTCCAGCAGGAGAGGACTTTGTAACACCCGGCTCTCCTCTCTCACAGTCTCTCCAAGCACCCCCAGCACCTCATCCTTGATGTCCTTTCCTCCAGGTGAATGTGAGGATCCAGCTATGTGATTGTAACTATCCAGCAGCTGCTGCACTTACAGAGGAACCACCACTATGGAAGACATGCTGGCTTCCAGCCATTCTGTGTCCAAACATTGATCATTTTCTTCCACTAGTCCTTGGGCTGACAGAAGGAACAAGCATGAAGACAGCTACCTCTGACCAAGATAGTAGCTGCATTTCCCTAACCCGTGTAACTAATTTTATGCAAATTAAAATTGGACAGCCACTTTGATACAGGAAGGATTATAGGTGGATCAGAGCACAGAGGAACATGTAGGGAAAGGCTGAGGGAGTGTGTTGGCATGTGTGAACCAGGCTGGCATGGCAGGCCTGGGCTGATGAGATGGCTCAGAGTACTTGCTGCTTTTGAAGTTTGGTTCCCGGCACCCACACTGAGCATCTGGGAACCCCACCTGTAACTAGGGCTCCAGGGAATCTAATGCCGTCTTGTGGTGGTCTCCTTTCACGGTCTATGGCTGGCCCCATGCCTGGGTGGCAGCTGTGGCTGTTGATAGTGCTCACCCTGGTGCTGGCAGTGTCGCTAGTGCTCACAGCGGAAGCAGAGTAGACACTGTGTCCCTGAGGAGTGCCCCTCCCATGATGGCCTACTGTGGCAGTGGAGAGGAGAATCAGTTTGTGTATTTGATGGGGAAGCGAATGGTGTTTGATATCACTTTGGGAAAGGACTTTTACAAATGAGTGGCCCCCTGCAATACCTTGGCTGAGAAGGATTATACCAGAGGCGTGGCCAAATGTCCCTGGATTCTGCAGGCCTCACCCATGATTCTACAGGACTCATGGCCAAGAAGCTGGGGGCCCTGGGTGACATTTGCAGCAAAATGTAAAGCCAAATGCCCTATTGCTGGCTACATGGCCCACAAGGCCCTTAATGAGCATGGCAGCCCCAACCTGGACTCCAGGCCTGAAGATCGACCCCATTTGTGTGATCTTCAAGGACTAATGCTTGTGAGGGGTGAGGAAACGGGTGTTAGATCCGTGGAACAAGCTGCCTCAGAGCCCTTTGCACTGAACCAAATGGATGCTTAACTGGGAACAAAAATCACAATAGAGAAAGCTAACAAAGGGAACTTTTGGTAGCACCTCTAGCACTGTCCCCCTCTCCCCTCATCCTTGATTACAGGCTGATGTACTCTTGGCCAGCTGCTGTCAAGTCCATCTTCCCCTCCCCACCTCAGAGCTGCAGAGGTGACTTGCTCTGCAGCCCGTTGACACGAGCTGGTGATATACTTGCATTAACATTTGTCATTTGTCTCCAGGGGCCATCTGGGTGGCCCCACTGAAGTAGACTTTGCATACTCCTGGCTTCTCAATTATCTCTTGCACCTGGTACAGCTGGCCCCTGCCTGGAGCATCCGCAGGCATTCACTCAGTGCTCTGGGTTCCCATCCCATCTGTTAACGTGTCCATGTGATTCAGCTGAGGGCTGAGCACAGAGGTCAGGGCTCCAGACACCCTTCATGAATCCATCATCCCTGCTCCATGCGGAACACAGCTTGGAGTGCAGTGTGTTTCTTTTTGACCTTGATAAGTCTCACTGAGTCCTTCTACCTGGAAGTCCTGAGACATCTACTATAGGAAGAAATAAAGGGTCAGACAGCAGAGGCAGTTGGTGTGCTCCTTAGTTAGAACTGTGCCGGAGTCAAGATCCCTGGGACCAGAGGCAGCGAAATCCAGACCTGGGCGTTACAGGAAAATGAGGCTTAGTTAGTTTTAATGGTCAACCTGGAGCCACCTGAGAAGGGAGTCTCAGCTGAGGGGCTTCACAGGTCAAATCGGTAGGTGAGCACCTCTGAGGGGGCTTGTCTGGATTGCTAATTGATGCAGGAAAGCCCAGCCCACCATGGGCGGTACCATCCCTAGTCAAGTGATCCTGGACTGTATAAGAAAGCCAGCTAAGCCTGTGAGTGGGCAGGCAAGCAACGTTCCTTCCTGGTTCCTGCTTGAGTTCCCATCATGGCTTTCCTCTGTGATGGACTGGGATCTGGAATTATTCGCTGAAATAGACCCTGTCTTCCCTTAAGTTGCTTTGGTCATGGTATTTGTCACAGCAGCAGAATGAGACTAGGAACTGTGCTCAGTGTCTATTCCAAGGGCTTCATCTTCACCGTATATTCTCCTTTCCAGCTGAAGTGGTAAGAAATGGTTTACATACTGAGGCCATCCCCTCACGACCTTTCTGTACTGGTTGACGTCCAACTAGGGTGTCACTCCTGCATGAGAAGTAATACGTGTGTTAGCCCTTTAGGGAATAGGGGTATGTTCTTTGTGTGTAATCACTTCTAAGATCTTCCTCTCAAAGGGATGCTTGTCTGATCCCTTATAACAGGATTTATGAACAGTGGATATATAGAGAAGGGTATGGAAATTAAACACTGAGGCAAACTGAACTATCAGTCCTGTCTGACCCAGGCTTGACCCTGATACTCTTGTCCATACATCAGTCCTTCAGGTGCCTCAACTTCATCTTTGTTGAGTACTGGGATGGACCAGGTGTGGAGCGGGATGTGCCCTGTGGCTCGGAGCTCACATGGCCACTGGTGCACAGGACAAGCGAGCGTCCACCACATGGTGCAGGACAATGTTACTGAGAATGCCATGCGTGTTCTGGAAAGTGAACAGATTCTCGTCCACCATTCTCCAGTCTTGGGTGCGCCGCTTTATAAACTTCCAAACCCGGTTTCTAACGGTCCTAAGGTAGTGTTCTGTGTGAACGCTTGCTTCAGACGACAGTGATGGGGTGTGTTTTTCATTTCATCTTCCGCTTCTATCCTCAGGCCTCTCACAAGCACACGGCCAATCTTCTGTGACATCTCTTTCTAATGCACGGACTACCTAGCAGGATAGATTGGGATGCCCTTAAGACTTAAGGATCCTCTATAAAATGCTATTATCTTCAAGGTAATAATTGGCTTCACCCATATAAAATCCATATGCACTTCCTTGTGCATCAGAGGATTTTATCATTGTCCTTTTTAAGATTCTTTGTCGGCCCTATGATGAGCTAAACAGAGTTGTTTTGCTCCGCCATCAGTAGGTGATTTTTTCCCCCCTGCTCTCCCCTCAGCTTGCCTGCAGGCTGATAAAAGCTACAGGCTAAAAATGTACTTTCTGGGAAGTGACAGCACAGGACAGTTCTGAGTGCTGGCAGCAACGACTGCACCTGCTACTCTAATGACTGCTCCTGTAAGGAGCACCCTCCTGGCTGCCAGCTTTGCCAACCCACCTCTGTGAGTGGAGACCTGTCAGACTGAGTGAAGAAGCGTCAGGTAAGTCTCCTGGCTCCCTCGTCACCCAGATGTGGAAAACTTTCTTAAAAGTAGACAGCCGATCCCAGGTCTGGAAACACAAGAGCTGGCTATGCAGACAGGATGCTACAGGCCAAGGGAGACATCACTTCTGGCTGTAACAGCGTTTGTTGACAATGTCTTTGGTACACTATTATTATTCATTATTATTTGCCACACTGGAATTATTCCTCCACTGAACTGTGTCTCCAGCCCTTGGATCTTCAGAAACATGATCTCACCCTATAGTCAGGCTGACTTGGAACATGTTACGTCACCCATGCTGGTCTGTTTCCATCCTCTTCCCTCCGTCTCCCTGGAGCTAGGCTGACAGGCATTTGCCACCAAGCCCAGCTATAAGAGAAAGCCTTTTGTATTAGTTTGCTGTTGCTGTGATATTGAAAGCAAGTTAAGAAAGGAAGAGCTTATTTTGGCTTATGGCTCCAGAGGGATATGGTGGTGGGGAAGGCATAGCAACAGGAGGGGAGGGCAGATAGCTGTGTGATCACATTTTTCATCCGCACACACAAAGCAAAGAGCAGGAATAGGAAGTGTGGAGAGACAATAAACCCTTAAATCCCACCCCCACTGACACACTTCCTCCAGCAAGACTCCACATCCCAAAGGTTCCATAGCCTCCCCAAACCACGCCAACCATTGGGGACCAAGTGTTCAAAATACTTGAACTTATGAGGGACATTTTTCATTCAAGTCACCTCATCCTTTTCCTATATTTTGACAATATCTGCCATCCCCTGCTGTGTAAGCTGGATTGGGGCCTTCATTGAGCTGCAGGATTCATGAGAGATATAACATAGGAAACCCTAGTGCAGATAATGATGTTTGATGACATGTCCCCCACAGGCTTGTGGTCCTCAGTCCGTGGTACAGTTTGGGAAGGTTGTAGAATCTTTAGTAGGTGGAACCTTGTACGTCACTGGGGGAGGTCGGGCTTTTATTGCCAGCCCATGCTTCCTGTCTAGTGCTTCCTAGGTGTGGACATATGTGACCAGATACCTCAGGTGACAGCCATGCATGAGAAACTCTTGTCTGATGTTCTCTCCCTGGACTGTCCTGAGATCTTTAAAAAGGGGTAAGGCTCTAATACAAGCTATCTGAAAGAGTGACCCAAGCATAGGCCACCCTCAGCCACCCTATCCCTACCCACAGCCACCCTACCCCCACCCTCAGCCACCCTACCCCCACCCTCAGCCACCCTATCCCCCACCCACAGCCACCCTACCCCCACCCTCAGCCACCCTACCCTCCACCCACAGCCACCCTACCCCCACCCTCAGCCACCCTACCCCTCACAGCCTAGCTTCCAACTTCCTTGCAGGGGGGCACTGGGACTCACTGTGATCATAATCTTGACACCTGTGTCCCCAGCCTTTTCTTAATGAATTCACTTAGAAGAAGACTGAGTCCTCTTGAGTCCCATCTTTCTAGACTTCTTATGTTCTGCAGGATGTTTTCATCACTAGGTATTTATTAACCTTCCAGGTCTGGCTATGCAGACCCAGGTGCTCACTGTAACTTAGAGGTAATCTGCGTACACTCACTCACATCCATGTGTTTATCATCTTGACAAAAGTAAATTCTCAGGAACTGATTTGCTGGTAAAATCTGCTTTTAATATTTAAAGAACTCCTATGCATGTGTCTCTCCCATGATCTAAAACTTCCTTTGTGGGGGTTAGAGAGAGGACTCAGTGGTGGAGGACACTTTCTGCTCTTGCAGAGAACCCAGGTTCAGTTCCCAGCACCCACTCACAAGGAGCCCCAGGGATGGGACACCTTCTTCAGTTCTCCATGGTCACCTGCACATGTATATCTGTCTAATCTCAGCACCCATTATGGAAGCAGAGAAATCTTTCTAATGTTATCAGATTTATGCACACACATATGCATAAGTAATAAAAATAAACCTTTAAAAATTTCTTCAAGATTAAATATGAAACTTTAATTAAAATGTAGGAGCCAATAAAATAAAAATCTAATCCTTTTATATAGTCAACAAAATGAAATTGAAAGAAAGAGGCATAGAGTCTTTAATGGTACTATCCAATCTTTGAAAAAAAAATTTCATTACCTTCCCTCAAATAAATGAGCTTAGATAATGTTCCTTCTTTATAGAAGCTAAATTTTTAAATAATAAAGTTATTATTCACTCAGCATTAAAATAATCTAATCGACTGCAGCAGATGTTGCCTCTGCAGTCGTATCTGACCTGTAATGGGCACACCCTCTGTAGACCACATCACTATTTGTTTCTGTCCCATCTCAACACCCATGATGGAAACAGAGAGATATCTCTGATTTTACCAGGTGTAGATATGCCAGCAGCAGCAGCAGCAGCAGCAGCAGCAGCAGCAAGAGTCCAGCAGCTGTGCAGCCTCCAGTTCCCAGCATCCCCTGCAGTGTCCCAGAAACATTGTTCAACTCTCCAGTCTCCATCCCACGGACACAGTCGTGATAGCCTAGTTGCTGTGCAGAAATGATAAAGCTTGTGTGACTGTAATGTGAACATGAGTGTATACACATCTACGCACTCGTACTCAAGCACATACATTCACACATATGTACACACATACTCACACATTCACATATACACTCATACTAAAGTATACAAATACGTAAACACATATATACACACATGGACTACATACATGCACAATACACAAACATACTCAAACACATACATACATACATGCTCACACATCCACATATTCACACACACGCATACTAAAGTACACAAATACATAAACACACATATACGCACATGAACTCCTACATACATACACATACACAAACATACTCAAACACATACATACATGCTCACACACATGCACACATACACATGAGTACTCACACATGTATACATATGCATACATATATGCACTCATACGTATACACATACATTCTCACTCACGTACACATACACATATGGCCTCCTTTCAGTCTCCATAGCTGCACTTTCTATGTCCTGTACACTGAGAATAATGTGTCTAACTCTTCTAATATCCTCATCCTTTATTGAGCTGCTAGCTTGGTCCTTTTTAAAGATAAGTTAATTTTTAAAAGATTTATTAATTTAATTTAATATGTGTGAGTGTTTGCTTGCATGTATGTCTGTGCACTACATTTATGCCTGGTGCCCTCAGAGGTCAGAGGGTGTCAGATCCCCTGAAACTGGAGTTATAGATGGTTGTGAGCCACCATGTGGGTGCTGGGAACTGAACCCAGGTCCTTTACAGTTGCAGCTAGTGCTGGTCCTAACCCCTGAGCCATGTCTCTAGCATTTGGCTATGAAAATTTAACTGGAGAATCATCACCTTAAAGATTTGAAGACCGGGTTTGGAAAGATGACTTGCTATAGAGAAGAAAACAAAGCTTCATCAGATTTTATGAAAGAAAAGCCAGAGAAGTGCTGTAATAGTCACGAATGTGTATTACAGAAATTTCTACCATCACCCACTAAATCAATATTTGTCATTAGATAGGTGAAGGAAATTTCTCTGAGCTAAAACTAATAGTAGCATTATGTGCATATCAGCACTTAAATGTTTGGGTAAATTCAAAGAATAAGTGACAAGACCCTGTGGTGGCTGATCGTGTCAGCTTGGGACAATTGGGAAGAGGAAGTTTTGACTGAAGAATTGTTTCCATCAGACTGGCCCTGGGGATGTCTGTGGGACATTTTCTTGGTTGTTAATTGTTGGAGGAAGGCCCAAGCCCACAGTGGGTGGTGTTACCTCTAGGCAGGTGGTCTTGTGTAGAGAGCTGCGACGTGCCACGCCCTAAAGATGGCACCGGTTTCCGCCTTCCACCAGCCCGACGGTGAGCGCTCTCGGTGGTAAACAAGTCCATATTTGGCTAAGACCGGTGATCTGGCTTGCTTCCGCATACGTGGGCCTCTAAGATAGCACCACGTGGCTTTACTTGATTGGCTGTTCATATAGTATTTAGCCTGTGGGTTGGGTCTGCCCGGGCATTTCGGAAGACTGTTTTCAAGGGACCTGAATAAACTGCTGGAGAAGAGCTTTTGCAAGTTGCATCGTCCTTGCTGGTCGAGGGGGACGCGACAAGTGGTGGCCCGTATGGGGAACCAGAAAAGACTCAGAACTCCTGCAGTCAGGGGAAGTGCACTGGTAAGTTCCCGGGATAAATTGGGACAATAAAGTTTCGCGGAAAATAGCGAACAAAGGGTAAAGTTTCGCGGAAATAGCGAACAAAGGGTAAAGTTTCGTGGAAAATAGTGAACAAAGGGTAAAGTTTCGCGGAGATTGCGAACAAAAGGTAAAGTTTCGCGGGGGAAACTGCGAACCGAAAGCAAATTTTTAATCATGGGATTGTCTCAGTCACATCCAATTTTTCTGGCTCTTCAGGAGCTACTTTTAGCTAGGAATTTGAAACTTAAGAAGTCAACCCTAGAGAGATTTTTGAATGAATGCGACTCCATGGCTCTGTGGTTTGCGGTGTCCGGGAATCTTACGGTATCCTGCTGGGACAAATTAGGCAGGGACTTGGATTTTGCTTGGGAGCAAGGTACTCTGAAGCATGGAGTAAGACCGATTTGGAAGATGGTGAGGAGTTGTTTAGAAGATCAGAGATGCTGTAACGCAATCAAGGAGGGAGAATCAGCCTTGGAACTGCTGCAAGGGGAAAGATCTGAGCAGGCAGACAGTGAAAAGGAAAGTAACAAAGGCGAAAGATCTGAGCAGGAAGACAGTGAAAAGGGAAGCAAAAGGAAGGTCCCTCTCTATCCCGATCTTAGAGATTTTAGAGATTTTGAGGACTCAGGGTACGGATTCTGAAGGGGAGCTACATGCTCTAATAGAACAGTTAGAGAGGACTGCTATTAGAAAAAGGGAAAAGAAAAAGGTAAAAGAGAAAGACACGTTGGTGGCAGTTGGTGTAAGTGAAGCCGTTGCCGCGTGTCCTTCAGCCACATTGGTGGCGGTCGGTGTAAGTGAAGCCGTTGCCATGGCGCCTTCAACTCCCCCTCCATACCCAGAAGCTGTTCAGATAGATCAGCCTGTTCAGTCCCCGAAAGTAGGGAGATCGTTCTGCCCGGGGATGTGGACACAAGTAAGAACAGAATTACAGTTTTCCTATCCAGTATACCAAGACCCACAAGGGAACAGGTACGAGGAACCGCTTGATTTTAAAGTAATTAAATCCCTTGCAGAGTCGGTTCGTACCTATGGCATTACTGCTTCTTTTACATTGGCTCAAGTAGAAGCATTAAGCAGACATTGTATGACTCCAAGTGATTGGAGTGGCCTGGCCCGCGCCTGCTTAAGTCCAGGGCAATACTTAGACTGGAAAGCTTTCTTGATTGAGTATGCCACTGAGCAAGCAGCCATTAATCAGAGAGATGGAAATCCAGCCTGGGATAGGGATATGCTGCTTGGGCAGGGGAGATTTGCCAACCAGCAGACAGGATATCCCAATCAGGTTTATGAACAAATAAATCAGATAGCTATCAAGGCTTGGAAATCCCTTCCTAACAAAGGGGAGGTGAGTGGGAACTTAACTAAGATTCTACAGGGCCCCATGGAGCCCTTTTCAGACTTTGTGGCACGATTGGTGGAAGTGGCAGGGAAGATTTTTGGTGACCCAGATGCTGCCATGCCACTAATAAAACAGTTGGTCTATGAGCAATGTACTAAAGAGTGTAGAGCCGCTATCACCCCTTACAAGAGTAAAGGGCTAGAAGCCTGGATGAAAGTGTGTAGAGAACTTGGAGGGCCGTTAACTAATGCTGGTCTTGCTGCTGCAGTAGTACAGTTGACCAGAAAAGGTGGAGGAAGTTCAGGAGTTTGTTTTAAGTGTGGCAAGATGGGACACTTAAAAACCAAAAAAAAAAAAAAAAAAAAAGAGCTGGGCGGTGGTGGCGCACGCCTTTAATCCCAGCACTTGGGAGGCAGAGGCAGGCGGATCTTTGTGAGTTTGAGGCCAGCCTGGTCTACAAAGTGAGTCCAGGACAGCCAAGGATACACAGAGAAACCCTGTCTCGAAAAACCAAAAAAAAAAAAAAAAAAAAAAAGACAATGCCCCGGGGGAAGGAGTACAGGAAGTACAGGAAGTGTACAACACCCCAGGCAGCCGGGGCTATGCCCAAAATGTAAAAAAGGGAACCATTGGGCTAATGAATGCCGTTCAGTGACAGACATCCATGGCCAGCCTTTAACTCAAGGTTATGGTGGCGCTCTTCCAAAAAATGGACAGCGGGGCCCACGACCCCAGGGCCCACAAATATATGGGGCAGTAGAGAATCAGGACAAAGAACAGAATCAAGAGAGATGGCCAACCCTCCGCCATCCGAGAGACCGCGGAGAGCCACTGCAGGCTCAGCAGGATTGGACCTCTGCTCCACCACCAGACTCATATTAACGCCCCAAATGGGGGTCCAGTTATTTGAAACAGATTTTAAAGGACCCCTTGAACCTGGTACAGTTGGTTTGCTGTTAGGGAGGTCATCATCAGCCTTGAGAGGACTTATTGTCCATCCTGGGGTTATAGATCCAGATTATACAGGAGTGGTTAAGATCATGGTAGCCTCCCCCCGTGGTATAACGGCTATCTCTCCTGGAGATAGAATTGCTCAGTTGATCATGTTGCCTTGCTTACATGATCGCTATGCAGCAAGGGATCGAGAGAGAGGAAAAGATGGTTTTGGGTCCACGGGCACAGATCTGACTTTTCTCTCCTTGGATTTGGACCAATGCCCCGTCTTGGAGTTAAAAGTTGATGGTAAAAAGATCTTGGGCCTTTTGGATACTGGGGCTGATAGGAGTATCATAGCAAAGAAAGACTGGCCTTCAGGTTGGCCCGTACAAGCCTCTTCTCAAACACTTCAAGGCCTGGGTTATGCTAAGACTCCAGGTATGAGTGCAAGATTATTAAAGTGGCAGGACCAAGAAGGCCACTCAGGAGAAATGCAGCCATATGTACTTGAGCTCCCTATCTCCCTTTGGGGAAGAGACCTTTTAAAGGATATGGGATTTAAATTGAGTAATGATTATTCTGATTCAGCCCAATGTATAATGCAAGATATGGGATATGCTCCAGGCTTTGGAATAGGAAAATATTTGCAGGGGCGGAAGAGTCCCATATCTATGCAGCAAAGACAAAAGAGACAGGGTCTGGGTTTTTCCTAGGGGCCACTGAGGAGGGCATTCCCATAACTTGGAAGACGGAGGACCCAGTATGGGTTCTTCAGTGGCCACTTTCCTCTGTAAAATTGAATGCGGCCAAAGAGTTGGTGGATGAACAGATGTCCTTAAAGCATATAAAACCATCTGTATCTCCCTGAAATACACCTATTTTTGTCATTAAAAAGAAATCTGGAAAATGGAAATTGTTGCATGACCTGCGTGCCATAAATCAACAAATGCAGATCATGGGCCCAGTGCAACGCGGCTTGCCGCTTTTATCATCTTTGCCAGCCTCATGGCCCATTATAGTTATAGATATAAGAGATTGTTTTTTCTCCATCCCTTTGTGTGCCAAAGATAGTGAGAGATTTGCATTTACTGTTCCATCCTGTAACCATGAGGAACCTGATCAGCGGTTTGAATGGGTAGTATTACCCCAGGGCATGGCAAACAGCCCCACTATGTGCCAACTGTATGTGGGGGAAGCCATTGCTCCCTTGAGAAAGAATTTTCCAGATTTGAGATATGTTCATTATATGGATGATATCTTACTGGCAGCTAAGAGTGAACAAATGTTAGATCGGGCCTATGAAGAATTAGTTCAATTATTAAAAAAGAAAAGGTTGTTTATTGCTCCTGATAAGGTTCAAAAGGAAAATGTGGTTGATTATTTAGGAGCGAAGGTTGGACCTGAAAAGATAATACCTCAAAAGATTGAGATAAGAAAAGATAATTTAAAGACTCTAAATGATTTTCAAAGGTTGTTAGGAGATATCAATTGGGTAAGAGGCTATTTGAAGCTACCAAATTATGAAATAAGACCCCTATATGATATTTTGAAAGGTGATTCAGCACTTAATTCTCCTAGGCAATTAACAGTAGAAGCAAGAAAAGCTTTATGTAAAGTGGAAGAAAGGTTACAGAGTGCCTTCCTAAAGAGATGGCAGGAAGGACAGCCCATTGCATTGTGCATATTTGCCACCTATGGTCAACCTACAGGATTGCTATGGCAGGACGGACCATTATTATGGACCTATTCAAAGATTTCTCCAAAAAAAATCCATAGAACATTATCCCACTGCAGTTGCTGCTTTAGCCTTGAATGGTATCCAACAATGCTTGCAGTCTTTTGGAGTTGCTCCTGCCAGTATAATAGTGCCCTATTCCAGTCATCAAATTAAGATTTTGTGTGGCACTGTAGATGACTGGGCAATATTGCAATGTAGCTTTGAAGGAGCGATTGATAACCATTATCCTAAGCATCCATTACTATCATTTTTTAAGGAGCACCCAGTGATATTCCCTAAGGTTACTTCAGCAGTACCACTTCAAGGGTCACCAAATGTGTTTACTGATGGCTCAAAGACAGGCTGCAGAGCCTATTTGATAGAAAGACAAGAGCCCGTGTTATGTCAATTTCAACCGGGCTCCCCCCCCCAAATAGTAGAGTTGAAAATAGTAATTGAGGTGTTTAAAAGATGTCAATTTGCATTCAACTTGATTTCATATTCAGTCTATGTGATCAATGCAGTGAAAGTATTAGAATTGGCAGGTCCTATTAAGAATAGTAGTAATGTATGTGCCTTATTACGAGAGTTACAAGTTTTAATCTGGCAAAGAAAAAGGTGTTTTTATATTCAACATATTAGAGCACATACAGGATTACCTGGACCATTAAGTGAGGGTAATGATAAAGTTGATCAATGGACTAGGATGGAATGCATTTTTTGGAACTCATTCCTGGACCAAGCCAGACAGTTTCACCAATTATTTCATGTAAATGCAAAAACTCTACAGCAGAAATTCCATTTGTCTAGAGCAGATGCTAGACAAGTGGTTTTGGACTGTCCTCAGTGTGTGATTCATCATCATCCTCCCAGTGTGGGAGTGAACCCTAGAGGGTTGATGCCACTCAAAATCTGGCAAATGGACGTTACCCACATTTCAGAGTTTGGAACCTTAAAATATATTCATGTATCTGTGGACACCTGCTCAGGTATCATACATGCTACACCTATGAGTGGAGAATAGGCTCGCAATGTCATAGGGCATTGCTTAGAAGCCTGGGCTTCATGGGGAAAACCACAGCAGCTGAAAACGGACAATGGACCAGCCTATACGGCTCAGTCCTTTGTCTCCTTCTGCAACCAGGTGGAGGTACAGCTTAATCACGGATTACCATATAATCCTCAAGGACAAGGAATTGTGGAGCGTGCTCATCGCACCTTGAAAGAATGTTTGCAAAAACAGAAAGGGGGAATAGGCCAAGGCCGTACCCCCAAGGAGAGAATGTCTTTAGCCTTATTTACTTTAAACTTTTTCAATTTGGATGCTCAAGGCCGCTCAGCAGTGGACAGACATCAGGATTCCCATGGTCCACCTAAAGGCATGGTGAAGTGGAAGGATATTTTGACAGGTTCTTGGCGGGGGCCTGACCCCGTGCTAACATGGGCGAGAGGGTCTGTTTGTGTTTTTCCTCAGGATCAACAAGATCCAGTGTGGGTGCCTGAACGCCTTGTGAGGAAGATTCGTCATGAAGACCTTCCTAAAGATCCTGGTGATAGTAGCAGTAAGTATGTCAGGAATGACCGAGCCGAGATGGGGGATCCTGTCGATATTCCCAAAGCCGATGCCGGTCAGACATGATGCAACTGTGTTTCCACGCTTATTTAGCAGTAATAGAAGCCTAGGCTTACCCTACCTTCCCTTTGATGATCAGAAAAGGGAAATAGAGGGTAATAGAAATGTCAGCTTGAAGGGTAGTCTGTGCTTTTTTATGAGCTTCAATAGGTCAGATGATACAGAATGCATTAAATTGTCTCAGCAGTCAGCAGATTTTTTACCACAACTGAGGTTTGGGGGTAGGAGTGGTGGTTTGTTTTCAGGCAACGGTTCTCGCCTTGAAGGATGGTGGCCCACATGAGTCTCTGACTGGGACCCCCCCAGACAGCCACGCTGGGCACCTTTTTGTAGAGGATCCACAGGAGAGGAAGGACCTTTTCCTTGGACTGGATGTCAGGAGCACAGAGCAGTTTGGGTTCAACAAGATTATTTTTCCTTTAGCCCCATGATTAGTAATATAGTGAATAAGTCTTGTATAGGAATGCTTGATATATCTACTAGGGATCCTCAGCAGACTGCCACCAATCCTTTTGATTTGTGGCTTTTGTGTGGGGTAAATGGAAGTTGCATGGACTTGGGACCTGTCATTATGCTTGGGGGAGGAATTTATCAAAGAGGTAATTTTTCCCTAGGGTCCGCTACCAAATTGAATCTTTCTAGTGGTAGTGGCTCTGGTACTTGGAATTCTTCGTTTCATTCTTACCACAATAAGACCTTTTCAGCCTCACCAGTGTGTCTCTGGCCTCCTTTTCTGTGGATTGTAAGTAATGGGAGTGCATCCTTGGGTAAAGAAAAGTTAGTATGCACTCCCCGCATATGTTTTTATGCCCTGTGCTGGAATGCCACAGCCTTTCCTGTGGCTGTGGTGACTAGAATGCCTCGATATGTACCAGTTCCTGTAGAGGCCCCTAATACCATGATGCTATTCAGGTTTAAAAGAGATTTTGGCATCACTGCAGCTATTGTTACTGCTATCACTATTGCTGCTGTGGGAGCTACTGCCTCAGCTATTGCCTTGTCTAGTTCTATACAGACTGCCAATGCCCTGAATAACATCTCAGCCACTGTAGCACAGGCATTGGATACCCAGACCTCTATGAATTCTCATCTCAAAGGAGGCCTTATGATAGTTAATCAACGCAGAGATTTAATACAAGAACAGATTGATTCTCTTTGGCAACTAGCACAATTGGGGTGTGAGTGGAAAATGCAAGGTTTGTGTGTTACTTCGGTGCAGTATCAAAATTTTACAAAGGCCGCTAATCTGTCTAGACAATTGTCAAAGTTCCTCTTACAGGATTGGTCGGCTGAATTTGAAAATTTGATGAGAGAGCTGAGAGCGACAATCGTCCACATCAACTCCACTCGGGTGGATCTGAGCCTGGCTACTGGTTTGACTTCCTGGATACAGACGGCTATAGATCATCTTAAGGAGTGGGTGGGCGTAGGCTCTTTGGCGATACTGATGATACTAGCCTCTCTGGTTTGCCTATGGTGCATCTACAAAATGAGAGCCACACAAAAGCGTAATGCAGCCATGATTATACAGGCCCTTGTCACCATTGAGTCGGGCCAGTCCCCTCAGGCATGGCTCGCTGCCGTGAAGCCTTAAATCTTCACTGAGCATAGTCCCTGCCCACTGAGGTATTTGTTCCACGGGTATTAGGGTCTGGCAAGTCAATGATGGAGTTGACGGGTAAGTCTCGGCCACCTAAGACAGGGCAGTCCCGAGTGGGGAGGCTGACCCAGAGACGGGTAAGAATTTGAGCACCGCCCTCCTACAGGCTCAGGCCCACCGTGAGATCCCCAGATATGGGGATTACGAAGCCTTTCCAGGGACTTCTACCAACTTTAGAAAAAATAAAAAAGGAGGAACTGTAGAGAGCTGCGATGTGCCGCGCCCTAAAGATGGCGCCGGTTTCCGCCTTCCACCAGCCCAACGGTGAGCGCTCTCGGTGGTAAACAAGTCCATATTTGGCTAAGACCGCTGATCTGGCTTGCTTCCGCATACGTGGGCCTCTAAGATAGCACCACGTGGCTTTACTTGATTGGCTGTTCATATAGTATTTAGCCTGTGGGTTGGGTCTGCCCAGGCATTTCGGAAGACTGTTTTCAAGGGACCTGAATAAACTGCTGGAGAAGAGCTTTTGCGAGTTGCGTCATCCTTGCTGGTCGAGGGGGACGCGACAGTCTTGAGCTGAGTACAAGTGGGAAGAAGCTGGCAAGCAGTGTTCCTCCATGGTCTTTGATTCATTTCTTGCCCTGATTTCCCTTAGTGATGGGCCATGATGTGGATGTGTAGGCCAAATAAACCCTCCCCCCAGCAAGACACTTTTGGTCACAACAGAAGGTAAGCTAGAACAGAAATCAGTACCAAGAAATTGAAGTATTGCTGTGACAGACTGGATTGTGTTGTTTTGCAAAAGATTGTGGAAACATTTGGAACTTTGGGCTAGAAAAGCATTTTAGTTACTTTTCCATTACTGAGAAGAGACACCAGGACCGAGGCAACTTGGAATAGAAAGCATTTAATTGAGGGTTAGCTTATAATTTCAGAGGGTGAGTCCATGACCATCATGGTGAGGATCATGGGAGCAGGCAAGCAGGCATGGTCCTGGAGCAGTAACTGAAAGAACTATGTCTTATTCACAAGTTGGACTCAGAGAGAAAGAGAGAGAGGAAACAGAGACAGAGACACACAGAGAGACAGAGAGAGACAGAGAGACAGAGAGAGATGAGAGACTGGGTCTGGTATGGGCTTTTGAAACCATAAAGCCCACCTCCAGTGACTCACCTCCTCCAACAAGGCCACACCTCCTAATTCTTCCCAAAACAGTTCCACCAAATAGGGACCAAACGTTCAAACATATGAACCCATGGAGGCCATTCTTATTCAAGCCACCAAAAAATGCCACTAGTGTTTACTGCTTAATGGGATGTTCTGTGGGAGCTTGGATGATAATGAAAAGAGGAATGCAGACAACAAGGTCTGGCTTGTGAAGTTTCAGAAGGAAGCCAAGACTCTAGCTGGGATGTTTGTGTAATATTTTTGATTAGGAATCTATGGAATGAAGTCTTCTGGGCTTTGCTGGGACACTCACTGCTGGTCAGCTGTAGCCGAGAAATCAGCTGTGGCTAAGAAGAGACCAGCATCACCGAGATGAAATCTTCTGGGAGAGTTTCCTCAGGGTCAGCACACAGGAGCTCTGGTCCAAGGGGGCCATGGCTGCATCTCATGCTGGCAGCAGAACTTGGTAGTGAGGGAGTCTCCCAGGTGGTTTTGGTGGCATGAAACCTGTAGAGTTGAAGGAGTTATGGGGAGAAGCTGAGACCTGGCACAATGTGGCAATATCAGAGTCTCCAAAGAGACCAGGGGATGCCATCATGAAGGTGTAGCCTCAGCTGCAGTAGGGATCCCAGGATATTGGAGATGCAAGGCCACAGGACACCCATCAAGAACAGTGGCAGTTGTGGAGTGGAGCTGGTCTGAACTTGCCAGCCAAGCTGTGTGTATTGTGGATGGCTGAGCTTAAGAGGTAGGGATAGATAGAATAGATAGGATAGGATAGGATAAGATAGATAGATAGATAGATAGATAGATAGATAGATAGACAGACAGATAGAAGACAGACAGACAGACAACCAGCCGGGCTCTCCTTTCCAAGCTTGTATATAACATCATCCTTTCCTACTTGACAAAGGGCAGAGTTGATTCCTACCCAGAAAGTTAACATTACATAGCATCACATTTGACATCAACAAATTCTGAATTGACTGAACAGTGGTGTCAGAATTTAGCAAGTGAGTGACCCTGTCTTAGTAAAAAAAATAAGACCACAGGAATAGAATGTGTGGGTTTAAATAAAATGAACAGTATGATATGGGTGACTGGCTGTTGTGCAAACCTAAAGAGCCAGTGGCATCTTAGAAATTCTCTTTATCCCAATCTACTTAGACAACAATTTGCATTTATTAAGATTTCGTATAAATGTATGCTTTAAAAGGAGGTTTCTTTTAAAGGTTTCTTTCTGCCCCTAGAGGCATTGCAGATGTGACTGCTGTGTCACATGTGCATCAGTAGGTGGCAGAGAGGAGAAAGGCTATGTCTGCATTCAGTGTTCTGACCTATGAACATCTGAATGAATAGTAGCCTAACATTCCCTGAAAAAAAGCAAGTCTGACACCACCAACAGTTCTGTGACAGGGGGTGTAACAGAATATTTTTATTTATAAACATATTTATCACTTGTATATATATATATTATATATTACTTATCAAACACTTATAAAATACCTAAATCCTATAACCTAAAATCTATAATCTAAAACCTATAATCTAAGAACACACTAGTACCTATCTACGAGCATCTAACTAACCCCATTTTAATTTTCTTTAAAGGATATTAATATTCTTAACATAGGTTCATGCAGGATAACTTGATTTATGGCAATCCCAGCAGGCAGTCCCCTTTAAGCTTAGAGTCCATTGGGCCTAACTTCACCACTTAGCAAGACCAGTTGATTTCAATCACCAATTTGTGGCTGGTTTATAAAGTCAGTCTGTTCCAACTGCCAAATTGAGGGCTGTGATGGCTTCTAAACTCTGCTTGCCTTGTTCACTCTTCTAGTGCTCTGGAGCCCCAAGACACATGCCTTCATGGAACTCTCCCTCAGCAGGTTTTATGTCATGCCTTTGCATAAGGATATTGCAGCCTA
Organism: Lophiomys imhausi; assembly: GCA_907164525.1. Classification (NCBI taxonomy): domain Eukaryota; kingdom Metazoa; phylum Chordata; class Mammalia; order Rodentia; family Muridae; genus Lophiomys; species Lophiomys imhausi. The sequence goes on along the minus strand of CAJQZJ010003646.1, from coordinate 3,587,198 downwards.
AAGTCTGCTAATTGTACACCTTGCTATGCACTTCTCTAGCATGTCTTCTCAGTCAGTGAGGGCAGGAGGAGGAGAGCAACCGGGTGTAGCTCTCTGGTTTATATATCACATTATATCTCGAGGGTCCACAAGATTTCTCTCAATGTCCAGCAGTCCTGTTGCTTCTCACAGCAACTGACATCATCTGTGTGGCTTCTTAGCCATACCCTTTCAACAGGGCAGTTCATGTTTCCATCTCAGCAACTTCAAAGGATGCCAAGCCAATCCCCTATGTGCTACTAGGTGCTAGGCTGAACTGCATACCAATTTCACTAAAGAGGCTTAACTTCTACCACAAGGGGGCTTGGACAGGGAGGTAGCCTGTGACAACCATCAGTCCAGCACCAGGCAAGCACCAGATGGGCTCCCAGACAGGAAGCAACCTGGAGACTAAAACTCTGCCTGGCACCACGGTCCCCAGGCAGATGGCCACTCAGGAGAGTTGGGCAAGAAGTGGGCCTGAGACAACCACCAGACTGGGACCATGGGGCCTGGATAGGGAGCTAGGCTGAGATGAACAATAGTCTGGAGCCACACAAGCCTATGGGGGTCAGACCATACTAGATAGAGATGGCCCCTGCCAGGCACTATAATATGTAATGCACAAGAGGGGCATAGCACTCCTGAGACAGGACCAGATACTCAGAGATTCTGGGCACCACTAAGAGGAGCAAATAAATGGGGGAGAGATGGAAGAGGAAGAGAAACAGAAGGATGTAGGCACAACAAAGCAAGGCAGAACTGGAGAACTGAGGGTAGTAAGGAGCCATCGGAGTGAGTACCCAGTGATGCCACCTAGTGTTGGGTGTGGCTCCAGAGGTGTGTGGCTGGGAACAGTGAGATTGAGCAGAGCCAGACCCTGAATACCTCAAAGTTTGGGGCCACAAGCACTAACACTGGGGTCAGCAGGTGTGGGGGTCCAGTTTTCTCTCTGTTCCTGCCTGTCTCTCTGGACCACGTGGACACACCCCAAAGGTCTAACTTCACTGTGGCACATAGACACGACCTCACAGGTGGTCAGTCACAGGTGAGCTCAGGCACATAGGTGTCTGGGGGCCTTTTTCCCTTGTAGCATTGCCAGTATCTCAATCCTAGTCAGTAAAGTGTACCATCACCTGGAGGTACCACCCACACTTCCCATGGTTCAAAAGAGGGCCCTCACACATCTCAGAGAGCATGCACTGGGATCTTAGTAGATTTTGGGGACCATGTGGAAGATAAGACAATCATGACGTAAGCTGTGCAAAAGGTTCCCCAAATAGCGGCCTCAGGGTCATGATTCCACTGGAGGGAGTTTTCACTACTGGAGAAGGCATTTTCTGACTGTGCTGGCACTTCTTGGGACCCAAGCCCTGGAGCGCAGGTCCTTGACCCTGGTTGGCAAGGATGATGGTTCTGCCTGTGGGCTGTGAGAAAGAGGCCACCCTAGTGCTGTGAGCGAGCTGAATCCAATGGGATGTTAGAGGGAAGTGTGACCCGCTCCCACCCCAGCCTGATCTCAACCCCCCAGACACAGACCCCCTCACCATCCAGACAGTCACCCACACACCCCCAATACCGCCGATTTATGCTACAACCCAGGACCATGGTGGGGTCCTGGCTTCTGCTGCCAATGGGGCCCATATCTGCATCCATGGCCCTGCAGCAACAGGGGTCTGTTACCACCAAAAGCCAGGTGGACATGACTGGTCTGGGATGCCACCCAGGGACATGTTGATGTCTGAGGGCTGTGCAGAATTGGCCCACCACCCAACTGGGCATCATGGGAGAATTGGCCCTAGAGGCATGAGAACAGGAAAACTGACCCTGCTTCTGTCTCAGTACTCAGGAGAGCAGGCCCTGCACATTTTGGGAGTTGACAGTGAACTGGCCCCAAGGATGCGAGCTTGGGACAGCTGGCCCTACCACTCCTTTCCCTGTGGTGGCATGGATGAGGGAGAGATACCCTCCTCTCCCTCACCCCTCATCACCTGTAGCAGGTGGGAGACCTGGCCCTGGGGTCATGAGAGCAGGAGAGCAGGCCCTGCTCCTCACATGCTGCAGTATCCAAGACAGCAGGCCCTGCAGCTCACCTGGGCAGCACAGTACAGCTGGCCCTGGGTGTGGGGGTTGTGGGTGAACCAGACCCAAGGATGTGACCCCATCACATCCTGACTCTTGACCACTGAGTGGTGGTGTTGGCAAAAAAGAGATCTCCTCTACTCTCTTTTGCCCTCGCCACAGGTAGCAGATAGGAGAGTTGGCCCTGATGGGTCATGAGAGCAGGAGAGCTGGCACAGCCCCTTACCTGCTGCAGCACTCGGGAGAGCAGGACCTACACCTTACCTGGGCAGCACAGTTGAATTGGCCCTGGATGTGGGGGTTACAGGTCCAGAACCAGGGCTTTAAGTTGGCCCACCCCAACATCTACCCCATGGATGAACTGCTGGAGTGCATGAAGAGGCCAGTTTTACAGACCCAAAACCACAGGATCTCCATGACACAGGGCAACAACAGGATATCTGAGAGGAGTCCCAGTGAGGTTCCAGTATTGACAAAGTAGCAGAAGCCAGAGGCCTCGAACCAGACCAAAGAGTCATTGTAATGAACATTTGCAAACAAAAAAGTGTGAACCAAAGGGAATATTGTGGGACACACTGTAACACACTACAGCTTCCACAGTGAGATTTTTTTTGTTTTTGGTTGGGAGAGGTTGCAAGGGTGGAGGGCAGTTCTGAGGGGAGGTGGGAGATGAGTGGGAACAGGGTGCATGATGTGAAATTCACAAAATAAACAAAAGATTTTTAAAAGAGAGGGTTTTGAAGGGTTAGTGTGTATGTGTGTGTGTGTATGTGTGTGTGTATATGTGTGTGCATGTGTTGGTGCTTACATGTCATGGTGCACATGTGGAGGTCTGTAACAGAAAAATTTTCTTCAAAACACTTATATTTATTAGTACTTAAACACCTATAAAACACCTATATCCTATAACCTAATACCTGCAAACCTTAATACTTATCTAAGAACAACTAACTAACCCTTTTTTAATTTCTTAAAATGATATTAATATTCTTAGTGTAGGTGCATGCAAGATAACCTGATTTACGGCATTCCTAGTAGGCAGTTCCTTTCAGGCCAAGCATCTGTTGGGCCTAACTCTTCCAGTTCATATGGCCAGTTTGCTTCAACCACTAGATTGTGATCATCTTATAAAGTCAGTCTGTTTTAACCACTAAACTGAGGCTGGCTTCCTCCATCAGCTGAGACTCATTTCTCTAGTCTCCTCAGCCCATGTATATCCTTCACAGCCTAAAGCTTCTCTGAGTGGCTTCCGAACTCTGCCCGTCTTTTCTGTTAGCCTTATTTGCAGAAAAAGGTGTTTCTCTGGCAGACTTGTAGCAAAAAGTCTCTAGAAGTCTCTATCTTGGACTCCACCTCTCAGTTTATGACCATTGAGGTCTCAATACTGACGAAAGGCGTACCTTGCTGTACACTTCTCCAGCATGCATTAATTTCTCAGTCTGTGAGGGCAAGAGGAAGAGGAAGAGGCTGCGCATGGAGCTCCCTAGTTTATGTATTGCATCATCTCACAATCCTTGGTGGTCTCCAGGGCCCACGGATTTCTCTCGATAGTCAGCGGTCTGGTGGCTTCTCACTGCAACCCATGTCATCTGGAGCTTGTGCCGTTTCTTAGCCACATCCCTTCAACAAGGCATTTCGTGTTTCTCACAGAGCTATGGCCTCAACTGGGCTTTGTCCATTCCAGCAAGTTAAAGGGACGCCAAGTTCCTCCTTATGTGCAGCCAGATGCTAAGCTGGACTGCATGCTATTCACTAAAAGGCCCAACTTCTGCCACAGAGGTCAGAGGACAGATTGTGAGAATCTGCTCGTGGAAAATTTGGGACCCCAGGGATCAAACGCAGGCTTGGGAGCAAGAATGGCCCTCAACCCATCTTGCTGGCCCTCAATGTATCTTTTTTAGTCTGAGATATTTACTCAGTACAATGCTTTTGAAGTTCAGCTCTGGCACTGCACCATCAGAAGATTTTTTTCTTCCTCTTTAAAATATACTTATTTTATTTTTATATGTATGGATGTTTTGCCTACATGTATTTCTGTGCACTACATACGTGTGTGTGTGTGTTTGTGTGTGTGTGTGGTGCCTGCAGAGATCAGAAGAGGGCCTATGGTGTTATAGTTGGTTATGAGCGGCTATGTGGGTGCTGGGAACTGAACCCAGGTCCTTTAGAAGAGCAGACTCTTAACTACTGGGCCATCTCTCCAGTCCCTTTACTTTTCCTTAGTGGATGATATTCAATCATATGAATACCCTGCACTTTGCCAGTTTGTTTACAAACATAGTTAAAACTCCAAATGCACTTTGAAATTAAAAAAAAAATAAGCAAGGGTTAGGGATGTTTCTGTCACAATGCCTGAGGATGAACTGTCCCTGGTGGCTCTAGCTGTGTCCTCTGCAGTGACCTTGGGTTCACCCTTTGGAGAACAGCATACATTTATTGCTGACTAGTTTTCTTAGCTTGACTTAGCTTAGAATAAAAACAATGTTACTGCACCTTCTAAGAAACCCTAATATCTTTTTCTGTATTTCTCCAAGGTGCTCAGGTATTGGCAAATATGATAATCTGATTTTTAAAGTCATCTCTGACCAGACACTTGGGTCACTGGTAATAATCAACACAGGGAATCCATGCAGCGTGTTCCTTAACACGGAGTTACGCTTTGTGTTCATCTGTTATCTCCTCGCTTTTTGCCACTTGAGACCATAGGTCAAGGTTGAGATAGTGAGGTTGGAGTGCCCAGACTATCACCATGCTAGTTGCTTGGCCACATATCCTCCATGACTGTGTCTAGCTTCAGTGTGACAATGATAAGAAAACAAATAACACTTGTTATTTGTTTTTGGCCATGCTGTTCCCAGCCTAAAGGTTTGTCTAATTAATTAATTTCCAGGCACACCAAATATAATTTGATGTCCTGAGAGAGCTATAATGGGGACAGTGATATCTAATAGTCTCAGGCTCCAAGAGCTAAATAAGACTTTGCTTGAGATCTTCCAGACTATGACAGCATCATTGCTGCACCAAGAAGACACATGGTTTGAGAAATAATTTGGGGCTTAATAGTTCTCATCATGTTACCTTTGTCCTATCCATTAAACAAATGCCCAAACTGTGGGGAACAATTGGCCTTGTTGTTTCCAAGGATAATACTGTCACTTAGAATAAATTGTACTGTGTGCAACCCCAGATCTTCCTCTGTGCTTTCTGCAGTCTTGTAGCACATTGGGTCTTCATTCATTTGCACTGGTTGTTTTGGAATGTAGGTTGCTTGTCTGTCTCACTTTCCCTTTATGGGGTGAGTGGATCTAGTTCCAAACTCCCGTGAGAGCTGGCTGCTAGTGGGTCTCAGTTTTCTCTTGGAATTCATACTTTTGGGACAAGGGAATCTGTCTGTAAACATACCTGTGAGTATCTCTGCCCTACTGGGGAAGCTCCTGAAAGCTAACGGACTGACTCATAGATGGCTAAACTAATGTACTGTTGAAACTAGAGGAAATGTTGTATAGGAAGACATGGGAAATAACCGATGACTTGCTACTCTCTATTCTGGAGAGCTGGAGTGGATAACCCACCCACTCCCAAGAAGTAACGTGTGACGTCTGTGTTGACCACCCCGCTACACAGTGGGCCGAAGGCAACCCACCTGGCTCAGCAGGAGCCATGATGTCAAAATGCTGACAATCTCTGGAAATGGTAAGATCAGCTAGCCATTCTGGGAGGACTCTGGAGATGGCATTGGAGGATACAGCCCACTTTAGGAAGACTGAGGATGTACAGTGCTCCAGTTTGCTTCTCTATCACAGTGATGAATCACCATGACCAAGAGGAACCTGGGGACAAAGGAATTTATTTCCCTTACAGGTCACAGTCCATCACTGGGGGAAGCCAAGGCAGGAACCTGGAGGGAGGAAGTGAAGCAGAGGCCATGGAGGAACGCTGTTCACTGGCTTAACTCAGCTTGCTTCCTTATACAATTCAGGGCTGCCTGCCCAGGGATGGCAACCCCCACATAGTCACATAGTGGGCTGGGCCTCCCACATCAATCATTAATCAAGAAAGTGCCCCACGGAGTTGCCTACAGGCCAATCTGGTGGGAGCATTTTTTTTTTTTCAATTGACATTCTCCCTTTCCACATGACCCTGGCTTGTGTCAAGTTGACAAAAAACTAGCCAGCACAAAGAGTCAGTACTCTTAAAAAAAAAAAAAAAAGTGGAGCAAATGCTGAAGCAGGAGTAGAATTAGCTGCAATTGGTAACAAGACCCAAACGTTAAAGGAATAATAAAAACCAACAATAGCCCCTGCTGACTGAGAACCTGCCAAATGTGAGGCTCGGTGCCAAGTTTCTCACACTAATGAGTCACGGTTCCTGCGGTGAGTCTGAGCTGGCCTGAGACCCCGGCTCACTCCTTTCCTCCTACCCATGTTACCCCTCATTACATGGCAAACCCCACAGGAAGGAGCAGAGTGGAAGAAGACAGGAAAGGGCAAACACGACCTACAGAGTCCCCCCTTCTCCTCAGCAAAGAGCCCCAGTGCCTGGCGAGATGAAGTCAGTCAAAATTATTTGCAGAAAGAATCAAAGATAAAATGTTCAGATAGAAAATTTTGATTGTGGTTCATTTTGCACAATGGGGCCTACACTTGCATTTGCCATTGTATCCCCCTCTCTCAGGAAGCATTTTGTATATGAATTATACTTTTAAAATTTGGAAAATTATATATATAATATGTATATATATACATATTATATATATGTCAAATCAGTGTGACAAAAATACCTTTAGAGGAGAAAATATTTACTTATTTTCGCTCATGACTCTGAGAGCTCCTGTGACCCCATGCATTTGAGCAGACAGAGCATCATGAAAACAGAGTCACGGAGGAGGGACTTTACTGCAAGACTTTTTTCAGGAATTTTAAAGACCGATATCTGCCCCGAAAGTCATGCAGCAGTTGCAACCCAAACAGGGACCCCCCCCCCCGTTGGTCTCAGCAGGTGCTCTCCAGCCATGGGAAGGGTGGCTTGTTCTTCTGATGTCCAGTCCATAGACTGAATGGTGAATGCTGAGTGGTGGCTTGGTGTAAGGTGAAGTCACTCTGGCCAATGGTGTCGCAAAGCAGGGAATATCTGGGGGCTACTTGATTTAAATGAAGAATGATGTTTTCCTTGAAAAGTTTTATTTTTCCTATCTGCCAGAGACACACATTGAAAAGGAAATCACTTCTTCTTCCGAACAGACTGCCCAATTTTATAACCGTGAGGCCCATTTTCATCGTCTTTTAAATATTTTTTGCTCTGTTCTCACATGAGTCTGAAAGTTACAGAATGTGATGTTCCAGTGAGAGCTGCTCAAAATAAAACTAAAAAAGCTTCCAGAGAAACTCCAACTGCGAAACCATCCTACAGTCAAGAAAAGGCTGACAGCTAGAAAAACCTTTGTATGCTGTGCTGGCTAGTTTTATGTCAACTTAACATAAGCTAGCGATGCTGGAGGAGAGTCCCAACTAAGAAAATGCCTCCATAAGATCAGGCTGTAGGCAGGCCTGGGGGTATCTTCTGTTCATGGTGGGTGGCGTCATCCCTGAGCTGGTGGTTCCTGGGTTTTATAAAAAGGCAGGCTGAGCAAGGCAATGGGGAGCAAGCAAGCCAGTAAGCAGCATCCCTCCATGGCCTCTGCGTCAGCTCTACCTTCAGGTACCTGCCCTGCTTGAGTTCCTGTCCTGGCTTCCTTTGATGGTTCGAACAGTGATGTGGAAGTGTGAGCTGAGTGAACCCTTTCCTCCCCAACTTGCTTTTGGTCATGGTGTTTCATCCTAGCGGTTGAAACCCTGACTTAGACATATGTTAACTCTGAGACTGCAATTTAGGATACAGAGGCATCTCTTTCTCTCTAAAATTTTAGGAGATAAAACAAGGCAACTATTTTTCCCAGGAGAGTGAGAGATAGAGATAGATAGATGATAAATAGATAGGTGACAGATAAGATGTAGATAGTAGATAGATGATGGATAGATAGATAAATGATAGACAGTGTTCCCACCTTTTAAATCTTCTAGAACTTTCCCAAATAACACCACCAATTACGAACCAAGGGTTTAACACATAAGCCTGTGGAGGACATTTCATACTCAACCCATAAATAATAGCACCTGTGTGCTAATGTTCAGATAGTTTAAAAACTATGATCAATTTAGTTCCTAATTAGAGTCCTCTTTCTGTACACACAAAGCCCTTCTGTGTGTGTAACTTATTCACACACATAAATCTTGAGTTGACTAAGTGCCTCTTAGCAATGGTCTGGACACCAGCTGCAGCCTGCATGGTGGCCATTGTGAAGATGGATCTGAGTCCCACGCTCAGGATTGCTGTGGCTTTCTCAAGTCAGAAGAGGCTGCTGGCCAAGACACCTGGTCTCCTCTCTCTCTCTCTTTCTTTCTCTCTCTCTCTGTGGATAAAGAGTATCTACGCTTATTTGTGGCCATTCATATATCTGTAAGAGAGAGAAGAGAAGGAGGAAGAGAGAGACAGAGACAGAGAGACAGAGATTTAAAATGTCCTTTAAATCATATGATTGCAAGGATAACATTTCAAGTCAATCCGAAAAAAATCCAGGGAATTCAATAGCAAACTAGACCCCAAAATTAGGAATCCAAGGTGACCAGTCTATTTACTATTAAAGCCCCTGGCCTGTAAGATGGCTCAGCAGGTAAAGGCACCTGCCGGCAAGTTTGAAGATCTGAGTTCAATCCCCAGGACCAGTGGGATAGAAGCAGAGAACCAACTTCTGCAGTTGTCACCTGACCTCCATGTGTGTACTGTGACACGTGTGCCCACACACATGTACACAACCACACAAATAGGTAAAATATAATTTAAATAATTTAAAAGAGAAACATTGAAGATTGTTTGAATTACATGGCTTGGTTTACTGTAATTTTCCCTCAAGCTCCATCCTTAGGTTAGATATAAAAATGTTCGTGGACGTAACATTTCCCAATGACGTATTCTACAATAAGCTACAGTCCCTCTGGCAGGTGATCTGACCTACAGTCTGAACTGTGCTCCCATTTTGTAGATGAAGGTGTTGAGGCCCAGGAACTCCTAGCCAGGGAGTGCAGCTAGGGATGATTTCTAGCCACAGATGAATGCATCCTTTTGTATGTATGAGTGTGTGTGCGCGCCTGTGTGTGTGCACACGTGTGTGTGTGCATGTGTGTGTGCATGTGTGCTTCCTTTTATTCTCACTGATGACCCTTTCAAATAGACTGCAAGGATGAGGCCGAGGTCCTCAGTTCCGCACCCTTGGCAGATGTGGAAGGTGCCTGCTTACAGCTGAATCTTTAGTGAGGAGACTAGCCAGATCCACATGTCTGGATACTCCCAAAGCGGGCACAACACTGCGAGTCTGCAGCAGCAGTGGTTTCCTGCCAAGGAGGCAGCTGAGCTTCTGAATGGAGGAGCCAGCGCTGTGTCTGCCTGGGGGAAGTTTTGGCTCCATCAGCAAGGCATCCAAGTGGGCTGGAGCAATTTGTAATTAGACGTTCTCATTTGCATTTTTCTCCCTAACCGCGGTTTAGAGCCGGCCCTTAGACACGTTGGATACTGACTCTGGGAACAGGATTTGCTTCTGTGCCCAGACCTGGAGGCAGCAGGGACTCCAGCGGGGGCCATCTCCAGAGGTCAGGGACCACACAGGACAACTCTTCCACACCACCTCTTGTTTCTTTGATTTGTGGCTGTGATATTTCACCAGGTGCTCTGGTTTTTACCATAGCAGATATTCGGACCCTCCCCGTGTTGTACCGGTGATCTTGGACCAAGCATTCAGCCAAAGTTTAAATTTTCTCTCATAAAATGGAATAAGACTCTCATCTCCCTAGGGTTCTTGTGTAGATAATGTGAGTCAATATTTACACCTCAGTGAGGGACCCAATGACAGATGAGCCCAGGAAGCATTTGACTGTTGTCATGATGAAATATGGACAGGGAAGATCAAAACATTGTGGGAGTGACTGTGGAGATGTAGGTTGTCTTGGGGACCCAGTGAAGCCTTCTGTTTTAGGAGATATATGTATGTTATTAACATATATTAATTATATATGATATTCCATGTCATTATGACTTTTCATATATACATAATGCATTTTGACTATGTTCGTCTCATTGATCTCTTTCATCCCCCTCCCTCTTCGGCTGACCCCTTCTTCTTCCCACCTAGAGATGATACGGTAAATGAAGATTTCATGTCCAGTCAGGGCAACACGGAGCCAGTGTCCTGAGATGGTTTGCAAATGTTTAGACTTGGAAGCCCCCTGCCCCCGCGCCTTTTCCTTCTACTAAAGGAAGTTAAAAAGACCTTGTAGTTGTTGTGTGACACTTTCTCTGTGACCTTCGAGGACATGGGCTAGTAGAAGGCTATCACTTTAAGGCAGGACTTGACAGCGACAAAGTCCACATTTGGGGCCAGAGATGCTGTGAGAGGGAATGCTTTACACAGTGTAAGCTGCTTAGCCACATCCCTGGTCTCTACCAGTTGTCTGATCTTTTCCAGAGCTGGAGAGATGACTCCATGTGTGTTGCTCTTGCAAACAGCTCCTGTTCAATTCCTAGGGCCAGGGCCAGGGAGCTCACAAGCGATTGTAACTCCAGCTCCAGGAAGTCCACCTCCTCTCCTGACCTCTGTAGATACTGTGCAAACATGCATACACACACACACACAGCACACACACACACTACATACACACACACATGCACAGAGAACACATAGACACACACACTACACACAGCACACACACACATACATTTACACATACACAGAAAGCACATACATACACAGAGATATACACACAGAGTGCACACAGACATTGCCCACAGCACACACACACACACACATATACATACACAGCACAAGAGCATACACATATGGCACACAAACACATAGCACATATAGCATACACAGCAGACACGCACAGTATACACACATACATACACAGAGAGCATACACACCACCCACACCCTCACACACAGAGACACACACTTCAGACCCACAAACTATACACAGCACACACACATACATACACACGGAGCACACACAAACACACAGCGCACACAGTGTTGGCACATGCTCCCGACATTCTGCCTGCTGTAGGGAAAGTCACTCTTGGATGAGAGTCACTACCCTAATCAGCTTACTGTAGAAGCGCACAGCATTCAGAATGAATAAACCACAGTTTATTCTTCCAAGCTCAATGACCGGAGAGAATAAAAATAAACAAGTAACAATAAAATCAAAGTCAACCCGTGCCTTGGCCAGGGTCTAGAGGTGGCCTTCAGGCACGACATACATTCTGCCTCTTGGCAACTAACTGAGCTGGGGCCAGGATGCCCAGCATTCCCATTACTCTATGGTTCTAGGTGGAACTGGTCAGAACAGAAATCTGTTCAGTTCTGGAGATGGCCACTATGCCAATAGGCTCTGCGGTCTACTGGAGGGATGGGCCCAGACAGAGGGGCACAGTCCACTCCAGCACATGCTCTGTCTCTCTCCTTGGCCAGTGTTTGTTCTCAACATCTAGTCCCACTGGCCACCCACAGCCCCAGCCTGCTGCCTTGACCTTGGGCTTGCAGTGAGGTGGGGGTGGGGCAACCTTCCACAGGCCACAGCTTTCTCCTCAGGGTCGTTCTTTTGTACCAGGGCATTCTCATCAGACGCCCCCCCCCCCGCAAGGTCCCACAGCCCCTGGGTAGTGCTTTCAGAGGTCTGCATAAGACTTACTCTCTTGCCTCATGCCTCCCTCCTCCATGACACCTCCGCTCAGCTCAGCTCAGCTTCCCCTGTGATTGGGCGACATTAAGTTTCTATATCTCACATCCCTCATTCCGTAACACTTGAGTGATGGAGTGAATGAAATTTGATGGTGGCCCTCTCTGCCTCAGCCTATCCCAGGACTAGCATTTTCGAAGCCACTGCTGTCTAAGACATGTCTGTCCCAAGGGAGGACATTTGGGATGTGACTCATCCTCAGAACAGAGGCTGAGCAGACAGGGAGAGTGGTCAACTTCCTTCCTAATTCAATAGTTGGTAATACACTTACCCGACCTTGAGAGAGGGCATGCCTGTTCCAGGAGTCAATTTGTCTGGCTTACAATAGAGGATAGTAGACCAGGAGAAAATGAACTCTTTCCAGATCACACAAATGAGGTTTTAGAATGCCAGATTTAAGACTGGCTTGGATGGTGAGTTCAGCCATGCAGGGTCCCACCTTGCTCTCACTAAAAGTGAGGATGTTTGTGTAAGAAATGATGGAAGAGGGCACTGAGAAAGGGGAAGGGAACAGCCGGGACAGGTCAGAGAGCAGGAGACTTGTTATTGAGTTCCAGGGTGATCCAAGTTCAGTTCTTGGGGAGCTCAGGGAATAAGATGAGTCACGCTGGGATTTCTGAGCCTTGGGAAGAGTGTTAACTCTCATATGAGTTCTCTTTGAACCTGCTCTGCACAGTGGAAGACCGGAGCCTCACAGATGCACACAGTGGGAAATGATCTGACATGAGTTAAGATGCCCAGGCCCAGGGGAACACGCTGATGGGCTGACGCATCTGGAGCTCTCTAGGCCCTCAGAGATTTTGCATATGGCTCAGGACTAAGACAGAAACCAGATCTTAGAGGAAGAACATTAAAAACTAAAAAAATTGTGTCTTGTTTCTTGTCTCTTGTCTCTGAGGAAGGGACAGTTACTGCTGTCTCTGAATCTTCAATAATTCATACCAAAGCATTTCTCACTCATATTCTTCTGGTTACATGTACACAGTGAAGTGTGTGTTGTATAACTCGCTCAGCTTCTGTATTTCTTATTATTGTTTGGTATCCCCTTCAGACTTGATGAATAAATCTCTCTCCTCTTGATAAGAAATGTAGCACCAGATCAGAGAAAAATAAACATTATTGGGAAATGTCACAAAACAAAGATGTCTTAGGTTTTTTTTTTTGTGATGCTGTAACAGAATACCTGAGGCTGGGAAATGTATTAAGAGATTTACACAGCTTGTGATCTACTGACCAAAAAGTCTAAACAGCACAGTTTTTAGCATCTGGTAGGGGATTCCTGGCTGTGTCACAGCATAGCAGAAAAGTAGAGGGAAAATTGGCAAAGCAAAGGGACCAAGCATGTGGGGTAGCCTCAACTTAAAGCAACCTGCTGTGCTGGTAGCTGATCTAGTCTCCCAAGAGTGAACCAACATCAATTTCCTCCCTTGAGGGGCTTGGCTAGTGAAGGGGGAGTGACAAGGGCTTTAGGTCATTCTGAAGCGCCATCTTGACTCTCTGGTTGGGTGGTAAGGCACATGGATATTCTGGATGCCTGCCTGCCTGCCTGCCCATCCCTATTTCTCTCTCTCTCTCCCTAACTTCTCCCTCGGCGGCATCATGTCCCTGGATGTCTGGGCCAAGGGACGTGAGATGCTGACGTCAGCGTCCACTGGAATTATCTGTACGCTGCAGACCCTGTGCTGGAGATCTGACTCAGGACAGACAAACCTGTAACCCTGAGTGCTGGGCTAAGAGCATCTAGAGCCTCTTCTGAAAGATCAGGTGCAAACGTGTCCCTGCCCACCCCTGCTATCCAACATCAGCACTGAGGAAGCATGCATTTATTTATTTGTGCGCTTGCCTATTTATTTATTTATTTATTTATTTATTTATTTATTTATTTATTTATTCATTTACTTATTGTAGCAAGGTGCCTTTTAACTATCCACTATATACATTCAGCTTTATTTTACTGTAGTGAATTTATTATGCTTAATACCTCCACCTCCCTTCCACCCCTCGTTCCCTTCAACTCCCCAACCCTATGTGGGAGAGAAAGAAGGGTAAAAGGAAAAAGGACACAGTTCTCTTCAGGCCACTTCCTGCTGATTAGGGTCGTTGGGTTCTTTGGGGGCAACACCAGTCTCAGTAGAAGTCCAGCAAACCAGGAGACAGCAGCAGGAAGAACAAGCAGCAGATTGGGGGAGCACCAGCAGCTGGGAGAGCAGCAGCCTCTTTCTACCTTGTAGCCCTTTCTTTTCTTCATAGAGCTTTCTCCTACTTCTTAATAGAGCCTTTTCTCTTCTCTGTAGAGCCTCTTTACTCTTCTGTAGAAAGCCCATTCTCTTTTACTTCTTTGTGGAGCCCCTTCTTCTCAGGGCTCTGGTTTTTTCCCCCTACTTTGTAGAGCCCCCTTTTCCTTGGGGCTTTGGCTTTTCCCCCTCTTTTGTAGATCCCTGTTCTCCTCAGGGCTCTGGCTTTTTATCCTCTCTCAAGTCCTCAGTGTTAAACTTGCTCAGCTGGCTAAGCCACGCCCCTGCTAGCTCAGGAGACAGTTAATACTTTACACCTGTGTCTTAAGCAGCCTCACACCTGGGATTAAACACAAACATCCTCACAATTGGTTTTAATAAATTCCTACCACAATTTATTATTATTTATTTTGTGTGTGTGTTTGTCCAATTCTGTGAATGTGGGCAAGTGGGTCATAGCACACGGGGGTCAGGGGACAACTTTCAGGAGTTCAGTCTGCTTTGTTGAGCCAGGTTTGGTTTGGATTTTTTTTTCTTTAGGACTACTGCATACTCTAGGCCAGTTGGCCCATGGGCTTCGAGGCTTTCCTCCTGTGCCCACCTCCTATCAAGCTGTAGAAATACTGAGATCAGCAGAGACTTGCAACCACATCTGGCTTTTCATGTAGGTTTTGGGGATTGAATTCTGGTCATCAGGGTTCTGCAGCAAAGTCTTTTACAACCCCCAACCTCTCACTATCTATCTATCTATCTATCTATCTATCTATCTATCTATCTATCTA
>CAJQZJ010003646.1:3548456-3567212 GCA_907164525.1 Lophiomys imhausi | reverse complement strand
GAAGGGGGACAGCAGTGAAGGGGGACAGCAGGGAAGGGGGAACAGCAGCGAAGGGGGACAGCAGTGAAGGGGGAACAGCAGGGAGGGGGGACAGCAGGGAAGGGGGACAGCAACAGAAGTATCGGGAGCAGCGAGAAACCAAGTGGGCATACAGCACTGCTTTGTACTGGGACCCCGTTCTTTCTGGGCTGTCTGTCTGCAGATGCCACCCACTTGGAACTGGCCTTTCCTCAACTTTCCTGATAACGCTCTTACCCACCCAGCTAGAGGCACTTCTCTTAAAGTCGCAGGGACAACAGTGATTTTCAGCCTTCCTAATGCTGTGGCCCTTTAATATAGTTCCTCAGGTTGTGGTGACCCCTGACCATAAAAACTATTTTCATTCATAACTGGGATTTTGCTACCATTTTGAATTGTAGTATAAATATGATAGGTAGGATATCTCATATGCGGCCCCCATGAAAGGGTCATTTGATTCCCAAAGGGGTCGAAACCCACAGGTTGAGAACTACTGCTCTGAGGGTCATCCCTGGCTTTAGTAAGTCTTTCAAATGTGAAAACAAGGGAGGAGGTTGAGATAGTGAGGTATATCCTATGATATGCTAAATCTTCTTCCTGTGGCCAACAGCTCTCTCCTGAAAGGGGGTAGGAATTGCCTATGATCCCCGATGCATGGGTTGTGGGTGGCACCAGATCATAAGAACTCTTATCTCACAAGCTAAACACTTTGCATTTTACATCAAAGGCGATAAAGACTACTGAAGGCTTTACAAGTTGGAGGATAGCAGATACAGTTCAGGAGAGAGAATGAACTCTCTATATTGCAGAAAACAGATAAATAAAGGGGGAGACATGGAGGTGGGAGGCTGGGTCACAGGGTGTTTGGCTACCTAAAGCAGACAGCAGCGTCAGAAACTGGCCAGGGCAGTGCAGGAGGGGAGGGAGAAGGAATCACCCATGAGGGCAGCAGAGGAGAAAGACAGGAGGGGAGTAGCCAGCTAGCTCAGCCTTCTTGGATAATTCTAGAACCATGAGAGTTTACACAGCTGTCTGTGTGAGTAGCTCGGGAACCACACAGCACACTGCTCATGCAGCAGTCGAGGAGCCACGTCTGGTATCCAGCAGTGATGAGATGTTTACCAGAGGAACAAAAACCAGAGGGCAGTCCTGACTCAGGGGAATGGAAGCGGCCACTCAGAAGATGGGCTGCAGTTCTCCATGCCAGTGCCTCCTGCAGAGTTGCTTCAGCCGGCTCCCCTGGAAGACAACTTACTGGATCCTTAAAGACTGCTAGACAGAAAGGAGAAGCGATTGCCACACAGCCACTTTCGGCTGAATCCTGCCCACTGGGTTGGTTCCTTTCATGGAATGTCTTACGTGCCACCCTTGTCCCTCAGCACAACAGAATAGCCGTGCAGCCGGCCTCTCCCCATTGTGCCTCAGTGGGTGTCCATGCAGGCTTCTTGGGGCTATGGAGAAGATCCAGTAACAGCAGCACCAGCTCTTAGAGATGGGATGACACATCCTTCTTGCAGGTGTCTTGGTCCGTTCTACCACGCATGTACTTCACAATGTCCTTCTGCCCCCAGCCTCCATTTTCCACTCATGTTGGTCTTCTCTGTCCTCAAAGCTCTGCAGCCATCTTGAAAAGTCACTGGCTGGTTTCTTCTCCTTCTAGCCCCTATCAGCCTTACACTTCAGAGCCTTTCTCGTGGAGACTGGGCTAGGCTCCTGTCTGTGAGTATAGGAGTGGAGGGAGGTGGAGCTGAGACTGGGATGTAATATGAGAGAAGAATAAAAACAAACAAGCAAGCAAACAAAAACCCCAAAATACAAAACAAAACAAAACAAACCCCAGTGCCTTCCTTCGCACTTCAAGCAAATTATGAAGGCAAATTCCTGTATACAGAGAGATGAGTTCATTCAGCTGAGAAGAAATGAGCCAGCCAGGGAAACAGTCACCATCACATTGTTATACCTATTGTGATTTGAATGTGTGATTGATTCCCTACTCTGCTTGTCCCCCATCCCCCCAGCTCATGTGTTTGAACATTTAGTCCCCAGCTGCTGGCCATGTCTTGGAAGGTCATTACAGCCTTAGGAACAGAGCCTAGCTGGAGGAAGTAAGTCACTAGGGGGCGGGTCTGAATGTTTTATAGCCCAGCCCACTTTCTGTCTCTGCTTCCTGGTCCTCTGAGGCGGGAGGAGGCAGCCTCACAGTCCCACTGCCATGCCTTCTTTCCCTGCGGTGATTATTGATGTCCTCTCAAGCCAGGAGCAAAAATAAGTCCTTTTTCTTCTAAGTTGCTTCTGTCAGTAATTGGTTACAGCAAGGAGAAAAGTAATTTATATATATATGTTATATAAAATTATATATATGTATTTTTTTACTCAATCTTCACAATGAAACTGTAAGATCAGTATTACCACACCTGTTTCAGGAATGATCAAACCGAGACTAGAGGAATTAAATACCATGCCAAAGAGCCCCAGCCTGAGACGGACAAAAAATCAGGACAGACTTCCCATCCCACCCACTAGGTCTCCATATCCCACCTTCAAAATTCGAGGCTAAAAAAAGTCCCAGACCAGCCTGGGCTACAGAGTAAGTTCCAGGACAGCCAGAGCTACACAGATAAACCCTGCCTGAAACAGCAAACAAACAAAGATATTAGGCAAAGTTGAGGACAGGGAGGCAGTTCAGTGAGTAAAGGCACTTGCTGCCAACCTGGATGACCCAAGTTTAATGCGCGGAACCCCCATGTGGGAGGAGAGAGCAGACTTGCACATGTTGTCCTCTGACCTCTACACATACGCAGACACACAATTAAGTACATAAATATAAACATTGTTAAAAATATTGAGCAAAGTTTAAAATGTAATTACATAGGACTGGAGAGAGGGCCCAGTTTTTGAGAACACTGGCTGCTCTTCCAGAGGACCCAGGTTTGGTTCCCAGCACCCACATGGAGTTTACAACCATCCGTAATTTCAGCTCCAGAGAATTCAACACCCTGTTCTAGTCTCCACAGGCACCAGGCACACCTGTGACACACATACAAGAAAAATACCCATACGTAAAATAATTATGAAGAAATTAAGTATAAAACCTCAGACTGGTTCTAGAACAAAGAGAGAAAACCATGTCGCTATGATTTTGACAGAGATGTAACCATCTAAAACATCACATTGTAAAGACTGTGCATGCAGGCAATTTGCATCTCAGCTGGGGAGCCTAAAGTAGGGCTAGACAGAAGGAGTGTGGGAAGGCAAGGAAGCAGACAACCTCTCAAGTGTACTCAGCTCTCAAAAAATAACCTCCAGGATACAAGCCTTGCCGCAACACGGAGTATGCAAGTCCCCATCAGACACCGCCAGCTTCTCCAAACAGAACTGGGACAGGTTCCTAATAAGCAGGAATATTTTCAGAACATATACATATCAACCCCCTTTTCTGCCTGTTGACTTTGATTTGAGAGTTACCAACTTTAGTTATGAACAAAACAGCAAAGATTAGAAGAAAGAGTAAGGTTTGGGGGCGGAAGCCTGTGTTCCTGTTTTCTTAGCTTGGCTTGGTGAGCCAGGAAATTACTTGTCCTTCCTAAGCCTGCACTTTGGAATTTCAGAGGGAAAATATTAACGAAGATAAACTTATATAGAAATGAATAAGTGAATTTGTTGTTGAGATGAATTACCTGGACAAAAAAGGTGGTTTAAGGGGCCTGCAGTGATGACCAGTGGGTAAGAGCACCAACTGCTCTTTCAGAGGACCTGGGTTCTATTCCCAGCACCAACATGGAGGCTCATAACCATCCATAACTGCAGTTCTAGGGGAGCCAGTATCCTTTTCTGACCTCTATGAACTCATACACATAAATAAATAATTTAAAAAAAAGCAAGCTGTTAAGGAAATATTCATTTTGCCCCACTGTTTAAAGAACCCACCAGGGTGGGGATGGCACTGCAGCATTCATGGTGGCAGGAACATGGCTCTGGAGCTCCTCACCTCAGGCCAGAGCAGAAAGCAGCAGTGGAGGATGTGGACAGTCCTTTCTCTATTTTATTCACTCCAAGACCCAGCCCATGGGATGGTAATGCTCACATTCAGAATGGTCCTCCCCTTCTCTGTTAATCTCTGGAAACACTGAAAACTGGAAACAGACATGGCCCGAGCTGTGTCTCCTAGGTGACTCCAAACCCTGTCTAGCTGACAGTGAAGATGTTCACCGCAAGGCGCTACCTTTTGTAAGAGAAATTAAATGAAGCTCTCATTACACAGCTGCTCCACTGTGTGGAAGAACAGGAGGATAAACAGCAACCAACCTAGCAGTCATGAAACCGAGCTGGACAGAAATGGGGGTCGGGTGCTGTGCTGACACGCTGCTCATTATCTGGATTTGTGTAGATTCCACTTTGAAGTCATATTTATGCTTTGTATGAATTGAAATAAAATGGAATAGAAAACCCAATGAGTTTGCGAGGGAAAAACCTTAAAACAAAAACACAGCCACCAAGAGATGCACTAACCATGTTTCAAATAAATCACGTGGCAGATTGAAGGCTGAACTGCAGAGAACTCAACCAGGTGACTTTCTGATAAGGTACTTTCATATGTACATCAATTCAAAAGTAAAACCCCCCAAAAACAAATATTGAACTTTGGTTCCCCCACCCAGTGGTTATCAATTCTGGAACCACCTTCCACATGTCCTAATTTTGAATAAGTAAGTAAACAGTGATGGTGGGAAGCTAAAACAAAACAAGTCTTGCTGGCTTGTAATTGAACACAAACTCACAATTTTATTACTATTTTATTTATTTGTTTTATGAGTGTATGTGTGTGTCCTTGTACCACAGCACACATATTAGGAGATAATGATTCTCTGGAATTGGGCACTTCCCTACTGGCTAGGGGATAACTGATTGCCAAGGAGAATGGTGGCTGCTGGGGCAGGGAGTGTCACTTTTCTCCAGGGATGTGCCTTAGTAGACAGATGTCTGTATCTATGCCCATGCACACACAGGCAGCACCAACTGAGTGGTTAATAGAAAAGGGTATGTGAAGTTGGAAGGGAGATATGGTTGGGGAGCAGTTCAGATGAGCTGGAGGGAGGGACAGGGGTAGTAAATATGATCAAAACACATTGTCTACATGTATGATATTCTCAAATGAAAAATACATGTAAAAGAACAGATTGAAATAGGAAAGATTTAATGAGTTTAGAATTGTTTGAGATGTTGTAAAAGGAGAGACTCACTATATTATAGAAGAATATTAGCTGATGGAGAAAGTTCATAGGATCCTCATCCCCTTAAACTGCAGTGCAGTTGTTGATTTCGATAAAAATTATCTAATCTAGTGTCTAGTCGACACTAACACCATGAAGTGAAAAGCTCTTCAGGAATGGGATAGTCACGTCTTGGCTTGCCAACTTGGACTTTAATAGAATTGGTCTGTTGTTGGTTCTTTATCTGGGGTGATAGGAGACTCATTCACAACCCCCCAGGACAAGTCTCACTCCGTAACATGCAGCAAAATTGTCTCAGTGAAGTGTCTCTTGTTAGATTTCCAAGTTCATAGACTCTTCTGACGTCAATGCAGGGTGCACACTGGGCCAAGCCAAGCTTTGCCCTGACCGATGTGGGCAGGGTATGAAGCATCTATTCCTGTTGCAGCCACTCAAGAGCCCTGAGCAAGGCAGCTCCTGCTGCTTCTGAGTCCCAAGGGAAATGAACAAGCAGGGCTCTTCCCTATGCAGTAGCACAGTGTGAGTGGGAGGGTCCTTAGGATGGTGTCAATGGATTTATAGTGAGGTGTCAGCTGATTATAGGATGTATTAGCAGCCACAGCTTGTCGGATTTCTGAGAGGATTAGCATGTGGAAGATAATCTCATTATGCCTTGTGGCACCAAACAAAGATACTGGTGGGAACATTATTATTAAGGTGCAAATTATGGCTGATATGAAGCACTCTCCTTGGAATCCACTTAACTAGCTCCTGGCACAAGAACTGCTTCCACTATGGTTTTCACTCTCCAAATGTTGCTTGGTGGGAAGTATTCTTTCTCTGTCTTTGTAGGAAAACTTCCTCCATAATTTGCTTTCTGGTCATTTGTAGGTAATAAGAGGTTCTTCTTGTGATAATTTAAAAATAAAACATAGACTCTAAACTCACACGACTCATTTGAGTGCCATTCATGTGGTACTCTAGACTTCAAATTTATTTACTAACTTTGAAATTCATTATTATTTTTAGTTTTGCATTTTTGAGTGTCTGCCTGCCTGTGTGTCTTGGGAACTTCCTGCATGCAGTGCCCGTAGAGGCCAGAAGAGGGCGTCAGATCCCCTGGAACTGGATTTACAGAAGGTTGTGCACTCCAGTGTGGGTGCTGTGAATTAAACCCATGTCCTCTAGAAGAGCTGATGGGATGGTGTTAAGCATTCTAAATGTTGATTGGTCCTGTTTGCTGTCTGTCACTTAATTGTCTCTGATTGGTTAAATAAATCCTGAGGCCTGGAGATTAGACAAAGACAGAGATAGGTGGGACTAAGGTGTGCAAACTTTTACAGAGATAGGTGGAGAGAAGCCAAGAGTAAACAAGGAAGACATGCCATGAGGTAGATTAAAGAAGATTCTTCCATGTGGCCTGGAAGATCAACTTAATGTGGAGAATAATAGTCCAAAGGGACATATGCATATATGGGGTCATATTTGGGTAATAGAATCATGAGCTAGCTTAGATGGGCTAGGATTGCACAATTCAGGCCTAGGCTTGTTAAAATCCATCCGGTGTCTGTGTGTATTCATTTATAGTGGCAGGTTAAGGATTAACACCGCCGAATCAATTAAAGATAATATAAATACTAGGTAAATAGTTAGTTTAATTAGCTATATTTTTTCTACAAAAAGCAGCCAGTGCTCTTAACCATGGAGCCATCTCTTCAGCCCCTATTCATTATGTTTGTAGTCAGAGCCTTCTGCCGTCTTTCCTTCTTCCTTACTAACCTGTTTACTGGCCCACTCCATCGATCCCCTTTGTGCTATGTATGAGTGACACTTGATTAGCAAGTAGCCATTTCAACCTGTTAGACAGCAGCTAGCTTGCATTTTACTCTTCCAATCTGTAATTGTACATAGTGTTTCTTATGCCCTTGGGAGCACCCACTGCCTTGAGGTGAAAGAGAGTGACCCAGCACACAACACTCCCAACCAGAGCTTTCTTGGGTGCCCAGCAATTCTGTCCTCAGTATCGATACAGTTTAAGAGTCAGGAAACTGGGACCAGCAAGAGGGCTCAGTAGGTAAAGGAGCTTGCCGCCAAGCTGATTCCCAGGACCTAAGTGGTGGAAGGTGAGTGAACTCCTCTGACCTCCACATGTGCACTGTGGTACTTACACACATGCACACCTGTGTGTGCACATGAGCACACACACACAATATATGCTTTAAGAGAGTTGTGAGCTTATTTTTCGGTTATTTTCTTAGCAGTCATGTTGGCCTGATGCCCCCACTGAGCCCTCACTACCCCACATGTGGCCCCAAGATGAACAGTGGTGCTGTTGCCCAGACATATGTTAGAAACAGGATTGCTCAGACCACAGTGCAGACTCACAAAATCAAAACCTACACTTTAGGGCTGGGGAGTCTTGGGAGCGTGGATCTGTAAAAATAAATAGTAGGGGCCTTTCTAAAGCCTCCCTCCTTCCAAATAACAACAGGGAGACCAATCAGATTTGTTTATAAGTTGTTAGCAGTAGAGCTGGGCAGATGCTGAGCTGTTCTGATCCGTCTACCCTGGTCTGGACTTTCCCAGCCACGTGCCCCATTATTTGCCATCTAGTCTCGCCCTGGCTGCTCCTGCTCCATCCATCCCCATGGCAAATCCCTCATGGCACCCTCCTCACGGTGGCCTTCTCTTTCATCACCCCCTTCTCCCTGCTCCACCTGGGACCCCCTAACTGGGATTGGAAGTTCCACCTCAACTCTCCTCTCCTGCCTAGGCTGATCATCTCTTTATTAACTTATTAACCCTGAGGAGGGTCTTCCTTCCTCAGTTAACACTTTCTGAAATGTCCACACACACGCACACTCACACACATACACACATACGTGTGCACACACAATACACACATGTGTGCATACACACACTCATGCATACACACATCAGAGAAGATGGAGAACAACCTACACAACATTGAGAAAGGAGATGCTTCAATAGTATTGAGAGTGCCCACGTCTGGACAACAACCAAGTCTTGAGCACAGAAATCCGCATCTGAATGCACAGTGCACAAAGCCTTCCCCCAACATGGATCAGCAAGGCACTTGCCACACAAGTGTGAGGACTGGAGTTTGGAGCCCTGCAACGCAACCTAAACAGGCTGGGCACAGTGACACACACCTGCAACTTCAGTGCCCTGAGGGAAGGAGGGAGGTGGAGACAGAGCCCTCAGATGCTGAATGTCAGTCTTCTCGTTGCTATGTCAACCTACGCTGACAAAAGCAACCTAAGGAAGGGTTTACTTGGGCCACAGTTTGAGCGTTCAGTCCATCGTGGTGGAGTGAGAGGTGGCAGGGCCATGAGGCAGCTGCAGAGAGAGGGGGAATTGCTTGTGCTCAGCTAACTTGGTCTTTTTCATTCAGGCCCTGGCATTCAAGCCGCGTCTCCCACCTCAGTTAGAGGAAATCTAGAAATCCCACACAGACACACCCAGATGCTTGTTATCACTAATCACTGTGGTGCATCTAGATCCCATCAAGATGGCAATCAGCAGGAGTCGCCCTGGTGGGAATGCGAGGAGGCCGCAGGGCTCCACGGCCGGTGTCAGTGGGCGGCCACCACTCCCCAGCTCCGCAGCACAGGAAGCAGAGGCAGACACACACACTCGCTCATGGGGGTTTCTCATCCCGCCCTTTCATGTGGTCCAGGACCGCAGCTCAAGGGATGATGCTACCCTCATTCCAGGAAGGTCTTCCCTCCTCAGTTAACACTCTCTGAAATGTACACATGCACACACACACTACAAGTTCCCTTTAAACCATAAGCACAATTGTTAAATGATCAGCCTATAGTATTGTGGCTCACAAATCAGCCAGAAAGAATTTTAAATTAAAAAAAAAAGTCTCTGATCACTGATCACGTGGTGTCTCACTACAAGTCCCTTGTGGTGAAAGTTCCCTAGACAGATCAATGGGAAGTCATAAGTTACTGCATGTGGTGGTCTGTGCCTTTTTTCTCGGTTATTTTAGTATGTGATAGGTCAATGTGAGAATCTGTTCTTCTGGGCCTTCGAGAAATGGTTTTTAAATGTTAAGACTCTGAAATCTGGTGACAATGGCTCGTTCTTCTCTAGCCGCCTGTTTGGTGGTAGGACAGCTGGGTTCAGGCAGGTACTGGGCAGTGGGGGGTGACAATGAGGACATTAAAAATTCTGTGAGATTTGGGTTACTTTTTGTTTTGTTTCCCTATCAGTCAGCATGCTTAAAGGATTGTGGGTGCAGTAACTGAAATGTTACTTTTACAAATAATATTTTTGGGCCTGTGAAATGGCTTGGGAGTGAAGGTGTCTGGTGGCTTGGGTGTGCTCCCTGCGACCACATGGCAGAAGGACACATACCAGCTCTGCAAGCTGACCTCTGACCTCCACAGGTGCGCTGTGGCTGCTGTGTACCCACATTTACACAGATAAAAGTAAGTACATGAACTGTAATAAAAAGTTTTAAACTTTTTCTTGGAACTAAAGTTTGACTTTATATAATTATCTATCAAACACAAAATCTGCACATGGGGATAGAAATAGAAGACTCCTTTAATTCCCATTAGCTCTCCAGAGACTGCCCTTACAAGCCATTCTGGATCAGGTTGGAATTCCTATCCTTCGGTTTTTGAATGTGGTCACCGTGATGCAGCACTGGACAGAGCAGGGTCACTGATAAACTTGTGGTGCAATTGTTTTGTTGAAACAATCACACAGGAGCCTCAATTAGTGATGAGGAGAAAGCAGACATTTGCGCCTTTGTTTCCTACTGTGCTGAAAGTGAGAGTTAAATATTTGAACAGCAAAGATAAGAGACAAAGACTTTACGGACCACAGTGACAAAACTGTTTAGAAAGGGCGGCCTCCCAATAGGCTTGATTCCCACACAGGACAAATTGGTATTATTATTATATTATTTTACAAATGCAGATTCCTTCCCTCTTTGGGCCTCTTAGCCTGCTTGTCTAGAGGGAGTGCATCATGAACAAAGCAGGTGCCCATCCCTGACCCGCAGCGCTGTCCAGATCCCTTCTTTAGAGACAGGACTCCAAGCAGGATGCCATGCCCAACAGAGCAAAGTGAAACAGCGACCTTGGGAGAAGGGGACCGCCCTGCTTCCCAAGCCTGGAAGTCCCCTTGCTTGTTTTCATGTCTCGGGAGCACAGAGCCTGGCAGACACGAGGGTCCATAGATGTCGATTCTACTAAACTTGGACCCTGGCCCCTTCCCCGCTTTATTCTCAGCAGCCCGTTCGGTTTAATTTCAATGATCGTGTGTTTATGTGTGCGTGCCATGACACGTGTGTGCAGGTTAGAGGACAGCTTCAACTGCTGGCCAAATTCTGACATTCTGGGTGAATCGTTACAGAGACTGAACGATTTTGGTGTTAAGTGGTCTGGTCACCGTCCACTCATAATTTTCTCTCAGGGATGTAGCCCTGCTGGCCCCTCTTCCTTCTGTGTCAACTTTGAATGCTGTGGATCCCACCTTTCCATCCTCCTCTCATGTTTCCCATTCTGAGTCCCTCGGAGACAGATTCTGGATTCTGGAAGCACTGAATAATGTCTTTTCTTTTTTTCTCTCTTCACCTACTCCTCAAATTATTCTCCTAGTCTTCTGGGAGAGCAGGGACCTCTCTGTTTCCTTCTTACATGATGGAAAAGAGTTTTGTTTATTTGTTTCTTGTTTACCCCATCTTTGTAGAAACTGGATCTTGTTGATCCTCGCTCAATGGAAACCACAGGTTGTGAAGAGCTTTGAGAAACATGGTCCATGAGCAAGTGATATTTTATTTTATATTTCTTTCCCCATCTTTCAAGTGTATGAATGTGGTATGCATGTCTATGTGTGTGTGCTTTTGCATGTATGTGCAGGTGTGTGTGCACACCTTTGTACATGTGCATGTGAAGGCCCCAAACTGATGTTCCAGAGAATCATCTCCCATCTTTGAGGTGGAGTCTCTTGGTAACCCTAGAGCTCTCTGATGTGGCCTTGCTCTGGGGTGTTACCGTACTTTTTAATTATTAAACACTTGTTTATTAATAACTATATCTACTTATAACAAATACATTTACTACTATTCCTACAAATTCCTACAACCCCTATGAATGCCTACCACCCCTATACATTCCTACAACCCCTAAGAACTAATCACTAAACCTATTGATAAGGATACAGTCTCTAGGGCAGGTCCTCAGTCGCCAGGAAACCAGTCTCAGGGGTAGACTCTTTAATGCACTTAGCAGTCCTTTTTCTGGAATATCTCAGATGCAGGTTCATCAGGGTAAATTGGCTATGGCAGTCTCACCTTAAATAAGGCTTGAAGCTTTCTTCTCTCTGAGAGACCTCAGCCGTCTGTAGGCCAACTTACTTCCTTCGTATCAGCAACTCTGCCGCTCTGCCTCAGTCTTTAAAGCTGGCCACAGTTCCGTTCAGGCCGCTGTTCGGACATGTCAAACCCCTCTAGACAAAAGCTGAGCCACAGGGTTTAGTCCTTGGCCTTTTGCTGTCTTACTGAGGCTTTCTCTGCTCACCAGCTTCCTTCTGCCTCAGGGAGATCTGGCCATTGGTCTACCAGCACTTTCTCCAGCAGTACTCTCGGAGATCTCTATTATTGGGGCCCTTAGCATGCAGCTCTTTCTCAGGCTCATCCACTTGTCCTTAAATAGGATCACTCCTTGTTCCACCTGCTTCAGCTTAATTTGGGCTCTGCCCACTTAGCAGTTGAAAGCAATGCCAGGTCATAAAGTCTTTCCTTGTTTCACCTGGCTTCAACCTTGTTTTTCAGTCCAAAGAGACTCCTCTCGTTTCACATGACTTCATCCATAAGCTGATAAGCTAATTGCTCACAGCCAAGTTGATCTTCATGCCCCGAATTAAGAGACTGTATCAGAAACCTAGATATTCACTAAATCTAACTTATATTAATCTATCAACCCCCTACACTGGGGAATTCCCTGTCTCCACCTCCTAAGACTTGAATTATAGTCTGGACACCATACCCACCCACCTGTCCACCCCCACTCCATCCCACCCCACCCACTCACTCCACTCCACTCACCCAACCCACCCTGTCTTTTACTTGGGTCCTCGAGATCCAAACTCCAACCCTCAAGCTTACTTAACCTTGCTGATAGTATCACTTCACTTTGCAAAAACAGATTTTATTTCCCACGGGAACCTTAAAATACATGAAAATTCAGGTCACCTGATATTTGGTGTACACCTTGAGTTGTGATGTTGGCAGGAGAGCTTCTTCCGCTGATGTTTTCAGTTATTTATGGAGCACCTCCTACATGGCAAGGCTTTGTCCAAAGTGCTCAGAAACACCAATGAGCAATGCAAAGCCCCCAGCTTACATTCTATGATTAATTAGGAGACGTAGCCATGCAAGCCATTCCTGTGACTTCCTCCTTGGAGGATCGGGAGTTCAAGGTCAGCTTTGGTGCTGTAGTACTAGAGATAGCCAGGGCTACATGAAACCTTGTCATAACCTTGAGCATCACAAAGGAAGAAAAGTGACAGTGTGTTACAAGGTGACAAGTGGCATGGGTAAGAAGAACACAAAGCAACTTAGCAGTTATTAAAACAGAGGGACAGAGGGTACTTTCATCTGTCTGTCTTTGGTGATGCCTTATTTTGCCATTCAATTGCAATTTGTTGCTGGACCTCAGTGAATAAAATCACAGTTATAGTGCAGGGTTGGAATGTAGTCAGGAAGGAGACACCACACACGTGCATACACACACTCACACACATGTACACACATATACAGACTCACACTCACATTTCCACATATATACACCCTCACATACACACACATGTGAACACACACTCACACACATTTCCACACATATATACACACTCACACACATATTCACACACATGTGAACACACACATACACATGCTCACATGCACACAATACATAACATACATACACAGGCTCACATGCACACAAGTGCACACACATGCATACATACTCACATATACACACACATTGACACCCCCACATGCATACACACACTTGCACACACATGCATATACCTATGCACACACATCCACACACATGGACACACACACACACATGCACCCACATATAGCCCTGGCTACATTTCTGGGAACACTGTTAACTTTTAACCCTGAGTACAGATGTGGAGGACTCAGCTCTATGGGTTTCACCCACCCTGGACTCAGGGAAGCATTGTAATATGATTTGCTTATGGAGGTTATGAACTGACCCTGGGCTGTTGTTACAGGCAGCCAGTTTCTTACAGCAAGAAAAATTCTAAGAGTCATAAATCAACATCCTGTAAAGGATCATTGATGAGATTGCCCTGCTCTCATCAGCATCTCCCAGGAGCAGCGGCGGCGGCACCTGGGACTGGACACCCACCTCAGTGATTGACAAGCTTCAGTGATTATTTCTGCTTGATTGTCGCAGGATAGAGTCCGTGCTGCTTAGGAGAGCAGCAACGCCTTTAAAAGCCATTATGTAGTAGGAAATGAATAGCTACATAATAAAACATTCAATGTTCTAAAACCCACATTGCAGAAAAGTACTGTACTTACCAGAAACAATCATTATTTTCTCCCCATTTCTATTTCGGTTTGGACAGTTTGCTTTGTGCTATCACCTCAAGATACACGAGTTGCTCACTTGTTTGTTCTTTCTGAGACATGCTTTCATTTGACCTCAAGCTCCCCATATAGTCAAGCCTGGCCTTGAATTCCTGACCCTCCTGTTGCATCTGTCTAGGGCAGTAATTATAGGTGTGTCCACCATGCCTGGCTACATCTTCTACCTACTGGATGTTAAAGAGCAGAAATTCTGAAGGCGTGTTCTCCAGCTCTCCATTGCGGTGACAATAAACCATTTACAAGGAGGAAAGGGTAACACTGGCTCACAGTTTCAGGCCATGCTTGGCTGGCTCTGTGGTTTAGATCTGAGGTAAGATCGGAAGTAGGATATCGTGGCTGGAGAGCTGTGCGGTGGAGGTGTCTGATGAGGCCAGGGACGAGACAAGACAGGACGAAGCCTAAGGACATGTCACCAAAGATGGCCTCCCACTGGCAGGTAGCTCAGGGATGATGCCAGAGCCTCAGGATCCAATCTGTCACTTTCTAATGGCCCCGCCTTTGGATGCAGCGAGGAAAGTCAAGCCTAGCGGACTCTGTTGTCTTTCCTACTGCACCCTAAGTTGAACTGTGCATTTCCATCTGCTGCCTTTAGGTGGGGCTATTGACTGGAAAACCCTGCGTGGTTTGACTTAAGGGGTGTCTCTCGTTAACTGGAAGACCTAGCTAGTCCACACCTTGGAGGATCCCCGGGCTGAAGGGCAGAATTGCAACTGTTTACACTTCGGTGCTCAATCACGGAGCTTGAGAAGCCGAGTTCCAAAGGCTTCCACCCATACTCCTGGTGTTAGGTAACTTCATGTTCCAATAGCAAATATCTAGATGGGTATTTATTTTTCCAATTATGTGGATGCATGTGTGCTGGTGTTGAACCCAGATTTGGAAAATGCATTTTATCAGCAACAGGCGTGTAACTCCACTACTCTTCAGAAGCATTGTATTGCTTTCAAGGACCTAGGGAGGAGGTTCGGAGGATGACTGGCGCTCTCCTGCATTTCCTGAGTTTGTGGCCCCTTCCCTGCAGCTGAGTGTGAATAAAACTGCCTCTCACGGAGAATTGCCCCCTAAGTCAGCACACGTGGGAGGATATGCCCCCAGCAGGGCACAGGGCAGCCCATCAGTGATGGATGGTGGGCTATAATGGTTAGCCCTTTGCCACAAGGTGGGCCAGCTTTATTGCAATCAATTCAAGCTTCACAACTCTCCATGGACTTAGAGGAACTGGGCTCAATCCTGGACTACTTCTTTTCTGTAAAGCTCTCCTCCCCTTTCTCCTTTGAGCATTTCATTAATAAATCACAGGCCCTTAGATTCCTGTCCCAGGCTCTGCTTCTGAGGAGCCTCACTTAAAACAGGCTGTGTTTGAAAAGGCACAAGCTGGGTTCAAGGTCCGATAGGACCTCCACGAGGGGTTCCTCTGTGTGCTAAAGGTTCCATGATTTCATTTCTGCAAAGAAAGCAGGGCATGCTACATTTTGGAGTAAGTCTAAAAGAGTTATGTGTGCATGTTTTTTTCACAAAGTGATTATACTTGTATAATGTAATATTTCAGTGAGAACTGACTTAGTGATCTAGCCTCATTAAAAAATAGATTTGTGTCTGAAAAAAATCACAATGGGATGTCATCTTGAGGATATATAAAGCCCAATTCTGTGCTGAGATCTGCAGGATGGTAGAGAGAGGACAGCTCAGACTGCCTCAGATTCTACCAGGCCTTCCCCAGCAGTGAGGCAGGCAGCCTGCTCAGGAGGATGTCAGAAGCTACATGCCTGACGCAGTTCTGAACTCTCAGACTTTCCTGTGTTTCAAGGACAAAAGAACTTATACATCTTGAACCCAATCTTTACTATTTTAAAAAAAAGATTGGATATATGTAATGTGAGCATGTATATGTGTATGTATGTATGTATGTATGTATGTATGTATTATGTATTTATATGTATGTATAAGAGTATTCTGCCTGCATATATGTCTGCCCCACATGTGTGCCTAGTGCCCATGGAGACCAGAAGAAGTCATTTCCCATGGGACTGGAGTTACAGATGGTTGTGAGCTGCCATATGGGTGCCAGGAATTGAACACAAATTCTCTACACAAGCAGCCAGTTCTCTTAACCATGGATCCATCTCTCCGGCTCCCAGTCTTTGCTATTTTATAGCTGTCAGATACAACTGTAACAGTAAATTTTTAGTTATCACGCACATATTTATTAATATTTAACAATCACCTAACATTTGCCTATAAAGTTCCTAAATCCTAAAACCCAAACCCTAACTCTAAAACCTAGCACCCAAAACTCAATACAAACATTTAACATGAACCTAAGGTTTCTCAAAAGGATATTTTCCTCTGGGCAAGGGTCCTTATGCATGGCTGGTCTTCATACAATTTTTCAGTCTTAAAGTCTCTGAATTTCATTCATCAGACAGTTTATCAAGCAGGAATCGCCTTTGTGGTCTTAGAGACCAATTATTTAGCATATGATAAGTCTCCCAGGCATCTCACCTATTCAGATGCCTATGGCCTGCAAAGGTCCTATTTCAGTGTTCTATCCCATCTGAAGTCCCTGGGCTCCGAGAAAAGACAACTAGGTGCTCCAGAATCTCAGGGAGAATCTCCTCTCCAGACCTGAAACATATCAATATCAGAGGGTGAAGCCTTCCAATGAGATTGATGTGAATTTCTCTGCCAGATGAGATGAAACAGAAAGAGGAGCCAAGCGCTCTGTCTACGTGAATCTTGACTTAAATATCTTTAGCAGAAGCTTTCACGCTCTTTTTTTAAAAATTTTTATATTTATTACTTCAGGTTACATGTCCATCACAGTGTCCTCTTTCCACCCCTCCCAGTCTTGGCCTCCCACCCTCTACTCCCTATCCCTTCCATCCCACTCCTCTGGAGTGGAGTGTCCCTACATAACAGTCCCCTGCCCCAGTTCAGCAGTCGTATGAGGGCCAAGAGCCTCCTCATACACTGGAGGCCTACAAGGCAGCACCACTAGGGCAAAGTGTCTCATGGACAGGTTCAGAGGTTTAGTCCATTGTCATCATGATGGGAACCATGGTAACATGCAGGCAGACATGGTGCTGGAGAAGGAGCTGATAGTTCTACATCTTGATCCAGAGGCAACAGGAGACCATGTGTCACACTGGGCATGGCTTGAGCGCAGGCCTCAAAGCCCGCCCCCCCCAACAGTGACAAACTTCCTCCAAGGCCACACCTCCTAATAGTGCCACTCACTATGAGCCTACAGAAACCGTTTTCATTCAAAACCACACTCCCACCTGCATGCCTTGGCATTTGGCATTTGAATGCCCATGAGCACATAAAATAAAGATTTAAACATATCCCAGTCTTAACAGTGTGCAGAGGCTGCATGTAGTTCTGTATGCTATTTGAATGCCTGGTTCATGTGGAGGTCAGAAGAGAGCTTCAGATCCCCTGGAACTGGAGTTATAGATGCTTGTGAGTGCTGGGAATCAAACTCTGGTCCTCTGAAAGAGCAGACAATGCTATGAACCCATGAGCCATCTCTCAAGCCCAGGGCATGGGGATTTTGTTGGGTGACGTAATATGCACTCTGGGAAACAGAAGGCGGACTTCATTCCTGGAAGCGTGTAATCCCAGCTCAGGGAATGCTGTGGCCCACAGCTGAGGGGTCGCTCCAGCTCACTTAACATAATCAAGACAACCCTGGAGTGGAATACCCACCGGACCATCTCACAGGCGATCCTAGATCTCCTCAAGTTGACAGTTGAGATTAAATCATCACAGTCACGATTACACCTGGGAGAGTACACGCAGGTCGTGCTCAGCGGCAGGAGCTGAGACGTGGAGACCAGGGTGGGAGGGAGTCTTGCAAACTGTTGAATGTTCTACCGTGTGGATACTAGCTGGGCCTAGAAAAATACAATTAGAATGGAGAATAAGTAAAATGCACACAAAGTAAGCTTTCTTTCATTTTAGCAGTTTAAAAATCCCTCGGGGGAGGAAACTGGTTCTGTAGAGAAACCAATTCAATGCGTTCTTAATTTTCCACCCTCGGCGCTCTGCAAAGGCGTTTTCCATTTACACCGCATACATTTACATAGGACACGACCTCAGCGCATTGACCTGTGAGATTCAGAGCTGAGGTTTAGACCTGCAATTTTGAAATCGCCGCTAAAGAGCGCTGTAGACGCTTTATTCTGACGGGCCACTGCTACCCAGCGGTTGACAGGGACCAGGTGTTTCCCCAGCTGAGCTGCTAAGGCTGAGGTAGCTGCTCCCAGAATATCCGGGGCCCTGGGCTTGCTGGGATGCAAAGGAGACATGCAGTGGACTGCAGGGAAATGTCAATTCCTAGTCATCCTCTCCGCCCCAATGCACGCCTCACTTGGAGGAGTCGCGGGCTCACTACCTCACCGGTGCAGGGGCTGTGGGAGCGTTAGGGCAAAACCCCTGAGCCACGCGCGAAGTAGTCCGTGTGGGCTGAATGAACGAGAGAGGCCAGCTCAGTAAATTCCTCAGAGGATAGCGGAATCCAGACTGGGGTGGCAACGGTGACTTAAAAATACCCCGATGGGCAGCGACGTGAGAGGAGGTGTTTGTCGGTGCAGGCGCGCGCCGCGCCGTCTCCGGTGAAGCCAGAGCCGGCAGATCGCGCTGTTCCTAGGACCAGGGAGGCCCAGGTGGCGGCGACCCATCCCTCCCTCGGCGGGCAGGTCTCCAAGGCCGCAAGGCCCGACTTCAGCTCTGATGCACGACCCGAAGTTAGGTCCGGCTGTGCGCGCGCGCGGGTGCTCGCCATCGCGACCCTCCGCCCCGCACTGCGCCGCAGCCCGCAGCGCCCCGGGCGCGCGCAGCCCCGGCCCCGCCCCTCCT